>OW052220.1:57230835-57265835 GCA_932526605.1 Nephrotoma flavescens | reverse complement strand
CATTCTACCATACGAAATTCCATTACGGCTTGCATTGTATTTAGAAAATGAGGTCGATTATATTCCGTGGGCGGCGGCAAATGCAAATTTTAAATATTTGCACAGTTTTCTGCTAACAACCGACGTCAATGATGTTTGGACGAATTATATAAATAAACTGATTGATAGCACAATCGATAAAATTGGTTACACGCCAAAAGATCAGGACACAAAATTTGAAATACTTTTGAGATCGGTGATCATAGACTGGAGTTGTAAACTAGGCAATACCAACTGCTTAGAATTTGTAAAGAAAGCGCGTTCAACCTATTTCGACAGTGGTGTAATCGATCCTAATTTAAAAGAACAAATTTTATGCTATGGTATCGTTGAAATTCAATTTATTAAATTGGTGCTGGAAATAATAGATTCCAGTGAGGCTGCAAACAATCCGGCAGATTACGCTACATTCTTGAAAGTTGTCGGCTGTGCGGATACGACGGAGTCATTGCAATTCCTTTTAGAAATTTCAGTTGAAGAAGAAGTACCGGTTCGTAGTGCGGATCGCAATCGATTATTTACATCCGTCCTCTCAAACACCGAATATGGATTGGATTTGACGATTGATTTTGTGAGTGCTCGTTATTTGGAAATTGAAAGAATGTACAGCGGCAATAAAATAATAAAAAGTTTGGTCGTGAGTATGGCATCATATGTTCGAACTGATCGTGAAGCAGAAAAATTTGAAACGGTTTTATTGAACCCATTACAAAACGTAATAGATGAGGCTACTATCTTGTCCGCCAAAAATATAATATCGGATCAGCTTTTATGGCAAACTGAATTTAAAGGCGATATCAGTAAATTTTTAAGGAAGTACAATGTCCTAGATACTCGTACATACAGATTATCAAATGAATCAATCCCGGAAAATTATTTCATTCACTTGGAGACCGATATTCATACCGGAACAGATTTTACTTATTCGGGCTACGTAACGATCGATATTAAAATTATACACGACACGGATGTTTTACGACTGCACCAACGACAAATTAATGTCGACACTGTTGAGTTACGGGATAGCAAACAAAATATAATACCAGTCAGTCAATTTTCATCGAGGGTTGATTACGATTTTCTGGATATAGAATTGGAAAATGAGCTGAAAGCTAGCGACGAAAAATATAAATTAAAAATTACATTTACGGCGCCATTAAGAGAAATCGCTCAAGGATTCTACCGTTCGCACTACATTGACGATGATGAAACAGAACATTGGTTAGCTACAACGCAATTTGAATCGACAAATGCTCGGTACGCATTTCCATGCTACGATGAACCCGGTCTCAAATCAACATTTGAATTGGAAATACGACATCATTCGAGTTACGCAGCTGTTTCGAATTTTAACGGAGTTCGAGTAAATGAGGCTGATAGCGAATATGTCATCACGAAATTTGATAAAACTGTGAAAATGTCAACCTATCTACTAGCGTTCATTGTATCCGATTACGTATCTAACGATAACTTATTAGCCACTCCAAAACAAAGTGTTTATACGAGGTCGAACGCAATTGAACACACAAATTTAGCGCTGGAAGAAGGCATAAAAATTATTAAGGCATTGGAGGATTACGTCGGTGTAAAATATAGCCTTGAGAAGTTAGACCAAGCATCAATACCAGATTTTCAACCCGGTGCCATGGAAAATTGGGGCCTAGTCACCTACAAAGAAGATTTATTGCTTTTCAACGAGAAAACGGGCTCCATTAAACAGAAACTTGATATTATCACAACAATTGCTCATGAGTATGGCCATCAATTTTTTGGAAATTTAGTGAGCCCGAAATGGTGGGAATTTATTTGGCTTAACGAGGGATTTGCAACGTTGATGGAACATTACCTGCCGCATTTACTTTATCCTACCGAGCGATACATGGATTTATTTGTAATCAACCGTCTACAATATGCTATGACTGCTGATGGATTAGAAACCACACGACCAATGAATCACTATGCCGAATCTCCAGCAGGTATTAGTGGTCTTTTTGATACAATCGCGTATCATAAAAGCGGTAGCGTGCTACGAATGGTTCAACAATTTTTAACGGAAGAAACATTTGGCAAAGGATTAAAGTTATATTTGGAAAAATACGAGTTTGATGTAGCAGTTCCAGACAATTTATTTTCCGTGTTTGCAGAAGCCGTCGAAGCTGATTTAGGCGCATCACCAGAATATGATTTAATCGAATTTTTAAATTCTTGGACACAACAAAAAGGATATCCAGTGCTGACAGTGACACGTAATCAAGATGGTGAAACAATTTCATTGACACAACAGCCATTCAGATATAAAAAATCTCGTGAATCATCCGACCAAACCTGGATAATACCAATTAACTTTTATACGTCTAACGCACCGATTGAAAATGGACTGAATACGATTTGGATGCCCCAACAAACGGAACTAATATTGGAAGTATCACTGGACAAATCAGATTGGATTATTTTCAATGTGGAACAGACTGGATTTTACCGTGTAAATTATGATACAAGCAATTGGGAATTGATTGCAAAATATCTGTTTACGGACGATGATGCTTTTAACACAATTGCTCCGATTACTCGTGCGCAACTGATCGACGATTCATTTAATTTGGCACGTGCTGGAATTTTACCATACGAAATTCCACTAAAATTTGTACTCTATTTAGCAAACGAGACTGATTACATTCCATGGGCGGCGGCAAATGCAAATTTTAAATATTTGCATAGTTTTCTGCTAACAGCCGACGTCAATGAGGTTTGGACCACATATATAAATGAGTTGATTAACAATACGATGGATAGAATTGGTTACACGCCCAAAGAGGATGATACAAATTTCGAAATACTTTTGCGATCGGTGATCGTAGACTGGAGTTGTAAATTTGGCAATACCGAATGTTTAGATTTTGTGGGAAATGCGCGTTCAACATATTTTGGTAGTGGTGCAATCGATCCAAATTTAAAAGAACAAATTTTTTGCTATGGTCTAGGCGTAACCGATTTTAGTAGGTTACTAACACAAATATTGAATACTACTGCGGCAGCAAATAATCCGGCGGACCATGTTAAATTATTAAACGCAATTGGATGTGCGGAGAGAAAAGCTTTTTTGCAAATCATATTAGATACGTCAGTCACAGAAGAAGTACCGGTTCGAAGTGCAGATCGTAATCGTCTATTTACTTCAGTCCTCTCAAGAACCGAATTCGGATTAGATGTTACGATTGATTTTGTGAGTGCTAATTATTCGGATATTCAAAGAATGTACAGTGGCAATAAAATACTGAATAATTTGGTCGTGAGTATGGCATCATACGTTCGAAGTGCCAGTGAAGCAGCGAAATTTGAAACAAAGTTATTGAGTGCGTTACAGAATGTCATCGATGAAACTACAATTGAGTCGGCAAAAAACATAATTGCGGAACAGCTTTTATGGCAAATTGAATTTAAAGGCGAAATTGGACGCTTTTTATGGAAGTACTATGAGGATGAAGAAGATGAAAATACGAGTGGTGACGGCGGAGCAGGTACTACTATCATCTCAATTACACTTTTAGCAGTTCTTCAATTTATTGTTCACTTATTTTAATTAAAAAAATAACTAAATTTATTGTTTTTTAATAAAATATGTTGATGTATCCAATCCGTTTGAAACCATGTGATATACATTTATATTATATTTGAATTTGAATTGGAAGAAAAATATAAAATATGTTTTTTCCTTTAATTATTAAATTATTCCTGAATTTTATCTTTTGTTTTTGCTCAAAAACGTGTACGTGCCCTGCGGTTCACTTGATTATGCGCACTGGCAATTTTCCTTTCAAATGTAAATTTTAGTGTGATTTCTGGCGGAACCAAAAATATATATTTATTGAGAAGAGAGATAAATTAGTACTCAGTACCATAAAACAGTAGTGAATAAATTTTAAACATATAGCAATCAACTTCACTTTTCTTTGTTTTCTTTGTAATATAGTTTATATAAAAATTTTTTTATTGGTTTACTTGAATATACGCATTGCAAAATGTCAGTATTTGTGAGTAAGTTACTAAATTTTGTTCAAGATTTCCAAAATAAGTATTCTGTTGCTGACCAATAATTAAAAAGGGTACAAAAAATCTTTTAAATACGGCGCAAAGGGCAAAAAGCGATGCCTACTACTTGGAGGGGTTTTCAACAGCATTGTAGCTCGTAAAATCGAGCGTAGTGAGCATGCTGTGCGAAATTATTTAAAAGACAGTGCATCGTAAGAAAGCAACTACCAAGGAAGGTCGGCGACAGTTCTGACGCCGCAAGATACAAGGAAAATTCATAGACTAGCGACCAATACAGCTCATTCTACTAACAAAATCAGAACGGTAGCTTGGCTTAATGCAACCAAATCAACAGTTCGTAGACCAATTTTAAATACTTGTAGCATTTAGCATCCTATGAGGGTATCGTATTTGAATAAAAAAAATTAATTTAAACACCAGTGGGTCGATTCCGGCGGCTTTAGGAAATAGGAATTATTTTCCTATTTAGGAAAAGGTTTTGATAGCAGTTTTTTCCTAAAAAATCTTTCCTATGGTTTATTTTGATACACATAGGAATAAGTGTTTCACACATTTTTGATTAAGTTGAGTATTGAAATGACTCTGTAAGCGGTTAATAAATGCAAACTTACATTAATTGTCTATAATTTTTTCTGTCTAATTAAAAATGAAAAGAACTAAATTAAAAAAATATTGCATGTGTTATAAAAGAATATCTTTCCGTACCCAAAGTAAGTGCCGAAAGATAAACCTCAAAACTGCGATAAATAGGAAAGAAAAAATGTCCATAAGACACACCGAATAAGCTTATAGGGGAATAAATACAAAACTGCCATAAAAAATTAAAATTCTCTCTTATTTCCTATTCCTATAGGAAAACCGGAATCGACCCACAGAAAAGATAAAAAAGAAAATTCTAGTAAATAAAAAAAAATAATATGAAAAACAAAAACAATACCGTCCATCACATGCTGGGCTATAGACTTTGGCCTACTCAGGGACTCAAGCGGTTGCTGCGCGGCTAAGCGTGAGGGAGTGGGGTTTTTGAGTGTGGATAGGCCGGGTTTAACCGCTATAGAAACATCAAATATAAAAAAAATCTAAACAAAAAAGAAAATAAAAATTTATCAAAAAAAAAAGAAAAAATTTATCATGAAAACTAATTTGAAATAAAATTTTTAATTTAACTACCTAAACCTAAACTAAAACTTAACTGGCATAAACATTTCAATTGACATCCAGGGGTCATCTTGTATCTTATGGTGTATCATATTATCGCTCTAAAATCTATCTCTACACCATTCAACCCGAGGGATGTGTATGTTCGTGAAGACGGGACAGCATATATTTATACATATGATGACCTGAAAAAATTCTGTAGTCCTAGTGATCAAATATTATAGTATAGTAAAAATATCCATTTATTAATCTAATTTTGAACAGTATTGTCTCATACAAATTTTAATATAAATCCATTAAGAAAGGACCATTGTGTGAACCGGAGGTATTTGGTTCGTAAATTTGGATTGAAAAAATCATAAAGATAAGAAAGCCGTTACGAATACCTCGTAGTTCCAAACGTTCAATGACAATGCTTCGATATAACATGTACATACGATGATATGCAGATCGAAATATTAAAGTTTCGAATCCTAACAACTTGATAGCGGCCGACCACATAACAAAAAATGTCCATACTTTTTCAATTATCATTTTCTTGCACAAAATTGTTCCAATAAACATGAACAAATACCTTTTTGCTCCCCTCATTCATTCACACGCAACACACAAATATGTTTATATCATTCTCATCATCAGCCAATGTACACAAAAACAAGCTGACGCGAAAACGAGGCAATAATGAAACAATTAACAAATACTAATATGGCTATCTCCTGTTTGTGTGTAAGATGTACGTACATATACATATACAAAACAATTGAAGTAGAGAGAGTCTCTGAAGGGACAATTTTACATGCTGTATAAGATAGCAGAAAATTTCCAGCAGAAAAAACGTGTTTTGCTATTCACTAGCTAGAGGCATCATGATCACAAAAATGAAATTTTTTCTGCTGATCTTTTCGAAACCAGCAGAAAATTTTTGGAGCTTTTATGAAAATTAATAATTATCAGCAGAAAGTGTTATGAAAAATCAAAGAATTTATGAAAAAGAAGAGAAAATTTTTGTTTAAACGTTTTGAAGCAAAGAACGTTAATTTTCTTTGAAAAACGATTTGCGTATGTATAGTGTAAGGACTCTCAAAATATACAAAAATTACCATAATCATCATTATGCAAATACAGGGCAACATCAAAAAAATCGACATCGTTGATAGCACTCCTTACATTTTTGAAGTCATTATAAAGTGAAATGTTTCAGTTTTTTAACAAAAGTGTTAGAAAAAACCCCCTGTAACTACCCTGGGTGTATGTTTTTATGGTAGCCTAGATCATATTCTATATACATGAGCAATATGATCATATTCTATATACACATCATATTCTATAAACATTTCACTTTAAAATGACTTCAAAAATGTAAGGAGTGCTATCAACGATGTCGATTTTTTTGATGTTGCCCTGTATTTGCATAATGATGATTATTGTATTTTTTGTATATTTTGAGAGTCCTTACACTATACATACGCAAATCGTTTTTCAAAGAAAATTAACGTTCTTTGCTTCAAAACGTTTAAACAAAAATTTTCTCTTCTTTTTCATAAATTCTTTGATTTTTCATAAAGCATTCTGCTGATAATTATTAATTTTCATAAAAACTCCAAAAATTTTCTGCTGGTTTCGAAAAGATCAGCAGAAAAAATTTCATTTTTGTGATTATGATGCCTCTAGCGGTGAATAGCAAAATGCATTTTTTCTGCTGGAAATTTTCTGCTATCTTATACAGCATCAATTTTACCATGGATCTCTGTTTCGCAAATTAATTTGCCCCCAAGTAAAACAAAACAATAGCACGGCTGGATCACAAATTTAGTGATCCAGCCCTGCTTCACCTACACGTAGTCTCATAAGACCAGCTTTACCTTCCCCTTTTACCCACAAAATCTATCTTAATTGCGACACTAAATTTTTCGGAAAAAATAGAAATGAAAATAAAAAAATTTAAGGCCATTTTTGAGATGTAGATTTTTGTTTAAACTGTATTTTCGAGACCACAAAACAAAACAATACAAAAAAATTTGGTGTTTTAATATAAAAAAATTAACAATAAAAATCGATTACGAGATAGTTTGAAACCCATTAGAAAATCAAATATTTTTTAGGGACACTCGTTTAGGCTAGGACAGTGTACCAGTGTCACTGAAGTGCATGCTAAATTAATGCTTAGAAAATACTTAGAATGAATTTGGATGTATCTCAGGCCAATTAAAAAGTCACCTTCCGTCTAATTTACACAATATACATTCGCCTGAATGTTTACTTACTACAATTCTATTACAGTATGTTTGTTGTTGTTGTATTTTTTGAATTAGTTTGGATAAGCTTCACTAGCATCTTTTGAGTGTTTTTTTATTAAATAATTAAAAGTAAATACCTATTGCTCGCACAATTTTTTATCTAAATTACTTTGTAACAGTGTGACAACAAATAAAAATTGATAATATCAATAGTTCTTTGATTTATTATGCAATTATTTATTTTATTACTAATATAATAAAAAATAAATGCATTTATTAGTCTTTAATTGTAATTGTGATTAGATTACAATTATCTTTGAAATAAGTTTTTTATCATGTTGTATACACTAATGAGGAAGCATTTGATGTGATGATGACCTAATGGTGAGTATCGATAAAATGAACGGGTGGTGATTCGATTATACGCTTAACGACATTCGGATCATCGCTGTCACAGGACCCACACACCTCAACACGAAATATTGATCGAGATAGAGGAATATGTCAAAGAGAAAATAATTTCCATGCGTATCACATTTCATTGCTGCGAGAGTTATCTGTAAATGATTTTAGCCTAAGAATTCATTTTTATCAATGGGCGAGGCAAAAAGTTGAAGAAAATCCCAATTTCTTTAGTCATGCCCTACGAGGCCACGTTTAAGAATGACGGTAATGTGAATAGGCATAATTTACATTATTCGAATGACGTGAATTCACATTTAATGTGTTCCGTTAACCATCAACAGCGTTGAAGTGTAAATGCTTGGGCTGGAAACAACACAAAAAATTGTAAATCTTTATTAGAAGATTTTCCCAGTTTATGGGAAGATAATTGCAATGCGAGAAATACAAGAAATGTGGCTTCTGTCGGATGGTGCACCTCTCCATTTTAGTACGATTTAACATGTATGGATTTTTATTTATTAGGCAAAGTGGAAGAGTTAAATTTGAGTTTTAAGGAAATTCAATTTCACCACTAGACAAACTCTCGACCATTAAAAAATTTCATTATCAGTAATTTTCTCCTAACTAGCACCGTTCTCGAGATAAAAGCCTGGAATTTTTTAAAAAACTGCCCTGTATGGAAGGCGAATAGCAAGACCAATCAAGTAACACTTTTGTCGAACACAGAAACAATTCTTACTCCCCCAATAGACACGGAAGATTAGACTTTCTGGAAATATCTAATCAGAAAATATTTTTTGAACACCCTTTACACAATTTACCTGAAGTAGGTAATTAAAAATAACGAGTATAGCGCCATATTCAATATAAAAAGTCCCATAAAACCAAAGTAATTTATTATTGCCATGTTCGAACTTAAAGGCATAGCTTGTATCATATTAGGCTCGTACATAAATTTAGTGTTTAGTGCTGTGATATTCGATAAAATTGATGATGTTCCTGTTACGTACAGATTGTCAAACGAATCAATTCCGGAAAATTATTTCATACATTTGGTGACAAATATTCATACCGGAACTGATTTTATCTATTCGGGCTACGTAACGATCGATATTAAAATTGTGCGCGATACGAGTGTTTTGCGATTGCATCAAGGACAAATTGATGTGGAAACTATCGAATTACAGGATAGCGAACAAAATATAATACCGATTATTCGCTTTTCATCGATTGCGGATTACGAATTTCTGGATATAGAATTGGAAAATGAGCTGAAAGCTAGTGATGAAAAATATAAATTAAGAATTACGTTTTCGGCACCATTAAGAGAAACCGCTGAAGGATTCTATCGTTCGCACTACATTGACGATGATGAAACGGAACATTGGCTAGCTACAACGCAATTTGAATCGACAAATGCTCGGTACGCATTTCCATGCTACGATGAACCCGGTCTCAAATCAATATTTGAATTGGAAATAAGACATCATTCGAGTTACTCAGCTGTTTAAAATTTTAACGGAGTTCGAGTAAATGAGGCTGATAGCGAATATGTCATCACCAAATTTGATAAAACTGTGAAAATGTCAACCTACCTACTAGCGTTTATTGTATCCGATTACGTATCTAACGATGATTTATTAGTCACTCCAAAACAAAGTGTTTATACGAGACCAAACGCAATTGAACATACGAAACTAGCGCTTGAAGAAGGCGTAAAAATTATTAAGGCGTTGGAGGATTACGTCGGTGTTAAATATAGCCTTGAGAAGTTAGATCAAGCATCAATACCAGATTTGGAGGCCGGTGCCATGGAAAATTGGGGTCTAGTCACCTACAAAGAAGATTTATTGCTATTCAACGAGAAAACGGGCTCCATTAAACAGAAACTTGATATTATCACAATAATTGCTCACGAATATGGCCATCAATTTTTTGGAAATTTAGTCAGTCCGAAATGGTGGGAATTTATTTGGCTAAACGAAGGATTTGCAACGTTGATGGAACACTACGTGCCGCATTTACTTTATCCTACGGAGCGATATATGGATTTATTTGTAATCAACCGTCTACAATATGCTATGACTGCTGATGGATTAGAATTCACACGACCAATGAATCATTATGCCGAATCTCCAGAAGATATAAGTGGTCTTCTTGATGACATCGCGTATCATAAAAGTGGCAGCGTGCTACGAATGGTTCAACAATTTTTAACTGAAGAAACTTTTGGGAAAGGATTAAAGTTATATTTGGAAAAATACGAGTTTGATGTAGCAGTTCCAGACAATTTATTTTCCGCACTTGCAGAAGCCGTCGAAGCTGATTTAGGCGCATCACCAGAATATGATTTAATCGAATTTTTAAATTCTTGGACACAACAAAAAGGATATCCAGTACTGACGGTGACCCGAAATCAAGATGGTGAAACAATTTCATTGACACAAAAGCCATTCAGATATAAAAAATCTGGTGAATCATCCAACCAAACCTGGATTATACCAATTAATTTTTATACGTCTAACGCACCGATTGGAACTGCATTGAATACGATTTGGATGCCACGGCAAGCTGATTTTGAATTACAAGTATCACTGAACAATTCAGAATGGATTATTTTCAATGTGGAACAGGCCGGATATTACCGTGTAAATTATGATATAAGCAATTGGGAATTGATTACAAATTATTTAACCACCGTGGATGACGCGTTCCATAAAATTAGTCCCCTAGGTCGCGCTCAACTGATCGACGATTCATTTAATTTGGCACGTGCCGGAATTTTACCATACGAGATTCCATTATGGCTCGCATTGTATTTAGAAAATGAGGTCGATTATATTCCGTGGGCGGCGGCAAATGCAAATTTTGAATATTTGCACAGTTTTCTGCTAACAGCCGACGTCAATGAGGTTTGGACCAAATATATAAATAAATTGATTGACAGCACGATCGATAAAATTGGTTACACGTCAAAAGATCAGGACACAAAATTTGAAATACTTTTGAGATCGGTGATCATAGACTGGAGTTGTAAACTAGGCAATACCAACTGCTTAGAATTTGTAAAGAAAGCCCGTTCAACGTATTTCGACAGTGGTGTAATCGAACCTAATTTAAAAGAACAAATTTTGTGCTATGGTATCGATGCAAACGATTTGATTGAATTGATGCTGAAAATATTAGATTCCAGTGAGGCTGCAAAGAACCCGGTGGATCACGATATATTTCTTAACGTTGTCGGATGTGTGGATCTGACAGAGTTTTCCGAAATTCTTTTAGATATTTCAGTCGCGGAAGAAGTACAACTTCGTAGCGCGGATCGTAATCGTTTATTTACATCAGTCCTTTCAAGAGCCGACAACGGATTAGATGTAACGATTGAGTTTGTGAGGGCTCGTTATTCGGAAATTGAAAGAATGTACAGTGGCTATAACATACTGGATAATTTGGTCGTGAGCATGGCATCATACGTTCGAAGTGCCAGTGAAGCAGCGAAATTTGAAACAAATTTGTTGAGCGCGTTACAGAACGTCATTGATGAAACTACAACTGAGTCGGCCAAAAACATAATTGCGGAACAGCTTTTATGGCAAATTGAATTTAAAGGAGATATTGGTCGCTTTCTGTGGAAGTACTACGAGGATGAAGAAGATGAAAATACGAATGGTGTCCGCGGAGCAGGTACTACTTTCATTTCAATTACACTTTTAGCATTTCTTGAATTTATTGTTCACTTATTTTAATTAATAAAAATAAATCATTTAATATTTCTTATTTAAAAGTCCAAATTAGTTTTGAAGCCATGAACAAAATATTAAATTTGTTGCAGGTCTTTTTAAATCGAAATAGAAAACTGTATCGAATTCATTCGGGCTATAAACACATTTATTTATATAAATTCAAAATTTTAATTATCATTTTAATCCCAATTGTAAGTTCAATTGGGCTGTGATGTCTTCAACATTGTCGGTTGTCCATTGCACGTAATATTCTGCTTCAGCAATATAGTAGGCAAATTGTAATGCATTTTGAGGATTTTCGTAAAGACTCAACAAAGCACGATACTAAAAAAAAAAAATACATTTACATTAACTTAATAAATAAATATAATTTTAAGCTTTGCCTTACACTTTGCAAGCTTTCATAAGTTCTTGTCTTTTGAATCATTTCTTCGAAAACGTAGTACATGTAACCGCCAAGCCTGTAAATTATTAAAAACAATTTTGTATTAAATACCCGCACTGCGTAAGCGTCATATACTATACCTGATCACAAACAAGTCTCGTTCCGACATCATATAATCGTTAAGTAATTGATAAGCCGTTAGTCCACTTCTTAATAAATTGAGCGCAATTAGTACTCGGTCGGTTGCACGATAATTGATAACAACTCCATTCACGGTTTCACCATTAGCGGTCAGAATCGAGGTAATTATTTGCCGCAAAATTGCTTCGTCGTGAGGATAACCGAATGCCCGGACATATATGCTACGATTTGGCAAATCTTCTTGCGTATGCAAGCGACGGAACATTTCTAGATATCCGGCTTGATCTATTAAACGCATACCATTAACGAGTATTACATCGATTAAATGATTTGGCATTAAATTTGAGGTGGTAAGATGATCCGTCAGCATTTCATTGGTGGCCGTTAGGCAATCTTCGTTTTCTACACGGCACGCCAAATTGTAAATGAAGGCATCGAATATTTTTTCAACATAGTCGGCGCTTAAATCGCTCGTTAAAACTCGGTTATAGAGTCCTTCGGATTTTTGATGCAAGAATTCAATTACCAGATCGTGTGATGTGGTATTGTGTAATGCACGTTCAATAAATCGGAAATTTTCATTGAATGCGGCCCATGGGAAATAGTCGGTTTCCTTTTCTAAATACGAAATAATGTTGAAAGCGGTTTCGTATCGTAAACGTTCGGTTCGGGCCAAATTGAACGAATCGTCGATTAGTTGGGCACGATTTATTGTATTTATTTTTAAATCAACAGTTTCATCTAGTTCGGCAGCTAACGCATTCCAATTTTCAACATCATAATTTACTCGGTAATAACCGAATTGATTTTTATTAAAAAGTACCCAATCGTCCGCACTACCGTTTAGCGAAACTTGCACACGTTGAACGTTTCTAGGGATCCAATATACGGGCAGCGATTCTAATGGAATATCACCATCTGCTACAGCTGATCTTGTTACGTAGTTATAAGGTAGCCACCATGTTGTTTGATATGGATCATAGGTTGTATACTCAAACATTCGCTCTTGGAATAATTCAGCAACGTTAGTTGCATAATTTTTGGTGACAGTCAAAATTGGGTATCCTTCTTGTAGCGTCCATGAATCCATTACATCTTTCATTGTAGCACCAGTGGGCAAAATACCAGCTTCTGCCGCCACTTTGGTTAATGATTCTGATAAATCATCTGGATTTGTTGCTTGATAGCTGTGTTCGACAAGGTAGTCATGCAGTCCATCAACAAACACTCGTTCCGACATAGCATGTAAAATCATTCGAAGCACGCAAGATGATTTGTCGTACGCAATATTGTCGAATAAATATTCAATTTCATCTTGGGTGTATACGTTATGCGTCATTGGCCTTGTATATTCCATATCGTATAAAAATGAGTATTGCACAATCGAAAATGGGAACATGTCTCGAACACGAAAATCGGGATAAATCTCATCAATCAAATAAAATTCGTATAGCGTGGCAAATCCTTCGTTCATCCATAAATAACTCCACCATTCGGGACTAACCAAATTGCCAAAAAATTGATGAACATATTCATGGGACACGGTGAGTGCTATGTCGAGTAACGATCTTAATGCGGTACGTTCCTCATCGTAGTAGAAAAATGCTTCTAAATAAGTTACTAGTCCCCAGTTTTCCATGGCGCCAGCTGCAAAATCTGGAATCGCGATTTGATCTAATTTCGGCAAATCGTACGTCATGTTAACATATTCCTCCAAATGTGGCAAAATCAATTGCCCCGCCTCAAACGCAAAATCAACTTCATCGAGACGATGAGGAATACCAAATGCACGATGTAATACCGAATCAATTTGAATCGCTTTATATGCAAAATCGGACACAACGTATGCAATTAAGTACGTGGACATTGCGGGGGTGTCTTCAAATATGGTGGTTGTATAACCATCATCACTGACGATCATGGATGCAACTGGCATATTGGATATTGCAGAATAATGACTGGCATGTGTGATGCGAATACCAAATATAGCTTTTAATGCTGGTTCATCGTACATTGGGAAACCATGGCGGCCATCGGTGGCCTGGAATTGGGTTGTGGCCAACCATCTGAAAAATATGAATTTTTATCTTTTATAATTTCTAAATTAAACCAAGTAACTGACATCAGGAACGAGCGATGTTTGCGTGCTTTTCGTGATAAAAGTGTGGAGGGCTTTGAAATTCAGGAAATGATTTCAGTGAGTTCTGATTTCTGGGAAATTCGTTTAGGTATGGTTCAATGAACCCGATAAGTAGCGTATTGTTGCACCATATTGTGTGGCGTACCATGTTGCAATGGTTTGCGTAATACTTACTGCAATTGCAGTAATTGAAGTACTCCAACTTGATTATAGTCAAAATTATGATATATTCCAGTATTAATTATGATCAGTAAGCCCATTGAAAGCTAATTTATTAACTAAAGCGCGATCAATACTTTGATTCACTTTCCATGTGTGTGGCAAGCCAAAGTACAAGAATATACTATTGAAGATTACGGGGATGAATATGACGAGAAAAACCATCCATTGACCGTTTATTTATTCACTTGAGAGTTGAGCGTGATCAATACTTCTCTCTCTTCTCCAATACGTTTTTTGTCCCGTAGGAAATTACAGTAAAAATTTACATTTAAAATTAAAATTACAAGTGCATCTAATCAAGTGAAACGCAGTGTATCAGTTTTTCTAGAAAAAATATATTTTTTGCCGAAGCCTATAGCAAGATTTGGTGAAAATACATTAAAAGTTGTATTTTTCTGAACTTTACGGCGTGTTAGTTGGGTTGTAGTTATAATGAATTTTTTATACGAAAAAAAGAAGCAGGTAAGGCTAAAATTCATTCATAAATTGAATGTTGGTATATATGCATCTGTTGGCATCATAGTTTACCAACACAATTGCCAGAATTCGAAAGGTATATTAAAACGTTCGTTTCCTCCATAAATATTAGGTGTGCGCAAGTAGAAACTAGGCTCTGAAGTTGATTGCATTAAAACACATTCTTAAACGCTTCCAAATCGCCCGCCATTTTGGATATATGTGGCTTACTGATTGCTGTTTTTATGCAGCAATTTTAAAAGATGGATTTCGACAAGCAATATTTACGTCAGCACATTTAATTCTGACCAAAGCCTAACTGACCGAAGAAAACAAAAACCGAAGAGTTGAAGGCGGATTCAGTATTGCGTTCGTTCGTTCCTTTCCTCCTTCTGAAATGTTTAAACCAACTTCATTGTGAATTTTTTCAGCAACTTTGATTGATTTAAAAAAAAATCAGAAGGAAGGGAGGAACAAACTCGATAGAAACGAAAGAATTTTTTTCACAAAATCATTACGAATGAGGAAAAGTGGATTTTGTACGATACTCCTAAATGCAGATAATCTTTGCTGGATCCATTGCAGCCATCAACATCAGTTGCAAATATGAATATTCATGCCAAGAAAGTGTTACTGTGTGTCTGGAGGGATTGGAAAAGAGTCATTTACTACGAGCTAATGTAATACAAACGCCCAATCTATCATTATGTTTTTTTAAACAAAATTTGCATTCGGTTTACTTCCATGTCAAAAATATTCGAGTACTGTCGTTAACTTTGAGATACTTTTTAATAGACGGTACTCGGAGCTTACATGCCAATGATCATTTTTAGCAAATGTAATAATGTACTGTTTTACCAAAATATATCAATAGACCTTTCAACAAAATTTGATCTCGGTTGACTTCCATGTCGAAATTTTTCGAATGCTAATAATAAAATTTTGGGTTCCTTTGCACCTGTTAGGGAAATACTCATCAGTAGACTTTTATACTCTGTCTAATAGAAGAGCATCTCAAAGTGAAGAGCAGTATTGGAATAAATTCCACAACGAAGTGAAACGAATGCAAATTTCGTTTAAAGGAACATATTGATAAATTTTGGCAACGGAAATACTCCAGATCTGCCCCCCGGGGGGACACGCGGTGCGTGTCAAAGCGTACAGTTCGATTTGAAGTTGAAAGTTGCTCGCAAGTTTGATCATTGATTTAAACGAATCTGGAAAATGCTTTAATCAAATTTAAACACTGACTCATTCAAAACTTCATAAACTTTCACAATACAGTAATAAAATACAGTAAGAAAACTACTAGACTGTTTTCCTTTTTTATTTGCATTTTTAACTTTCGTTGTATTTCTCCCAACCGATCCAATCAGCCATGCTTTCTTATATGAGTACTCGTAATACATTATTGGAAGCGATTTCACGTTTTTAGTTACGCGAGGCTTGATAGATTTGTCAATAACAAGGATAGGTTGCTTATCTTTCCTCCACTGAATTCTTTACTTAAAACGATAAAGTTTTAGTTAGTATTGATTTGTAAAATAGAGCCGCCTCTTCCAAATCAAACACTGCATATAATTCGGGACACATAGACAAACGTTCATCAATTATATCCCGAAACAACAACAACAACTCAAGAATTCAGTAATGCAGTTTGTTTAAACCGAAGGAATGTTATACTGAGATTTCACTGTATTTCTTTTCATTGATTTTAATAACCGAATATCTTTAAAGGTTAAACGCGTGGATGTGCATATGTGCGTACAAACTAAGTGTCTGCTGACGCTCGGGCGATCGGGATGAAACTTTATCCCGTCTCGGTTATGTACCCGGAATTGACAGTTTAAAAAAATAAATTAGAATGAAAAAATTTAAAAGTTTGCAACAATACCGACCTATAGATTATTTTTCAGGAATTTAAGCCGAAATGCCGTTTTTTTGACAATAACTGTTTTTTGTATAGATAAAATATTCAGATGTACCATTCGTATATACTGCCGAAGGTAAAACGAGTGTATTTGTGCGCATATGGTGTTGTGTTTACCAAATGTCTGTTGTCTCGTTTGAGTCCAGACGGTTTAACCGATGAGGATGTTACTTCATAGCTAAGGTTTTCTCATAAATCGGAAGATCACAATGATTTTTGGGTAAAAATGGGTCCCCGGAAGTGGCAGCCTCCATAGAAGTTTTTTTTTACAAAATTTGTTTTTTTTGAAAAGCATATAACTAACGAGAAAACCGAATATTAACTAAAGAATTAAAATAAAATTTGCAACACAAGCTGTCCAAACCTGTTTTCCAAAATTCAATCGGAAATGACATTTTTTGACAAAAAACTGTTTCTTAACAAAAATTCAGCCATGTACAACCAGGGAAGAGACTTTTTGCCCAAGACTATTACACGAATTGGGAGATCCCTGTGAATTTTGATCTAAATCGGCCCACTGGAATTGACAGCTTTTATTGGACCTTTCCGTTTTTCCTCCGAAATTGAAAGCTTCAATAGGAGCTGTTTAGAATTTTGATAGTATTTTGAAAAGTATTTCATTTACGAGAAAAACGGTTGTGAACTAAAAATTTATAAATTAATTTTGCAACGAGACCGGTTAAGATTAGTTTTCAATAATTTAAGCGAAAATTACGATTTTTGGCAAAAAACTATTCTTCAGTAAAAAGTTGGTCCCTGTACGTACTGGTTGAGTCGGTGGTTTTTGGCTAAAATTGGTAGACCGGAAGGGGCAGCTTCTACAGAATAACCATTTTTTTATTTTTCTTCTCTACGAGAAAAAAGAGTATCAACTAACATAATTTAAATAAATTGTGCAACACAACCTGTCCAAATCAGTTTTCCAAAATTCAATCAGAAATGACATTTTTTGACAAAAATTTGTTTTTCAACAAAAATTCGGCCATGTACAGCCAGAAAAAGAACTGCATACCTAAGCTTTTTCACAAATTTTCAGGTCCCTGTGAATTTTGACCAAAATCGGTCCACTGGAAGTAACAGCTTCGATTGGAGCTTCCCTTTTTCCTCCGAAATCGAAAGTTTCAATAGGAGCTGTTTAGAATTTTGCCAGTTTTTTGAAAAGTATTTCGTATCATGAACTAAAAATTCATAAGTCAAATTTGCAAGACGACCGGTCTAGATTAATTTTCAAAAATTTAAGCGAAATGAACAAATTTTGGCAAAAACAGCTTTTCAATGAAAAGTTAGTCCCTGTACAGCATACATACAGTTTGTTTGATCGGGATGTCAAACTTCATACTTTTGAGTGATTCAGTGATTTTTCCGTAGAAGCTTGCTCGTTTTTTGCAAACGTTTTGAAATCGTATCATTTCCGAGAAAAACGAGTATCAACTAAAAGAATTTAAATAAAATTTGCAATACAACCTGTCCAAAATAGTTTCCTAAAATTCAATCGGATCAATGACGTTTTCTTGACAAAAAGCTGTTTCTCAACAAAAATTCGGACATTTACAGCAAGGGAAGAAACTTCACGCCTAAGCTTTTTGACAAAGTGGGAGATACCTGTGAATTTTGATCAAAATCGGTTAACCGGTAGTGACAACTTTCATCGGAGCTTTCAGTTTTTCCAACGATAATGACAGCTATAATATGAGCTTTTTAGATTTTTTGTAAATATCTTGAAAAGTATTTCGTTTAGGAGAAAAACGGTTATGAACTAAAAATTTATGAATTAATTTTCCAAGAAGAGATTATTTTTCAAAAATTTAAGCGAAGTGGACAAATTTTGGCCAAAAACAATTTTTCAGTAAAAAGTAGATTGTACAGCCCATACAGGCTGATTCAATGTTTTTTGGCTAAAATCGGTTTATCAGAAGTGGCAGCTTCCACTGCATATTTTCTGTTTTGTTTTTCTTTTGTACGAGAAAAAAGAGTATCAATGAAAAGAATTTAAATACACTGTGCAACACAACCTGTCGAAATCCGTTTTCCAAAATTTATTTTATTGACAAAATTCGGCCATGTACAGCCAGGGAAGAAACTTCACACCTAAGCTTCATTGGAACTTTTCGTTTTTTCACCCAAAGTGACAGCTCTAATTTGATTTTTGTCGATTTTTTACTGTATTTTGAGAAAAGTACATTTTCCATTATGAGAAAAACGATTATGAAGTACATGTAAACCTCCTATAACGCGGTTGTCTTATAACGCAATTTCCATATAACGTGATGTAAAAATTGTGAGAAACCCGGCTATAACGCGGTGTTCTTATAAAACGGTTTCTATTATAAAGCAACCCCAGTTTCTTATAGAACGGTTCCCATATCCCTTTTTCAACCACTAAAAATAAAAAAATGGCTGAACTAAAGTCCAAACCACACAAATGTGTGAGTAAAAAATCATAGTATGTAATGGCGTTTTTGATAAAAAATTTCACTTGTTTTGAAGTACAACCAACACAATTGTGTTAACTATACACACAGTGTTTTTTTCGAACGAAAATAAGTTTGAAAGGATATGTACACAAATATGTAAGTTGGTTCAAAACACATACAAAAATAAATTTTTGACATGGTATTCTTGCCGTACCCACACAATTGTGTTAGTAAAACACAAAAGGGAAACACGGTACGAATTAATCGCGTTATAGGAGGGTTGACTGTAAAATATTCTAAATTAGTTCTCCAAAGAGCAAGAAGACCAGCTGAGATTAGTTTTAAAATTTTAGTTAGTTAGTAAATTTTAGTTTAGTTATAGTGTTTTTTTCGGACGAAAATAGGTTCTACAGGTATGCACAAATTTGGAAGTTGGGTTAAAGTACCATGTCAAAAAATTATTTTTGTACGTGTTTTAACACATACAAAAATAATTTTTTGACATGGTACTTTTGCCGTAACCACACAATTGTGGTACCGGGCAGCAAAAGAGATAGAGATTCAATAAGGAGTTAATATTAGACAACAATGAAATGAAAAAGGGTCGAGAAACTCCAGGGGACAAATTACAAGAGACGAATTTTCAGTGGATTTATTATTTTAATTAATTTTAAAATGGGACTATACGAGAACGAGGTATGCATTGTCAGAAGAAGAAACACAAGTAAACTCCAAAGCAATAGAAGATCGGCTGTTACTTCTTGTCTAAAGTGACTCTCTGTTCAAGAAAATAGATGTCGTACCGAAAAAAAAAAAACAGAATTAACATTAAGTTTTCGAGATGAAACTAATTTGGGAAAACATTTAAAGTGTCGCGAGAGAATGAATACCTTATAAGTGACAGCATTCTATAGCTGTGATTGCGCTTTGTTTCTACAAGCCAAGTAGAATCATCTTATCTAAGAGCTACTTAAACTATATTGCCAGATTTTTGTGTGGATAATCTGTTGGCCAGAGAGGCAAGAACTTTAAGATAGAAAAGAGCCGTGCACCTGGCCTGTCTGAGTTGTGTGTGGAAACCTTTGAGCTCTAGCTAATTTTGATAATAAGTCTCACTACGTGTACTGAATCTTGTTGGTAATTTTAGTTTTGATCTAGTAATCATATTTGATATTCATAAATGAGCAACATTATTGGACTCCACGTGATGAATATATTTTAAATAAGTTGAGGTATCGCTTTAAATGTTCTTTCTCATTCGATGCTAAATTGCGGTAAACGGTAATTACGTAAATATTTAATACTTCTTTAACTTTTAACCTGGACATCTTTCTCCACGAAGACCATTAGACGGTTTTCAAAAATTTTATGTTTTTTTTGTAAGATTTGTGTTATCTGTCTCATTGCCTTTATTAGTTGCTATGTAAAGTTTTTGTTGTATATCAAACTTTAATTCGTGCTGTTTCCTTCACAGAAAAAAATCGCGCGGAGATATTTACACGTTTTGCTGTGTGCTAATTGGTAAATGTTACCAATAATATTTTAATAAAGTACAAGTTTTGTAAAGTTTGCAGTGTAATATTTACAGTTTAACATTTACATTTCGAACAAAAATTAGTCTTAAAGTAAATTTAAAGCAGTACAAAAATTGCCACAAAAATGCCAGTACGTCTAGTTTCCGGATTTTCTGGGAAAAATGGTAATAATTTCAAAATAAAATAAAATATAAATTAAATATATTTTTATTCTGCATTTGCAGTTTATTTTTGTAACCTTACTTCGCGTCGCAACAAATGGCCAGTAACCTTGAGGATTTTTCCATAAAAGTGCTGAAACGATATTTCCCCTTTTCCGGAGCAAATGTTCCCTACATATTTGGAAGCAATGGCAAAAAACCGATATCAAATGAAATTAGTGCGTTGTGAAGCTCATTTAAAATGAATGTTCTACGCTATACAAAATTGGCGGACATCTATGTGCACAGTGTTGCTGAGGGCGTTAATGATAAAATAGGATTATACGAAAAATTACGCCCGAGTTCAATAAACAAGTTTGCACTGTTTTTGACAACAATTCGGATTTTAATTCAGTTTCAAGTGAAAATGGTACAGATTCAGATTTTAGTGATGATATGTCATTGGTAGAAACAAAGATTGCTTACGAATTAAGGCCATGGGCGTTGAAGTTCAAGTTCCACAAAAAAACTATTGATAACCTTTATCGATGTAAAGTTAAAGGAATTCCGCTAGCGTGGACTCTCCACCTGCTATTGCTATCTAGTTATACTAGGAAATTTCGATCAAATGGCAATTGGAGACTCGCAGTAATATTTATATGCTATCTGTATGCTATGAATACTTGCTATGTCGGCAGAACTAGATAGCATGTATATAGCATGCATATTTAGACGTTTCTTCTATTTCAATAAATGATGACAAAACACGACAAAAGAATGATTTATTAACGTCAAATTATAGCAAGTTTACCACACCAGACTCCATCATGGCAATTTTTGATAGAAAGAGAAAATATATTGCAATAGTATTCAGATAGCAGGTGAAGAAGCCGTGTAGGCGCGCGTAAACTACTTCATACTGATCGGGCGCGTATTAATATTTTAAACATTGCCGGTGGAGAATATTTTCATTTTGGGATCTAAAATTATCTGCAGGCCCAAAATTCTTTCCGTTTCTAAAAAATGTTCCTGTTATTGTGTAGATATTAGCATATAGATGGCTTAAGTTTATTTAAAAGTTCAAAGGCGGTATTATGGCCTATAATAGGGTTCTTTTCAAATTTCAAGATCAAAGTCCATTTCTAATCGGGTGCTTCTCTGGAAAGTCAAAACCAAATTCAATGAACAATTACTTAAAAATGTTTACAGAAGTAGTGCTGGTTCTTAATAAACATGGTGTTAAAATTGGCGATTATAGTGAACTGAAAATTGTTAAAATTCTGGCTTTTATATGTGATAGTCCTGCATGATATTTTGTAACTGGAACCCAATATTAAACAGGGAAGAGTAGCTGGCCAAAATGCGTTTGACATAAAATGATTTTATGTCAAAGGAAGAGTTGCTTTTCAACAAAATGTTTTTCCTGTTGATGCTTCCAATGAAATAAATAAAGTTGATTTGCTCACTTTCATATAAATGTAGAATTTAAATGGTTTCCGTGTATTTGGGACATCTGAAACCCGTATTCTAACCAGTATCCCAGTCTCGATTTACACGGTACTCGATCGACGCGATTTCACTTTTACACGGTTAAAAAATTCAAAAAGAAAAAGTTCTAATATTAAAAAATGTGCTAATATTTTGAGGTTCAGTGTGCTTTAAACGCGGTCATTTCATTTTTGTATTTTGTGGTAAATAGGAACGAAAACGAATCTTACCAAACCACATGTAATTTCGTTAGAAGGCAAAATCAAGATTTTGGATTGATTGAAATTTGAGCAGGGATCAACCTTTGTGGCAAAAGAGTATTGTTTGAAATTTTAAAAGAGTCGACTGTAAGAACAATAAAGCGGATGGAAGATTTGTAACATTTTAACTATGTTCCAGGCTTTACTTCTTCTATACAGGTGTTCAGAATTGAATGATCGGGTTTGTTCTTTTGATTTGAGGTGACGATATCGTGAGAAAAAAAAAAATTCATAACAAATAAATAAAATTAATTCACAATAAAATTCTTCGCGGGATTAGTTTGAAATCGTACACGGATGAGGTGTTGCCAACGACTGATTGATTGTTATCGATTTACATAAATTGTTTATATAGGTAATTTTCTGATAGATGGGGTTGATCATTTACATCTGCTACCTTTTTGTTTTATCTAATTAATCACAACCAACAACAACAAAAAAACGCAAAGAAATATTATTACAGGTAACAAAAATTTTTTGTTTTATTTAATTCATTCCAATTTTTGACATCGGCCGTAAATAAACAGTGGAGTAGTGCTTAGTGCCCAAAAACAAATTAATAAAAGTTGTGTACTGTGTGTTATATATAATTGTGAACACACAAATTTATAGTGGCCGCGCATATAATCATAGCGCATATAATTATAATATTGTGTTTAAAGTCGCGGAAAAGGTATTTTTTTGATTTTTTTTTGTTGTTTATTACTAATTAAGTTTAAGATTATTCGAGAATTTTGTGGTACTTACGTTTACTTCATTTTTTTTTTTTTTTTTTTTTTGGTACTAAAAGCAATCGTTCCGCGACTTTCATTTTTTTGGTTCCCGCTAAAACGGGCGGATTGATACACGAGAACCAGGTGGATATTGACCGAATACGATTACCATACAATCCAGTTAAGTTTTGTCGGTGCAGTAAACGCAGTAAAAACAAAAATCGTAATCCGGTATCTAGGCGCGAAAATTGAACAAGGTTGCAATAAACGGTGGAAGTACCGTATACTAATTGGGTATAAACCGTAACGGATTAAATGATCGGCAACATGTATCACTACACACTACAAGCTAAGTGCATGTTAATATCCTGGACTATGGCCCAGGTTTATTAATTTATTTTTATTAAAGAAAATTATTATTTATTTATATACGATAAAATTATTATACCATTTTTATATTAAGTCGTTATCGTTACTTATCGTGACGGGATTATTTAATTACCTAATATATTTATTCCAATTATATTTATATTTCTAAATTACTAACGAAAATTATTAATACTAACCCTAATCGTAAATTATATATATACTATCTAAGTAATTCTCAAAGTACAATTTATTTCTAAGGTCCGCGGATCCCGTATGTAATATTGCTAGATTATATTGTTTTTTTTTACAATGATCATAATAATAATCAGTTTTATAAGATATTGTAACAACTCAATTTTTTTTGTTTAAATAATCAATCATTTTGGAATTTTTCTATACCTAATCTGCTTCGGTGAACTTTATCTTAGGTCACGATATTGCCATCTCTTTCGCTCGCTATATCTACAATTATTTTCTTAATGTGTGTTTTCTAGATTTTTGGATCACGGTTAGCCTGTTAGCCTTGTGCATCGATTAAATGTTACTGTAAATTGTGAGGGATTTAAAACAACAAGTTATGAGTGAATAGTGGCTTTAAAAGTGATTGGATAGTATGGGTTAACACAGAATGATACAGGGGCATATCTTAATAAATGCACATGATAATGCCAGTGAGGCGGGAGGCGCGCAAGTGGTCTATCATCTTGACCACCCTTCATAAATTGGCTGTGACAGATTCTTTTTTTTATGGTGCTAACTATCAGTTTGTTTAACGTGAAATGTGAAGTTTTGTTATATACTACCTATTAATTTTTTTTTTAAGATCCGTGTAAAAGTGTGCAATACTAAAACTCATTATGTTCCATATTTATTAATTAATTTTTTTTTGTTCGTCAATTGGCAGTGCAGCACATCAAGCCCTCTATACAACAAGTGACAAGAACCTGACCCACCGCTGTTACCTGGCCGGCAAACGTGCTGCAGTCGCTTATTTATATTATAGAGGGATTCTGTTAACGAAATGGAGGCTATACAAACAAAAGAACACCCTTTCGTTACAGATTCTATTCGTAAAAGTGTGGCGAGTGGTACAACTGTGAGTGCTAAATTTTCAATTAATAAACGTGATCATATTATGGAAGCTGTTGAAAAAGCTTTGATTATTTGGATAGAGGATAACGGTAAAATTTCTATTAAACACAAGGCGCTTCAATTGTTCAACCAAATAAAAGATAAACACCCACTACCTCGACAACTGAATTTTCCGTAGGTAATGGATGGTTTAAAAAACGGCATACTTACATAATATTCAACTAAAAGGTGAAACTGCGTTCGGTGATGAAAAATGAACCAAGGAATATCCATCCAAATTAGTAAACAGTATTCAAGATAATTCTTACGAGACTGATCAGAGAACGATCAGAAGGTAAATAATTTACCAGGTCATTGGCGGGCAAATAAAAAAGAATGAAGGACTTGCACTTTATTTAAAGGTTTTTTTCACCGGTGCTACGCTCCCGAAGTGAAAAGCGATTTGAAAAAAGCTCGAGTTTAAAGTGATACAGACCGAGCACTAGAATTCCAAGCAATGCACTCATGAACGGATTCTTCTCAATTCTGAAACGGATAATTCCAGTACAGCCGATAAAATAATGCGGTCAACACAAATCACCGTCATTGATGAAACGTCTATTAGCGATTCCGAGTTACTTTAAAGGAAAAACGACGTATTTTATGAATGAATATAAAAGGATTCATCTCAAAATTTCACACGACTCAAAATGACAGATGGACTTGGAACGACAAGCGATTTGACTAGCGGAATCAGGCTGTTAAATTTAATTTTAAATCTTTTATTTTATGTAACGTGAATCATTTTTATTTCAATAAAAATACAACGAATTTTATTGTTTTGGATGTTTTGAACTGAATCCTTTGTCTCATTATACACGATTTCGATTTCGTGAAATAATGAGAATAAGGTACTTGTTCCCGTAAAAAAGCTTTCACATCACACATTATCCTAACCCAACTTCAAGGAATATATTGTAATAACACAATTTTTAAAATCTCACAAAACGTAAACTGAATAAATGGAAACAGACGACGAAACTCACCTTTGATTGCCTTCGAGATCGGTATAAACTGATCGATAAAATCCAGCATCTAAATCGCCATCCAGTTCGCCACGTAGCACTCCATTAAATGAAATTTCCAAAGTGTATAAGCTATTTTGCGGTAATATATCGTTCGCAGTAATCACTAAAAATTCCCTTTGTGGATCGTACATAACACTAACCAATGGAATGTCAACACCATTCGCATTCGATAGTTGAAGCGATACAATTTCCAGCTGCCGATGATGTAATGTAATTGAATTTGTATTTTGAACAATTTCAATTAAAATTTTCACAGTTCCACTAAAATCGAATATCGCCTGATCAATATCCGTTGTTATATGAACATCATAACGTCGTGGCACTGTCGCCGTGGGCAACAAATAGCTAATATCAAATGGTTCACTGGTTTTTCCATTCGTAACACTGTCGAAACGTCGATCCGTTGTACGATGCTTATAAAATTTTGTATTGGTTATCCTTTGCGCATTGATCAATCCAATAAAAACACAAATAAATATTAACCGAAACATTCTTGTTCGTTTGAAGAGCACACCCAAACTAAACGGTAAGCAAGAAATTAG
The DNA here is from genome assembly GCA_932526605.1 of Nephrotoma flavescens. Taxonomy (NCBI): domain Eukaryota; kingdom Metazoa; phylum Arthropoda; class Insecta; order Diptera; family Tipulidae; genus Nephrotoma; species Nephrotoma flavescens. Next base: position 57,239,309 of record OW052220.1, on the reverse strand, counting down.
TGTTTAAAGTTTGAAATTTATTAAACTTGTCGAACCGATCCATTATCATCTTTATCACATTTATAATTATCTTAGTCTCGGCCGCCTAATTATTTAATTACTATAATTTAAATGTTAGCATTTTTTTGTATAAAAATTAGATATCGAAATATAAAACATTAGTCCAGCACTCGTCTTATCACCAACTCAGAATCAAACTGAAAATTCGCTAAGAGTACTCGCATTTTATTTATTGTATTAAAGTCGTATTTTGATTGATAAGTAACTCCTTTAGTCTGTGATATAATTTGTATTGTGCGCTTTACTTACATAAGCGATAAGGTTTAAAACCAATATTGAATATAATTTGATAACTGGTTTGATCGCTCATGTCAAATTAACTGATGAGTGATTACATAAAATTGATTTATTTTTTATTATTTAAGACAATCCGATAAAGTACACTCTTATCCTAAAGTGGTTTTCTATTTATATTTAGAGGTAGATTATTTTCGTGCAATTATGTAACGCTTACACCACAAATATAAGTAGAAAGGCATAATTTGGTTTGAATAATTTAAATTAGATCAAATAAAATTTTTGATAGAACAAAAAAAGTGTATGCGGATTCTTGAAACTACAACGTTTTACCTTTAGTTAAATAACGGGTTAAATGTTGAACTAAATTTTGGATTATGGCCTAAATTCCAAGATATCGAAAATTTAACACTAAAAATATGATATCAAAAGTAAGTGAGGTAGAATCATGCACACCTTGCCAAGTGAGACGTGACCATGAAAAAATAATTAAGGGCCGATTATACGCCGAGAATACACCACCCTAAATATCTAAAGCGAAAATTTAAAGTTACAGGGCTTTTGATAAAAACTGTGAGAGTGTACGCGATGACCGTGATGAATTGATTCGGTGCCGTTTTCAACAGCTTGGCCTATCGTATGCAACAACTTGGCATATTTTACGTAAGGATCTTGGTTTAAAAGCATACAAAATTCAACTCGTGCAAGAATTGAAGACGGCCGATCTTCCATATCATCACAGTTTCAGTCCTTTGGTTCTTGGGAGCCTTGAAGAAGGTCCAATGTTTTCGACCAAAATTTTGTTCCGCGATGAGGCCCGTTTATGGCTTAATGGTTGCATTAATAAGAAAAATTGCCGTATTTGGGCTGAAAAGCAACCCGAATAGGTTCAAGAGCTACCATTATATCCAGACAAAACAACGATTTGGTGTGGTTGATGCGGGCTACGGTGGAATCATCAGTCCGCTGATTTATCGCAGGAATGACCAAACGAAAACAACTGGTTGCCAATCCTCAATGACCGATTCTAATCAATGAATTATGCGGAAATATGGGTCTTAAAAGAATTTTCGCAACAAATCGTTCTGTATAGGTGGCCAAACAAAACCAGTTAGTGACGTCGTCAACCGTCAGTGACAGTCGACTGATTGCTCGGAAACAATGAAACTAGTCCAAACAAATTTTAAACATTGCGAGCCCGCACAAGACTTTTTGTCACAGCCTTGATATTCGACCGCTACTCAAAGCAGTGATTTGGTCATGCTTCAACTGGTAGAATGTCTGGAGAACGGTTATTTAATTTTGAATAATAATCCGTTTAAATTGGGCCGAAACAACGACCCGTTTTCGTGTAATCGTCGATTGAATTCGACTGTATTTTTACCCGGACAAATGCACTTTTGTTTGAAACCGAAAATTTTTTTGTTTCAAATCATGGTATATTGTACCAACTATGAAAGGTTATTTAATTTTCAATAATAATCCGTTTAAATTAGGTGAAAACAACGACCCGTTTTCGTGTAATCGTCGATTGAATTCGACTGTATTTTTACCCGGACAAATGCACTTTTGTTTGAAACCGAAATTTTTTTTGTTTCAATTCATGGTATATTGTACCAATTATGAAAGGTTATTTAATTTTGAATAATAATCCGTTTAAATTAGGTGGAAACAACGACCCGTTTTCGTGTAATCGTCGATTGAATTCGAGTGTATTTTTACCCGGACAAATGCACTTTTGTTTGAAACCGAAATTTTTTTTGTTTCAAATCATGGTATATTGTACCAATTATGAAAGGCTATTTAATTTTGAATAATAATCCGTTTAAATTAGGTGGAAACAACGACCCGTTTTCGTGTAATCGTCGATATAATTCGACTGTATTTTTACCCGGACAAATGCACTTTTGTTTGAAACCGAAATTTTTTTTGTTTCAAATCATGGTATATTGTACCAATTATGAAAGGTTATTTAATTTTGAATAATAATCCGTTTAAATTAGGTGGAAACAACGACCCGTTTTCGTGTAATCGTCGATTGAATTCGAGTGTATTTTTACCCGGACAAATGCAATTTTGTTTGAAACCGAAAATTTTTTTGTTTCAAATCATGGTATATTGTACCAATTACGAAAGGTAATTAAATTTTGAATAATAATCCGTTTAAATTAGGTGGAAACAACGACCCGTTTTCGTGTAATCGTCGATTGAATTCGACTGTATTTTTACCCGGACAAATGCACTTTTGTTTGAAACCGAAAATTTTTTTGTTTCAAATCATAGTATATTGTACCAATTATGAAAGGTTATTTAATTTTGAATAATAATCCGTTTAAATTAGGTAGAAACAACAACCCGTTTTCGTGTAATCGTCGATTGAATTCGAGTGTATTTTTACCCGGACAAATGCACTTTTGTTTGAAACCGAAAATTTTTTTGTTTCAAATCATGGTATATTGTACCAATTATGAAAGGTAATTAAATTTTGAATAATAATCCGTTTAAATTAGGTGGAAACAACGACCCGTTTTCGTGTAATCGTCGATTGAATTCGAGTGTATTTTTACCCGGACAAATGCACTTTTGTTTGAAACCGAAATTTGTTTTGTTTCAAATCATGGTATATTGTACCAATTACGAAAGGTAATTAAATTTTGAATAATAATCCGTTTAAATTAGGTGGAAACAACGACCCGTTTTCGTGTAATCGTCGATTGAATTCGAGTGTATTTTTACCCGGACAAATGCACTTTTGTTTGAAACCGAAAATTTTTTTGTTTCAAATCATAGTATATTGTACCAATTATGAAAGGTTATTTAATTTTGAATAATAATCCGTTTAAATTAGGTAGAAACAACAACCCGTTTTCGTGTAATCGTCGATTGAATTCGAGTGTATTTTTACCCGGACAAATGCACTTTTGTTTGAAACCGAAAATTTTTTTGTTTCAAATCATGGTATATTGTACCAATTATGAAAGTTAATTAAATTTTGAATAATAATCCGTTTAAATTAGGTGGAAACAACGACCCGTTTTCGTGTAATCGTCGATTGAATTCGAGTGTATTTTTACCCGGACAAATGCACTTTTGTTTGAAACCGAAATTTGTTTTGTTTCAAATCATGGTATATTGTACCAATTACGAAAGGTAATTAAATTTTGAATAATAATCCGTTTAAATTAGGTGGAAACAACGACCCGTTTTCGTGTAATCGTCGATTGAATTCGAGTGTATTTTTACCCGGACAAATGCACTTTTGTTTGAAACCGAAAATTTTTTTGTTTCAAATCATGGTATATTGTACCAATTATGAAAGGTAATTAAATTGTGAATAATAATCCGTTTAAATTAGGTCGAAACAACAACCCGTTTTCGTGTAATCGTCGATTGAATTCGAGTGTATTTTTACCCGGACAAATGCACTTTTGTTTGAAACCGAAAATTTTTTTGTTTCAAATCATGGTATATTGTACCAATTATGAAAGGTAATTAAATTTTGAATAATAATCCGTTTAAATTAGGTGGAAACAACGACCCGTTTTCGTGTAATCGTCGATTGAATTCGAGTGTATTTTTACCCGGACAAATGCACTTTTGTTTGAAACCGAAATTTGTTTTGTTTCAAATCATGGTATATTGTACCAATTACGAAAGGTAATTAAATTTTGAATAATAATCCGTTTAAATTAGGTGGAAACAACGACCCGTTTTCGTGTAATCGTCGATTGAATTCGAGTGTATTTTTACCCGGACAAATGCACTTTTGTTTGAAACCGAAAATTTTTTTGTTTCAAATCATAGTATATTGTACCAATTATGAAAGGTTATTTAATTTTGAATAATAATCCGTTTAAATTAGGTAGAAACAACAACCCGTTTTCGTGTAATCGTCGATTGAATTCGAGTGTATTTTTACCCGGACAAATGCACTTTTGTTTGAAACCGAAAATTTTTTTGTTTCAAATCATGGTATATTGTACCAATTATGAAAGGTTATTTAATTTTGAATAATAATCCGTTTAAATTAGGTGGAAACAACGAACCGTTTTCGTGTAATCGTCGATTGAATTCGAGTGTATTTTTACCCGGACAAATGCACTTTTGTTTGAAACCGAAAATTTTTTTGTTTCAAATCATGGTATATTGTACCAATTACGAAAGGTAATTAAATTGTGAATAATAATCCGTTTAAATTAGGTCGAAACAACAACCCGTTTTCGTGTAATCGTCGATTGAATTCGAGTGTATTTTTACCCGGACAAATGCACTTTTGTTTGAAACCGAAAATTTTTTTGTTTCAAATCATGGTATATTGTACCAATTATGAAAGGTAATTAAATTTTGAATAATAATCCGTTTAAATTAGGTGGAAACAACGACCCGTTTTCGTGTAATCGTCGATTGAATTCGAGTGTATTTTTACCCGGACAAATGCAATTTTGTTTGAAACCGAAAATTTTTTTGTTTCAAATCATGGTATATTGTACCAATTATGAAAGGTTATTTAATTTTGAATAATAATCCGTTTAAATTAGGTGGAAACAACGACCCGTTTTCGTGTAATCGTCGATTCAATTCGAGTGTATTTTTACCCGGACAAATGCACTTTTGTTTGAAACCGAAAATTTTTTTGTTTCAAATCATGGTATATTGTACCAATTATGAAAGGTTATTTAATTTTGAATAATAATCCGTTTAAATTAGGTGGAAACAACGACCCGTTTTCGTGTAATCGTCGATTGAATTCGAGTGTATTTTTACCCGGACAAATGCACTTTTGTTTGAAACCGAAAATTTTTTTGTTTCAAATCATGGTATATTGTACCAATTATGAAAGGTTATTTAATTTTGAATAATAATCCGTTTAAATTAGGTGGAAACAACGACCCGTTTTCGTGTAATCGTCGATTGAATTCGAGTGTATTTTTACCCGGACAAATGCACTTTTGTTTGAAACCGAAAATTTTTTTGTTTCAAATCATGGTATATTGTACCAATTACGAAAGGTAATTAAATTTTGAATAATAATCCGTTTAAATTAGGTCGAAACAACGACCCGTTTTCGTGTAATCGTCGATTGAATTCGAGTGTATTTTTACCCGGACAAATGCACTTTTGTTTGAAACCGAAAATTTCTTTGTTTCAAATCATGGTATATTGTACCAATTATGAAAGGTTATTTAATTTCGAATAATAATCCGTTTAAATTAGGTGGAAACAACGAACCGTTTTCGTGTAATCGTCGATTGAATTCGAGTGTATTTTACCCGGACAAATGCACTTTTGTTTGAAACCGAAAATTTTTTTGTTTCAAATCATGGTATATTGTACCAATTACGAAAGGTAATTAAATTGTGAATAATAATCCGTTTAAATTAGGTCGAAACAACAACCCGTTTTCGTGTAATCGTCGATTGAATTCGAGTGTATTTTTACCCGGACAAATGCACTTTTGTTTGAAACCGAAAATTTTTTGTTTCAAATCATGGTATATTGTACCAATTATGAAAGGTTATTTAATTTTGAATAATAATCCGTTTAAATTAGGTGGAAACAACGACCCGTTTTCGTGTAATCGTCGATTCAATTCGAGTGTATTTTTACCCGGACAAATGCACTTTTGTTTGAAACCGAAAATTTTTTTGTTTCAAATCATGGTATATTGTACCAATTATGAAAGGCTATTTAATTTTGAATAATAATCCGTTTAAATTAGGTCGAAACAACGACCCGTTTTCGTGTAATCGTCGATTGAATTCGAGTGTTTTTTTACCCGGACAAATGCACTTTTGTTTGAAACCGTTACGAAAGGTAATTAAATTTTGAATAATAATCCGTTTAAATTAGGTGGAAACAACGACCCGTTTTCGTGTAATCGTCGATTGAATTCGAGTGTATTTTTACCCGGACAAATGCACTTTTGTTTGAAACCGAAAATTTTTTTGTTTCAAATCATGGTATATTGTACCAATTATGAAAGGTTATTTAATTTCGAATAATAATCCGTTTAAATTAGGTGGAAACAACGAACCGTTTTCGTGTAATCGTCGATTGAATTCGAGTGTATTTTTACCCGGACAAATGCACTTTTGTTTGAAACCGAAAATTTTTTTGTTTCAAATCATGGTATATTGTACCAATTACGAAAGGTAATTAAATTGTGAATAATAATCCGTTTAAATTAGGTCGAAACAACAACCCGTTTTCGTGTAATCGTCGATTGAATTCGAGTGTATTTTTACCCGGACAAATGCACTTTTGTTTGAAACCGAAAATTTTTTTGTTTCAAATCATGGTATATTGTACCAATTATGAAAGGTAATTAAATTTTGAATAATAATCCGTTTAAATTAGGTCGAAACAACGACCCGTTTTTGTGTAATCGTCGATTAAATTCGAGTGTATTTTTACCCGGACAAATGCACTTTTGTTTGAAACCGAAAATTTTTTGTTTCAAATCATGGTATATTGTACCAATTATGAAAGGTTATTTAATTTTGAATAATAATCCGTTTAAATTAGGTGGAAACAACGACCCGTTTTCGTGTAATCGTCGATTCAATTCGAGTGTATTTTTACCCGGACAAATGCACTTTTGTTTGAAACCGAAAATTTTTTTGTTTCAAATCATGGTATATTGTACCAATTATGAAAGGCTATTTAATTTTGAATAATAATCCGTTTAAATTAGGTCGAAACAACGACCCGTTTTCGTGTAATCGTCGATTGAATTCGAGTGTATTTTTACCCGGACAAATGCAATTTTGTTTGAAACCGAAAATTTTTTTGTTTCAAATCATGGTATATTGTACCAATTATGAAAGGTTATTTAATTTTGAATAATAATCCGTTTAAATTAGGTGGAAACAACGACCCGTTTTCGTGTAATCGTCGATTCAATTCGAGTGTATTTTTACCCGGACAAATGCACTTTTGTTTGAAACCGAAATTTTTTTGTTTCAAATCATGGTATATTGTACCAATTATGAAAGGCTATTAAATTTTGAATAATAATCCGTTTAAATTAGGTCGAAACAACGACCCGTTTTCGTGTAATCGTCGATTGAATTCGAGTGTATTTTTACCCGGACAAATGCACTTTTGTTTGAAACCGAAAATTTTTTTGTTTCAAATCATGGTATATTGTACCAATTATGAAAGGTTATTTAATTTTGAATAATAATCCGTTTAAATTAGGTGGAAACAACGACCCGTTTTCGTGTAATCGTCGATTGAATTCGACTGTATTTTTACCCGGACAAATGCACTTTTGTTTGAAACCGAATTTTTTTTTGTTTCAAATCATGATATATTGTACCAATTATGAAAGGTTATTTAATTTTGAATATTAATCCCTTTAAATTAGGTCGAAACAACAACCCGTTTTCGTGTAATCGTCGATTGAATTCGACTGTATTTTTACCCGGACAAATGCACTTTTGTTTGAAACCGAAATTTTTTTTGTTTCAAATCATGGTATATTGTACCAATTATGAAAGGTTATTTAATTTTGAATAATAATCCGTTTAAATTAGGCCGAAACAACGACCAGTTTTCGTGTAATCGTCGATTGAATTCGACCGTTTTTTTACCCGGACAAATGCACTTTTGTTTGAAACCGAAAATTTTTTTGTTTCAAATCATGGTATATTGTACCAATTATGAAAGGTAATTAAATTTTGAATAATAATCCGTTTAAATTAGGTCGAAACAACGACCCGTTTTTGTGTAATCGTCGATTGAATTCGAGTGTATTTTTACCCGGACAAATGCACTTTTGTTTGAAACCGAAAATTTTTTTGTTTCAAATCATGGTATATTGTACCAATTATGAAAGGCTATTTAATTTTGAATAATAATCCGTTTAAATTAGGTCGAAACAACGACCCGTTTTCGTGTAATCGTCGATTGAATTCGAGTGTATTTTTACCCGGACAAATGCAATTTTGTTTGAAACCGAAAATTTTTTTGTTTCAAATCATGGTATATTGTACCAATTATGAAAGGTTATTTAATTTTGAATAATAATCCGTTTAAATTAGGTGGAAACAACGACCCGTTTTCGTGTAATCGTCGATTCAATTCGAGTGTATTTTTACCCGGACAAATGCACTTTTGTTTGAAACCGAAAATTTTTTTGTTTCAAATCATGGTATATTGTACCAATTATGAAA
>OW052220.1:56804556-57230635 GCA_932526605.1 Nephrotoma flavescens | reverse complement strand
TCTGCCCCACTAGATGGTCACGTTATTCGTGTTAAATTGATAAAAACTTTTTGCTGTGTTTATCTTCGCTACCTGAGCTGATTTTACTAGTTTTAGAAGAAGATGTGTTGATTGTTTTTCAAAATGACGGCTGTCCGGCACATTAACAATGAACGGTAAGAGAATACTTGGATGATTCATTCCCAAACTAATGAATTGGTAGAGGTGGCCCTATTCCTTGGTCTTTTTTAACTTGGACTGTGGAAATTACCACAGGGGAAATTCCTGCGCTTTCTAGGGAATATGCTTTTCCCCGGGGACTTTCGTGGGGTTTTCCCCAAAATAGGGATTAATTTCCCCGGGGAAATTACCACAGGGGAAATTCCTGCGCTTTCTAGGGAATATGTTTTCCCCGGGGACTTTCGTGGGGTTTTCCCCAAAATAGGGATTAATTTCCCCGGGGAAATTACCACAGAGGAAATTCGTGCGCTTTCTAGGGAATATGCTTTTCCCCGGGGACTTTCGTGGGGTTTTCCCCAAAATAGGGATGAATTTCCCCGGGGAAATTACCACAGGGGAAATTCCTGCGCTTTCTAGGGAATATGTTTTTCCCCGGGGACTTTCGTGGGGTTTTCCCCAAAATAGGGATTAATTTCCCCGGGGAAATTACCACAAGGGAAATTCCTGCGCTTTATAGGGAATATGCTTTTCCCCGGGGACTTTCGTGGGGTTTTCCCCAAAATAGGGATTAATTTCCCCGGGGAAATTACCACAGGGGAAATTCGTGCGCTTTCTAGGGAATATGCTTTTCCCCGGGGACTTTCGTGGGGTTTTCCCCAAAATAGGGATTAATTTCCCCGGGGAAATTACCACAGGGGAAATTCCTGCGCTTTCTAGGGAATATGTTTTTCCCCGGGGACTTTCGTGGGGTTTTCCCCAAAATAGGGATTAATTTCCCCGGGGAAATTACCACAGGGGAAATTCGTGCGCTTTCTAGGGAATATGCTTTTCCCCGGGGACTTTCGTGGGGTTTTCCCCAAAATAGGGATTAATTTCCCCGGGGAAATTACCACAGGGGAAATTCCTGCGCTTTCTAGGGAATATGCTTTTCCCCGGGGACTTTCGTGGGGTTTTCCCCAAAATAGGGATTAATTTCCCCGGGGAAATTACCACAGGGGAAATTCCTGAGCTTTCTAGGGAATATGCTTTTCCCCGGGGACTTTCGTGGGGTTTTCCCCAAAATAGGGATTAATTTCCCCGGGGAAATTACCACAGGGGAAATTCGTGCGCTTTCTAGGGAATATGCTTTTCCCCGGGGACTTTCGTGGGGTTTTCCCCAAAATAGAGATTAATTTCCCCGGGGAAATTACCACAGGGGAAATTCCTGCGCTTTCTAGGGAATATGTTTTTCCCCGGGGACTTCGTTGGGTTTTCCCCAAAATAGGGATTAATTTCCCCGGGGAAATTACCACAGAGGAAATTCCTGCGCTTTCTAGGGAATATGCTTTTCCCCGGGGACTTTCGTGGGGTTTTCCCCAAAATAGGAATTAATTTCCCCGGGGAAATTACCACAGGGGGAAATTCCTGCGCTTTCTAGGGAATATGCTTTTCCCCGGGGACTTTCGTGGGGTTTTCCCCAAAATAGGGATTAATTTCCCCGGGGAAATTACCACAGGGGAAATTCCTGCGCTTTCTAGGGAATATGCTTTTCCCCGGGGACTTTCGTGGGGTTTTCCCCAAAATAGGGATTAATTTCCCCGGGGAAATTACCACAGGGGAAATTCCTGCGCTTTCTAGGGAATATGCTTTTCCCCGGGGACTTTCGTGGGGTTTTCCCCAAAATAGGGATTAATTTCCCCGGGGAAATTACCACAGGGGAAATTCCTGCGCTTTCTAGGGAATATGCTTTTCCCCGGGGACTTTCGTGGGGTTTTCCCCAAAATAGGAATTAATTTCCCCAGGGAAATTACCACAGGGGAAATTCCTGCGCTTTCTAGGGAATATGCTTTTCCCCGGGGACTTTCGTGGGGTTTTCCCCAAAATAGGGATTAAATTCCCCGGGGAAATTACCACAGGGGAAATTCCTGCGCTTTCTAGGGAATATGCTTTTCCCCGGGGACTTTCGTGGGGTTTTCCCCAAAATAGGGATTAATTTCCCCGGGGAAATTACCACAGGGGATTTTCCTGCGCTTTCTAGGGAATATGCTTTTCCCCGGGGACTTTCGTGGGGTTTTCCCCAAAATGGGGATTAATTTCCCCGGGGAAATTACCACAGGGGAAATTCCTGCGCTTTCTAGGGAATATGCTTTTCCCCGGGGACTTTCGTTGGGTTTTCCCCAAAATAGGGATTAATTTCCCCGGGGAAATTACCACAGGGGAAATTCCTGCGCTTTCTAGGGAATATGCTTTTCCCCGGGGACTTTCGTGGGGTTTTCCCCAAAATAGGAATTAATTTCCCCGGGGAAATTACCACAGTGGAAATTCCTGCGCTTTCTAGGGAATATGTTTTTCCCCGGGGACTTTCGTGGGGTTTTCCCCAAAATATTGATTAATTTCCCCGGGGAAATTACCACAGGGGAATTCCTGCGCTTTCTAGGGAATATGCTTTTCCCCGGGGACTTTCGTTGGATTTTCCCCAAAATAGGGATTAATTTCCCCGGGGAAATTACCACAGGGGAAATTCCTGCGCTTTCTAGGGAATATGTTTTTCCCCGGGGACTTTCGTGGGGTTTTCCCCAAAATAGGGATTAATTTCCCCGGGGAAATTACCACAGGGGAAATTCCTGCGCTTTCTAGGGAATATGCTTTTCCCCGGGGACTTTCGTGGGGTTTTCCCCAAAATAGGGATTAATTTCCGAGGGGAAATTACCACAGGGGAAATTCCTGCGCTTTCTAGAGAATATGCTTTTCCCCGGGGACTTTCGTGTGGTTTTCCCCAAAATAGGGATTAATTTCCCCGGGGAAATTACCATAGGGGAAATTCCTGCGCTTTCTAGGGAATATGTTTTTCCCCGGGGACTTTCGTGGGGTTTTCCCCAAAATAGGGATTAATTTCCCCGGGGAAATTACCACAGGGGAAATTCCTGCGCTTTCTAGGGAATATGCTTTTCCCCGGGGACTTTCGTGGGGTTTTCCCCAAAATAGGGATTAATTTCCCCGGGGAAATTACCACAGGGGAAATTCCTGCGCTTTCTAGGGAATATGCTTTTCCCCGGGGACTTTCGTGGGGTTTTCCCCAAAATAGGGATTAATTTCCCCGGGGAAATTACCACAGGGGAAATTCCTGCGCTTTCTAGGGAATATGCTTTTCCCCGGGGACTTTCGTGGGGTTTTTCCCAAAATAGGGATTAATTTCCCCGGGGAAATTACCATAGGGGCAATTCCTGCGCTTTCTAGTTAATATGCTTTTCCCCGGGGACTTTCGTGGGGTTTTCCCCAAAATAGGGATTAATTTCCCCGGGGAAATTACCACAGGGGAAATTCCTGCGCTTTCTAGGGAATATGCTTTTCCCCGGGGACCTTCGTGGGGTTTTCCCCAAAATAGGGATTAATTTCCCCGGGGAAATTACCACAGGGGAAATTCCTGCGCTTTCTAGGGAATATGCTTTTCCCCGGGGACTTTCGTGGTGTTTTCCCCAAAATAGGGATTAATTTCCCCGGGGAAATTACCACAGGGGATTTTCCTGCGCTTTCTAGGGAATATGCTTTTCCCCGGAGACTTTCGTGGGGTTTTCCCCAAAATGGGAATTAATTTCCCCGGGGAAATTACCACAGGGGAAATTCCTGCGCTTTCAAGGGAATATGTTTTTCCCCGGGGACTTTTGTGGGGTTTTCCCCAAAATAGGGATTAATTTCCCCGGGGAAATTACCACAGGGGAAATTCCTGCGCTTTCTAGGGAATATGTTTTTCCCCGGGGACTTTCGTGGGGTTTTCCCCAAAATAGGGATTAATTTCCCCGGGGAAATTACCACAGGGGAAATTCCTGCGCTTTCTAGGGAATATGTTTTTCCCCGGGGACTTTCGTGGGGTTTTCCCCAAAATAGGGATTAATTTCCCCGGGGAAATTACCACAGGGGAAATTCCTGCGTTTTCTAGGGAATATGCTTTTCCCCGGGGACTTTCGTGGGGTTTTCCCCAAAATAGGGATTAATTTCCCCGGGGAAATTACCACAGGGGAAATTCCTGTGCTTTCTAGGGAATATGCTTTTCCCCGGGGACTTTCGTTGGGTTTTCCCCAAAATAGGGATTAATTTCCCCGGGGAAATTACCACAGGGGAAATTCCTGCGCTTTCTAGGGAATATGCTTTTCCCCGGGGACTTTCGTGGGGTTTTTCCTAAAATAGGGATTAATTTCCCTGGGGAAATTACCACAGGGGAAATTCCTGCGCTTTCTAGGGAATATGCTTTTCCCCGGGGACTTTCGTGGGGTTTTCCCCAAAATAGGGATTAATTTCCCCGGGGAAATTACCACAGGGGAAATTCCTGCGCTTTCTAGGGAATATGTTTTTCCCCGGGGACTTTCGTAGGGTTTTCCCCAAAATAGGGATTAATTTCCCCGGGGAAATTACCACAGGGGAAATTCCTGCGCTTTCTAGGGAATATGCTTTTCCCCGGGGACTTCCGTGGGGTTTTCCCCAAAATAGGGATTAATTTCCCCGGGGAAATTACCACAGGGGAAATTCCTGCGCTTTCTAGGGAATATGCTTTTCCCCGTGGACTTTCGTGGGGTTTTCCCCAAAATAGGGATTAATTTCCCCGGGGAAATTACCACCGGGGAAATTCCTGCGCTTTCAAGGGAATATGCTTTTCCTCGGGGACTTTCGTGGGGTTTTCCCCAAAATAGGGATTAATTTCCCCGGGGAAATTACCACAGGGGAAATTCCTGCGCTTTCTAGGGAATATGCTTTTCCCCGGGGACTTTCGTGGGATTTTCCCCAAAATAGGGATTAATTTCCCCGGGGAAATTACCACAGGGGAAATTCCTGCGCTTTCTAGGAAATATGCTTTTCCCCGGGGAATTTCGTGGGGTTTTCCCCAAAATAGGGATTAATTTCCCCGACTTTCCCCGACTGCGCTTTCTTCTAATCCCCGGGGAAATAAGGTTTTCCCAGGGATTTCCCCGGGGAATTTCCTAGGGTTTTCGCCGGAGATCCGTTTCCATTTCTTCAGAAATTTCTCTGGGGAAATGGGAATAGATTGAACTTCATGGGGAACTTCATGGGTTTTCCCCGGGGAAAACCATAATTCCCAGGAAACCCAGGAATTTACCGGGGTTTATGCTTTTTTCCCGGGGATTTTCCTGAGGTTTTCCCGAGCAGATCCATCCCCATTTCCCCAGGGACATAGTTGGGGACATAGTTGGGGGGGGGGGACAAACTTGCGTACAAATTTGGGGACAAATTTTCTCCAGGACAAAGTTGGGGACAAAGTTTTGGACAAAGTTGGGGATAAACTGATTGTGAAATCCCCGGGGAAATGGGGTATTTCCGGGGGTTTCCCCAGGGATTCCCCCGGGGAATTTCCTGGGTTTTTCGCCGTAGATCCGTTTCCATTTCTTCAAAAATTTTCCCGGGGTATTCTCCAGAGATTTTCCGGGAAATGAAAGCGCCCAATGATTCGTACGCTTTAAGTTTCCAGTTGTTTTGGGATGTTTTTATTATTTTGGGGTTAGTGATGTCCACGCAGTGATTATTATTATCCAGTGATTATTACAGCGTTGGTGTGTTCCTGAAGATGTTTGTGGAATACTCTGGTCTAGTCAATGTATTTACTGTTATATTCCGTGCAAGCAATTTTATAGGTTCCAGATCTTGATGACGATGGTATTGAATTCTTGTGCGTGCTGACACAAGATCCAAGATTTGTACTTTTTGTGGCCATTTTAATATTGAATATTTTTAGCATACTCCACATTTTGTTGGTGATGGATGGGAAAAATGGCACACATATCCGTTTCGTGCAAGGAATTGGTTCCGTCCCACTCGTTACTGAAATATCTGCATTAATGGGTTGATTATACATTTGTGTTTGTCTAAGAACTTTTCAATAAAATTTGTATCAGACCCATTTGTGTGGGTTTTTTCTTTTACGCATTTTTCTTCTAATTTGAATTCAGCAGTGAATAAATGTAACGTGTATAGGCGGTAGACCATTGCATGGAAAACAGCTGTTTTGTGATCTCCGCTGTAGTGAGAGTCTGTTGTGATGCATCTTCTCGTATTTGTCGCCCTACGATGTATTCCAAATTCTAGTTTTCCATCCTTCCCAATTATTTTAACGTTTAAGAAAGGTAGGATTCCATTTTCTTCTATTTCATGAGTGAGTTTGATGTTTTTTATTGGTTTTAGGGCTCGACCCAGCTTTTAAATAAGTTATATACAAAAACTACTAATATATTAAGGATTTTATTTTAAATTAACATTTTATATTGTTTTCTCAAGTATTTAAATAATATCACAAATTATTTTTAATTTTTAAACTAAAAAACATAAACTCTCTCTCTCTCTCTCTGGCATTATATCCCATCAAGGGATTTGGCCGCCTCAAATGAGGTTTCATAATCATATTTTCATTTCGGATAATGAGTGATTAATTCATTGATCCTAAACCAGCCGTGAAATTTTTTCCTTGTCACCACCGGGAATCGAACCCGGGGCCTCCGGTCGCTGGAGCAAGCATGCTAACCACTTTGCCACCGGGGCGGCAAAGTGGTTAGCATGCAAAAAACATAAACGTTTGTTTTTAATTATATATTTTTAAACCTTTATATTTTTTCACAGCTTGTTAAGAATTTTTTATAATCAAATCAACCAGACGCACACTACAATATTTTACCTAGGGTTGGTTTGTACCCAACTATCCATTCAGGTGCTAACCAATTTAAATAAATTTATCTAATGAATTTTGATACAAGGAGTGAAGACGCCACAGTTTTATTTTATAAATGTAACAGATTTAGTGTTTGGTTGAGTTCAGACTTTTTGACGGTTGCAAACACATCATCAGATCGCATCATCACCAGGTCCTAGGGAAAAATTGCAGGAGCTGATACTTTCCTCGAATTTGCTCATAAAAACATTGCTAAAGGTACGGTACCAGTTTTCGTCACACGCACGTCCTGTAGGTCTCTTCCTTCATTGTACCTTCATACAAATTTCGGCAATTTTTCGATATATATATCGATTGAATGTTGAACATGATCCACCATACAGCTAATTGCGATATCGATCAAAAGTTCATAAAACAGGGAATAAAATGAGATATATCGTTTCCAACATCAACCCATCAACGGAGAAACTATCAACCTGAACTCAGTAAAATACAAAAACCATCTGGCATGTACATCAAGAACAACATCGAGTTTGCGAGAATAGATAAAGATATATGCCTGACCGAAGAAGAAATTATTGTTTCCATCCCGGTAACGTCCCGGTCGATATCGTAATTCACGATTTTTTTTTCAATTCATTTTTTCAGTTTAGGGGAATTTTTTCCTTAGGATCTGGTTAAGATGTGGATGACGTGTTTGCAATCGGCTGAACTCAACCAAATAATAAACCTGTTGAATTCACAACATGAAACCATCAAATTCACCCACCCATGAAATAAAAGAAAACGGAATTCTACCTTTCTTAGATGTAAATTTAATTAGAAAGGACGAAAAACTGGAATTTGGAATACACCGCAAGGCGAGAAACACGAGAAGATGCATTACAATTAAGTGTATTAATTCCCCGGGCAAGGCTTAGTTACCATAACTCACTTTCAGAGCTGCACATATATACTGAACAGAGTAAAAAGAGAGAAGTAGAAGGTCTGAATTTTCCCACCATAGTCAGAACTTCTGACTCAGAAGCCCACAAAATAACGTTCAAGTCATCATAGCTAAATTTCATTACGAAGTTAAGTTTCTAGAAAGTCTCGTCATATTTAGAGTTACGTTTTATTAACCGGGATGTTTCTTTCACACATTTATGACATAGTTTGAGCACAGATTTGATTAAATTTGAAAGAGAAAAGCTTTTGTGGTATTCAATATCGAAGTTA
This sequence comes from Nephrotoma flavescens, assembly GCA_932526605.1. Classification (NCBI taxonomy): domain Eukaryota; kingdom Metazoa; phylum Arthropoda; class Insecta; order Diptera; family Tipulidae; genus Nephrotoma; species Nephrotoma flavescens. The sequence continues at coordinate 57,222,609 of OW052220.1, read as the reverse complement.
TGGCCCTGCAGTTAATGCTTATTACTCTATGTCTGTCGCGAAATTTTTTGCTATCATGACATTAGTATTTTTAGTCTCTCGTTGCACTAAACACATTAAAAATAAATTTTCCGTTTCGCCCATACCAACACATTTACGCTACGCTACCTGTCCCCAAATTCTGTCCCCAAATTGTGTCCCCAAATTCTGTCCCCAAATTTTGTTTCCAAATTTTGTCCCCAAATTCTTTCCCCTAATTGTGTACTCAAATTCTGTTTCCAAATTCTGTCCCCAAATTCTGTCCCCAAATTGTGTCCCCAAATTCTGTCCCCAAATTCTGTCCCCAAATTTTGTTCCAAAAGTCTGTCCCCAAATTCTGTCCTCAAATTCTGTCACCAAATTCTGTCCCCAAATTCTGTCCCCAAATTCTGTCCCCAAATTCTGTCCCCGAATTCCGTCCCCAAATTTTGTCCCCAAATTCTGTCTCCAAATTGTGTACCAAATTCTGTCCCAAAATTCTGTCCCCAAATTTTGTCCACAAATTCTGTCCCCAAATTCTGTCCCCAAATTTTTTCCCCAAAGTCGGTCAAGAAATTCTGTCCCCAAATTCTGTCCCCAAATTCTGTCTCCAAATTTTGTCCCCAAATTCTGTCCCAAAATTCCGTCCCCAAATTTTGTCCCCAAATTCTGTCCCCAAATTCCGTCCCCAAGTTCTGTCCTCAAATTCTGTCCCCAAATTGTGTCCCCAAATTCTGTCCACAAATTCTGTCCCCAAATTCTGTCCCCAAATTTTGTCCCCAAAGTCTGTCTCCAAATTCTGTCCCCAAATTCTGTCCCCAAATTCTGTCCCCAAATTCTGTCCCCAAATTCCGTCCCCAAATTCTGTCCCCAAATTCTGTCCCCAAATTCTGTCTCCAAATTGTGTACCCAAATTCTGTCCTCAAATTGTGTCCCCAAATTCTGTCCCAAAATTCTGTCCCCAAATTCTGTCCCAAAATACTGTCCCCAAATTGTGTCCTCAAATTTTGTGCCCAAAGTCTGTCCCCAAATTCTGTCCCCAAATTCTGTCCCCAAATTCTGTCCCCAAATTCTGTCTCCAAATTGTGTACCAAATTCTGTCCCAAATTTCTGTCCCCAAATTCTGTCCACAAATTCTGTCCCCAAATTCTGTCCCCAAATTTTGTCTTCAAAGTTTGTCCCCAAATTCTGTCCCCAAATTCTGTCCCCAAATTCTGTCCTTAAATTTTGTCCCAAAATTCTGTCCCCAAATTCTAAACCCAAATTCTGTCCCCAAATTCTGTCTCCATATTGTGTACCCAAATTCTGTCCCCAAATTGTGTCCCCAAATTCTGTCCCCAAATACTGTCCCCAAAATGTGTCCTCAAATTGTGTCACCAAAGTCTGTCCTAAAATTCTGTCTCCAAATTCTGTCCCAAATTCTGTCCCCAAATTGTGTCACCAAATTCTGTCCTCAAATTCTGTCCCAAAATTCTGTCCCTAAATTCTGTCCCCAAATTCTGTCCCCAAATTCGTCCCCAAATTGTGTACTCAAATTGTGTACTCAAATTCTGTCCCCAAATTCTGTCCCCAAATTCCGTTCCAAAATTCTGTCCCCAAATTCTGTCCCCAAATTCTGTCCCCAAATTCTGTCCCCAAATTTTGTACCCAAATTTTGTCCCAAAATTCTGTCCCCAAATTGTGTCCCCAAATACTGCGTCCAAATTGTGTCCCCAAATTTTGTCCCTGAAGTCTGCCCCAAATTGTGTCCCCAAATTCTGTCCCCAAATTGTGTCCCAAAATTATGTCCCCAAATTCTGTCCCCAAATTTTGTCTACAAATTTTGTTCCCAAATTCTGTCCCCAAATTCTGTCCCCAAATTATGTTCCCAAATTCTGTCCCCAAATTCTGTCCCCAAATTGTGTCCCCAAATTTTGTCTACAAATTTTGTCCCCAAATTCTGTCCTAAAATTCTGCCCCCAAATTCTGTCCCCAAATTCTGTCCCCAAATTGTGTACCCAAATTCTGTCCCCAAATCCTGTCCCCAAATTCTGTCCTCAAATACTGTCCCCAAATTCTGTCCCCAAAGTCTGTCCCAAAACTGTCCCCAAATTCTGTCCCCAAATTTTTTCCCCAAAGTCTGTCCCCAAATTGTGTCCCCAAATTCTGCTCCCAAATTCTGTCCCCAAATTCTGTCCCCAAATTCTGTCCCCAAATTGTGTCCCCAAATTCTGTCCCCAAATTCTGTCCCCAAATTGTGTCCCCAAATTCTGTCCCCAAATTTTGTCTACAAATTTTGTCCCCAAATTCTGTCCCAAAATTCTGTCCCTAAATTCTGTCTCCAAATTCTGTCCCCAAATTCGTCCCCAAATTGTGTACTCAAATTGTGTACTGAAATTCTGTCCCCAAATTCTGTCCCCAAATTCCGTTCCAAAATTCTGTCCCCAAATTCTGTCCCCAAATTCTGTCCCCAAATTCTGTCCCCAAATTGTGTACCCAAATTTTGTCCCAAAATTCTGTCCCCAAATTGTATCCCCAAATACTGTCCCCAAATTTTGTCCCTGAAGTCTGCCCCAAATTGTGTCCCCAAATTCTGTCCCCAAATTGTGTCCCAAAATTATGTCCCCAAATTCTGTCCCCAAATTTTGTCTACAAATTTTGTTCCCAAATTCTGTCCCAAAATTCTGTCCCCAAATTCTGTCCCCAAATTCTGTTCCCAATTTCTGTCTCTAAGTTTTGTCTACAAATTGTGTCCCCAAATTTTGTCCCCAAACTCTTTCCACAAATTCTGTCCCCAAATTTTGTCACTATAATTTCTCAGGACGCTACGGGGTCAAAAAAATCGCGGTTTTTCAATCGAAATTTCGGATAAACAAGTGACTCAGAGCATTAAAATTGTGTAAGCGCAAAAATTATTTATGTAATCATTTTGTTTGGCATGGATTTTTATGATTCTGGATGGCATTATAGTTCGGCTGCAAAACATATAGTGCACAACTCATTGTCCTAATTGTGCCACAGTTAGTTTGGCTGAAGAGGATGAATTGCGGCTGGATTTAGTACACGGGTTTAGTGCAAGGTTCCGGCTGAAACAACAATTAGTGTACATTAATGCACAATCCATCATGCTTCTTATGCATAGTTGGTTTTGCGGTAGTATGGTTCTGGCTGCACAATCCATTGTGCTTCTTGTTTCATAGTTAGTTTGGCTGTATATTAGGTTTCTACCGAAAAATCGTCTAGTGCTGGATTTATAAGATTCCGGCTGAAAAAGTATATAGTGCACAAGGATGCACAATGCATCGCGCTACTTGTGCCATAGCTAGTTTGGCTGAAGATGGTATGGTTCCGGTTGAATTTGTAAAGTTTTTTCCAAAAAAATGTGTACTACTGGATTTATAAGGTTCTGGCTGAAATAACAATTTGTGCACAATGATGCACAATGCATCGTGCTAACTGTACCATAGTTGGTTTGTCTGTAAGATGGTACCGGCTGGCTTTGTTATGTTCTAACCGGAATTATAAGGTTCTGGGTGAAAAAGAATATAGTGAGCCTATTTTTTAATTCATCCCGAGCAGGAAGTGCACTTTCAAAAAATACTTCGTATTTTTTTATTCAACCTGTGTAAATTTACTCTCTCTCTCTCTCTCTCTCTGGCTTTCACATCCCATGAAGGGATTTCGCCGCCCGCACAATGGCCCTCCATCCATCCCGATCCATTGCTATCGTCCTCCAGTTTCGACATCCTAATGCCAGTAGGTCTTGTTCAATGTCGTCACGCCAGCGTAGTCGTGGTCTTCCTCTACGACGTACTCCGGCTGGTTGTTGGTGAAACACTTTATTTATCATCCGTTGTTGTGGGGACCTTGTAACGTGGCCGAGCCATCTCACTCGATTGGATTTAATGAATCCGATGATATCGCTGCCTCCGAGGAGTTGCTTTATTTCGTGATTCATACGAATCCGATATTCGTTGTTCGCAACTTTAATTGGACCAAAAATTGAACGGATGACCTTCCTTTCGAAAGTAGATAACAATCTACAATCGTTAGAGGTCATGGTCCAGCTCTCGCTTCCGAAAGGAAGGATAGAAATATTTTCACGGTATTTTGTAGTTTTTACAGGATCGGACACAAGGCTTCGGAACAATGAAAGACAAGTCTACGTGAGTTACATAACTTCTCAGAATAGCAGAGTTTACGAACGCAACTGATAAACAGCACAATCGGCACTGCATTCTATACGAACTCCAACAAGGAAAAAATGCACGGGAATCAATTTGTAGTGCTCTCGGTGCAGATGTTGTGTCTTATAAAACGTGTAATTATTGGTATAATCGGTTTAGAAGTGGCGATTTCGGTCTAAGTGGGTCCCACATGTGTAGACCGAATACAACCTAGGTCAACGTATGAACACATGCCTTTTACTCCTAGCCCGGCAACAAAAAAATCTTTTCTTGTGGAAAATTGTGACGGGTGATGAAAAGTATATTTTTTACTAGAATTCCAAATGTAAAAAGTTGTGAATAGATCCCGGGTAACCCAGTACATCGACACCAAAACAGAACATCCACTTAAAGGAGGTTCTCCTGTGTATCTGTTGAGACATGAAGGGTGTGCTTTATTGCGAACTTCTGGAAACTGGTCAGACTGTGACTGCAGAACGGTACAGCCGAACTGAGCAAACAGAGCAAAGAAATTGAACAAACAGAGCAAAGAAATTGATCAGAAATTGCCATTTACTGGGCAAGCAAGCAGGCAAGTTATACCGATGCATGTAAACGCTCGATCTCACGTTGCTTGCGTGGCTCAGAAGACCAACTTCAACTTGGGATGGGAAGTTCTCCCGCACACAGCATTTTCACCAGACTTATTGAATAGTTATTTCTTTCTTTTTTCTCTATTTCATCTACTCTACGTACATGCACACATACAAATTTTGCTCTATATTTTATATAGCGACCATCAAATTAAAGACATCATAGCGGAAAGTGGTAAATTCTAAATGAAAACTAGCTTAAAAATTAAAAACAGTTTACCAAAATTAATGATAAGTAAACAAAGTTCATGCACAGGAAAAATATTTAAAACAGAAACTTCTGTTTGAGGAATACAATTACCTAACGAGGCGTCACTTAATTGAACGTGTGAAAATACGCTTATGAAGTGATGAGTTGGTTTAGAGTTAGATTCGAAATTCTTCCTAATCTTGAGCGAACAACTCAAAAAAATAGTTCAATGTGCTCTTGACTTAATTTATAGAACGAAATATATTTCAACAGATGTGTGTTTACATAAATAAGTGTCACGGAAATCCTGGATGTTAGAAGGACAACATATTATTCCAATAAATCCCGTTTGGCTTTTAGGATCAGTAACTTTAATACCAGAGGATAGAAACTTTAATTTAGATATATGTATATTCAATTGATGATTTAACGTAATTTAAAACCAAATTAAAATTACTTGAAATTTTTTGCTGTTTAAAATATCAAAAGAATTATTGAAGACTCTAATAAGTTTTATTGTTCCACTACACCCTTCATATTGTGGCAATTTTGAAACACGGAGTTTGCTACGGAATTACTTAATGTCTGAACTGCTAAATTAACTTTCATTTTTTGGCAATTAAAAAATATATGGGCATTTCGTAATTTATTCGAGAGATGAAAACCTTCCTTCGATTGAATCCTATGGAGTTATTCTAAATAGTGCCCTGAAATTTTAGGGCCGTCACCATCAAATAAAGGACCTTTAATAGTTAAATGTTCTTGACGAGTCTGAACATAAGACATGGATAAAAAAAATTAAAATTGTTGAGGTATACCACCAATTTAAAAGCGAGATTTATATTAGGAAAATAAACGTTACAACCAATAGTTAGAACCCCAATATCGTGTAATAAAGGCAAACGAAACTCAATTATATTTTTCTTTTATACAGATGTTAAGCTACTAATAAGGAAATATCCAAGAGGAATTTTCCAACGAGCAGTACAACTGACAAATATAAAAGCAATTACTTGGGTAGCTGAAGTATTATCATTTGGAACGTTACCATCGAACTCGACGTATTCAGATATTTTATTTGGTGTGAAAATCGTACTCGTATTTTGGATGAATGTACATATCATCCAAGCATACGTTTCCAATAACGACCTTATCTGTTTTTTTTTGATCGGACCAGCAACTTTAGAGTACGAAAACATTCTGATGTAAAACCTGGATGCCCATTTACTACTTTGTACCAGTGTACGAGCAAGTATACGAGAGTGAGGCAAGCAGTTTTTAAATTGGTTTCGAACATATTCAAAGGTCTTCGGAGAATAAAAGTTTAAATTTAAAGAAAACTTCCGTATTTCTTCTGGATATTTCCTGCCTAAATTTGGGTTTCTAATTTTATCTCTATAAGTATATCTATTTCAAAAAATTGAATTTGGGTCACGGTTTAAAAATGTATCCTTCTGGTAAGAGCTAATTAAATTTTTCTCTTCAAGTTCGTCTATCAAGTTCCTATTTTTTACAAGTTTGTAGTATTTAGTACTTAAAAATCGTAGTTTTTGGTTTTGTAATTCGTTTCTTGAACTCATAGAAAGATCAGCACCGGATAAGGCCATCACTCGCTTTAACATTATTTTATTAAATTGTTTGTATGTATAAGAAGGTTTTAGACTTTTATTACCAAAAGTAGAACAACTAGTACCACTACGATTGCTAGTATTACTACCACTATTTGCGATTTTTGTAATGGTTTGCAATTTCGAAGGACTTTTGTTTAAATCGGATATATTATCGTCATTTAAATTTTCCATCTCCAAATTTTCCACCTACATCCGAAAAACGTTTATACCAATAATTACACGTATCATAAGCGCAAGGTCGGCACCAAGAACGCTAGAAATTGATTCCCGTACCTTAGAAGCATTTTCTCCTTGTTGGAATTCCTATAGAATGCAGTGCCGAATGTGCTGTTTATCAGTTGTAATCGTAAACTCTGCTATTCTGAGAGGTTATGGTAACTCACGTAGACTTGTCGTTCGTTGTTCTGAAACCTTGCGTCCGATCCTATAAAAACCACAAAATACCGTGAAAAAAAAATCTGTTGAAATTAAGTTATACACCTAATAAATAAAGTGGGTGGCTAAATAAATTTGTTTCCATGATTTAAAGTTACAAGTTACAACTTAAAAATCGAATTGCACTTCTGGTGAGGATTATAAAGCGATACCCAATATCCGATATTGAAATGTCTATTTTTGAAATTGTCAAAAAAGTGGTAATTTATTCTAGAGAAAATTGGGGTAGTTTTCATGATAAGCGGTGATTGGTATCTGAAAAATTGCAGTGTACTTATAATTTAAGCTTGTAACTCGGTTGAAAACAACAAAAACCGAAATTTATTTATTTTCATTTTTAAACCTTAGGATGGTTTTTACTTGGGGTTAGAAGTTTAAAAATGAAATTCCAAGGATATTGTGTATACTCATAATTCTATATATCACAACCGAAATCGAAATATTAATGTTTTTGCAAATTTGGTTAAAATCAATAACTAGCTTTTATTTGAAACAATTCAAATACTATACCATGCTTCAGATAATATGGAATAAGGGGAAAGTGTTAACAAAAATGTACTATATATGCTTGACCAATTTTTTGGATGCAAATCCAAATACATAGTACATCCTCCCAAATGCTTCTTTCCGCTCTAAGCTGATTTTATTCATTTTCTCAAAAATAAAATCATTTATAAAATTGTTAGGAATTTTAATATTATTGAATTTAGATCATAAATATATCAATCATCCTTATAGTACACTTAGGAAAAATTAAGTAATGAATGTATGTATTTAATTTCGACCAATCAGTATAGATAGGCAACAAAATGGCATTTTTTAAAACGGCATTTTCCAAAATAGCATTTTTTAAAACTGCATTTTTCAAAACTGCACAAGACAGAATGAAATATTTTAATCGATTATGAATCTAGAATGATCTTTTCATTAATTTCTGGAATATGACCAAAAGGTACGGTTATTTATTACTCGATGAAATTTGAGATGAATGAAATTTTTGAACATTTGTGAACGATTCTTGGATTAAATTCTAGGATAAAGTCAAATGAAAAGGTACTTGACTATTTCTTTGTCGAGTAAGATTTAATTTCACATGTTTAGGTTTAGTATAGGTATGTTATAAGAAAGGACCTTCATGGAAATTAGAAATTATTTGAAGAATTAGTATGCATATAATATTCTCCTTCACCTAAATTTTTCTACCTATGTCGTTTCGAAAAATAAAATTTTGAAAAATGCCGTTTTGAAAAATGTCTTTTTAAAAAATGTCGTTTTAAGAAATGCCGTTTTGAAAAATGCCGTTTTGTACCTATGTCGTTTTGAAACATGCAATTTTGAAAAATGCCGTTTTAAAAAATTCCATTTTGTAAAATGTCTTTTTAAAAAATGCAGTTTAGAAAAATGCCGTTTGGAAAAATGCAGTTTTGAAAAATGCCGTTTTGTACCTATGTCCTTTCGTACCTTATGCAGTTTAGGAATGTGCAGTTTTGAAAAATACAATTTTGTACCTTATGCCGTTTTGTACCTTATGCCGTTTTGAAATATGCAGTTTTGAAAAATGCAATTTTGTACCTTATGCCGTTTTGTACCTTATGCAGTTTTGAAAAATGCAGTTTTGAGAAATGTCGTTTTAAAAAATGTCATTTTAAAATATGCAATTTCGACCTGGGCGCGTATTCTTGAATTTTGGTCGAAAAAATCCACCGACGAATATCTGTCAAATTACGTCATTTCAGTCGAACATTTAAATTGTGGTATTCTTGAAATTCGTCGTCGATAAATTTCGTTCAAAAAGTGGACGAATTTTTTCGTCTAGTTAAAATTAGGCGATTTACGAATTCGTCAACATTATTATCTGTCAAATAGTGCTAACTGAATAAATTTTTTTGTAAATTTTAAAAAAATATGGAAAATAAAACGCAAAGACTAGGTCATATATCACGACCACAGAAAATTGCGCTAATTGATTTCGTGGAAAATCACCCGGAGCTTCTTAGGCAGAGAATCGATAATAGTTTATCATACAAACAAACCGCGAAGCTGTGGGAAGAGTGTTCACGAATTGTTAACGCAATTCCCGGAGCTTACAAGCCATGGCAGAATTGGAGAAAGGTAATCATATAAATTATATGTATAATTAAAAATCTGTTTGTCAACGAATTTTTTTCTAGTGCTGGCGGGACCTAAAAAATGATGTACGTCAAAAATTGAGAGGGGAAAAAAACATGCTCATGGAACGGGAGGAGGTGGTGCCTCGAATGTTATACTTAGTGACCTTGAAGAAAGAATTTCGGTTTTAATAAATAATGTTACCGTTTATGGACATCATGATATACCAGAGAGTGTAGTTAATTTGGTATAACAATATATTTATTATGTTATTATACAAATAATAATTTCAATATAATATTATTAGGAATTGCCGCTGACTGAAAATGATTCTCTTGTTGAGTATGCTGAAGAAATTACAAATGTTTCGGAACCCATTTCCATGGTGCAAATAACACCTATAGAAGATACAAGTAACTCCGTATTAGCAGAAATTACGAACGAACATACTCCTAATGAAACATCTTCTATTGCGCCCCAACCACCAAGTATGAGTAATGGATAATAATACAGTGGTAAAATGTGAGATTATATTTAAAACAAATTCTATTTTTTTTTAAGGGCGTAGACGTAATGTAGCTGGTCAGCGGCTAACACGAACACTAAATACAGCTGACCAAATAACACAGAGCATAAATAATAAAAGTAGCATCAAAGAAAAGTACTACGCTAACAAGTTAGAGATGTTCGAAAGGCTAGTAAAGGCAAAGGAGAAAAGTGCTGAGGCAAAGGTGCGGATTGCTGAAACTAAAGATTATAGCTTGGACGCAAAGAACAGAATTGCCGCTGGCATAGAAAATATTGCGAAATCTTTAGCAAGCATCGAAAATCAAAACAACTTATATCATTATAATTAATAAACCATTTGTTTTAATTTTTTTTTAAAACTTTAGAAAATGTATGTTTTTTATTTTAGTACATATCTTCAACTTATCTTATAAAATATTGTCTCAAAATCGTTTGTTACCGTCCTACCCGCATTCAAGAGTTGATTTGCTGCAGTATTGCTGGTTGATTCGGTGCTAACTGTATAAATTTCATCATAAGGAAGCATGCTGTCCAATAAATCATCATTTTCTTCAGGGGGAATATTGTCCAATTTATTTTCTATACACAAATTGTGTAAAGCGCAACACGTATTTATAATTTTAGATGCTACTTGTGGGTGATAATGTAATACTCGATGTTTTAATAAGCATCTAAATCTCATTTTTAGTATCCCATTCACTCGTTCTATAATACTTTGAGTTAACTTGTGGCATTCGTTATAGTTGCTCTGTGGAGTTCCATCTGCGGCATCTGTTATAGGCGTCATCATCCACGGACGTAATGCATATCCAGAATCACCTTGATATTTTGATTTTTTTTTATATTAATAATGTATTAATTTAAAACAAGTAAATTTACCTAACAAGTAATAATTCCCTGGATATTTTCTGTACAAGTTCTGCATCGCAGGTAGCACTTTGGAATTATTCCAAATGAAGCTATCGTGTGGTGAGCCAGGATATTTTGCATTCACATTAATTATTTTTAAATCTGCGTCGCAAATCTAAAATGAGAAATGTAAGGAACTACATATAGTAAGTGTTCGTAATTAAATTTTAATGAATAATAATTTTACCAGCTGGACATTTATTGAATGGTAGTGTTTTCTGTTGACATAGACATGTTCGGGACACTCCTCATTATCTTTAAGTGGAGGTACGATTGCAACATGTGTGCAGTCTATATACCCAATAACTCCGGGAAATTTATAGATATCATAAAATCTAGAAAATATTTAATAAATTAGTATGAAGTTAAACTCGAAACTTACGTTATAGTTACGTTTGTCTTGCTGTTTTGAGCTCGTCGAGATTTTTGTGGAACCGTACATTTTCTTCGAAAAACCCGCTCGTATGAACAGCATTAATAACATCATTAATGCTTCTGCTCACAGATGGTTGACTCATAGATACATTAACATTTTGACCAACGTCTTGTTGGTAGCTCCCAGCGGCAAAAAATCTTAATGATGCAAATACCTATAAAAGATTGATGAACATATTCGAATTACGATATATTATTTTTTATTTTCTTAGTAGGATGTGAAAACTATTACCTTTTCCTCTACACTTAAAGCGCCGGTTCGTGAGCAATCTGGCATATGCGGTTCCAAGCTGCTTATTAAATCATCCACAAGAAACTTATTCAATCGGAATAGTTTAATAAATTTTTTGTCGGACAATTTAAAACAGTTTTGTGTTTCCCTTTTGAATCGACTTGTTTCCATTGCTTCTGCCTGTTCAATTCCTGAATGAGATAAAATTATACCCAATTCGTCTAATCCGGCCATAATGATAATTTATTACGGAAAAACAGTATTTCTTATAATTTTAATTGATTACACGGTTTAATTGTTAATTTTTCACAAATATTTTTCTCATTAAAACACAAAACAACAATAATTTATTGACATCCATTTATTTACCACCATATGAAGTTGGTTACAATTGAAAAGTGGTGAAAATAAAATTCGATCAACTCCAAGAATACGTGCATATTAGTATCGGTGGATTTTTCAGTGGATTTTGTGATCGAATAAATTCGTCGGTGGATTTTTTCGACCAAAATTCAAGAATACGCGCCCTGGACCCATATTTACACATACGAGTATGACGACGAATTATATTAATTTGATGCTACTTAGCAACAGTGGGCGAAGTGCAACGGAAATACCTACTAAAATGTATCGAATATTGCAGCAACAATGAACCTGCGTTTCAAACTTATAATTAATTGTCATTGTTGCCGCATCCCAAAATTACCATATAAAAGCTGTTTTGCTTTCGCAAAGCCGATTAGCTTTAATGTTAGAGGTCAATTTTGGTTTCAGCAATATTTGTTTATGAATTTCCAGTAACGAAAATATTTGTTCATCATAGTTGGCGAATTTATCAGTAGTAATTAGTAATTAGTTAGAGTTAGTTTTCCATTACTGGAAATTCAAAACAAATATTGCTGAAAGCAAAATTGGCCTCTAACATTAAAGCTAATCGACTTTGCGAAAGGAAAACAGCTACAGTTTTATCAATTTCCCTTATCCTAAGGAAGTTAAATTTCCATTCTTCGCTATTTTTCGTTGGCAGTCGTGCATTATATTTTTTGTGCTCGAATATTATTTTGTTGTTCTTTGTTTAATAAAAATATAAACTGGTAAAAATGGTACGCCTACAAAAAAATTACCGATGAGATATTTAAATGTTTAACATTATTAGGTTGAGACGAAATGGTCGGTATAATTTTGGGATGTGCATGCCATGAATGGAGATGGAACCCAACGTTTTATGATCTAATTTACAGGTACAAAAAAATTCTGGTAATGATTAGTATTTGTGACATTCGTTACATTTTAGTAGGAGTTTCGGTTGTACTCTGCACATTATTCCAAAATATATAAATGCATCAATTAAATGTTTATTATACCTTATTCTTAAAAAACAGTCCGTTTGGCTGATCTTGGACAAGACCATTAAAAAAGGAAAAACCGCAATCAAAATTGTAGTGACAACGAAAGCTAGCAACGCTATATATCTTGAAACTTATATCTTTGAAATTAATTTTTTCCAGAATTCGGAATATATTCCGCCTACAAAATAAATTTATTTTAAATGAAATGATATAACGTTTAAAACCTTATTTCACCAAAGTTTGATATCTATATAGCCCAGTCGGATTGACTATTCTGAATAAATCTTCATACTTAACATTTGTCAGTTGTATTAATTGCGAGATTCTTGCGAAGTTTAGTGGAAATCTGTGTACCAGAAGTGGCAGCTTCCATGGGGGCTTTTTCAATTTCTTCACTGATGTTAAAAAGTTATAGATTTAATGATTAAGTTTTCAACAAGAGTTGATTTTGTTGATTTTCTGAAATGTACGCAGGAGTTATGATTTTTGGTTGTGCAAAACAGTTTTACCAAAAGAAAAGTAACTTTAATTTTTCGCTTTAGAAATCAAGTGGGGTGTATTCGAGATCTATGTATACATTCGTGGTAAAAAAGTCTGGTGTTGGCCACAACATATTCACCACTCTAATTGTTTACAAGTTTTTCTGCATCAATGCACTTTGTGCGAATAATATTTGCCACGGAGACGCCGGCGTTCTTGCGTAATGTTTACAAAAAATGTCAACAAAAGTTTCCTTTATATAATATACTCGTAAATGTTAGGAACATGATTTAAATAAAATAATAAATTTATGAAATTTTATGAAATTTTACTGGAAATAAAATAATAAATTTTTATTTTCATCCCAAGCTTCTTTCTTTTATTGCACCAATTTTAAAAATTCATAAAATTAATTCATAAAAATAACAATCGTTAAATAATCCAAACGTAATCATTTATTAAATTTGGTTATGCAACCAGTTCCAACTTATTATTTTAAAACAAAAAATCTATATACATATATGGAAATGTAAATCTAAAACCTGATTCTATTTCCTGCCAATCAAATTAGATTTTTCATTTTGAATTAATATTAGTGAACTATTTCCACGTTCCGGGAAATCGCTTAAATAAGTGAAATAATCCCACCAACCAACTAAGTTAAAATTATTCATTCGATGAATTTTTCGTAATCAGCAATAACTTTAAGGATCAAATATCCAGATATCATTACATAAGTCAATCATCTGTTCAACCGCTAAGAAATATTAAAGAATTTAAGATTTATTTAATTTGCCCATATTTCATATTTAAATCGTTAAAAAAATTTGCTACCTGCCTTTTAATATTATTAATGTATATTACATCTTCTAATTTGTATGTTATATTAATTATCGTTTATATATTAGCATTAGAATAAATTGCAGTCGAGAGTACGATCAACGTAAAAAATAAGAAGAAACAAAATAAGAATTTAAAATTTCGTTTTTCTGTTTAAAGGGAAAATAATTTAATTCCTCGGAAAAATAATTTTGTAGAAACAATACATTTATAATATTGGACGTTTTTAAATAAAAGTTTATTGCACATACATCATAAGAAAAAATAAAAAATTATTTTCATAACATTCATTCATTTAAAAAGCAAAACCAATCGATACAAGAATGAATAAATAAAAAAGTGCAACGCTGAACTAGTTTTCAGTCATCGACGGTATTCACACTAAGATTACACATTACACTAAGAATAAGTTTATAAAACAAAAATGTCTAGTTCATAAACTAGTTCAAGGTCGATTTTTTCATATGCGTTTTTAAAATACACACTCATAAGGACAAGATAAAATTAGCACATGTATGCTTCTTTAGTTTTAAAATTAAAAAATTATAATCTACATATTTATTATCCCTACTATCAATTATCCACGGATTAACAAATTATCGCTTAATAATACGAATAACAATGTTGCATACAACTCGAAAAAAATTATTTTGATTTAATTTAAAACAATAATAATAAGTCTTATTTACAAAAACTTCTTTTTAATGGAGTCTCTCATATCATAAAATATTTTCACAGTTCATTCATAAGGTACATAGGGAATATACGACACAAAACATAATTTTGTTTTAAAAGGACACAAAACAAAAAAAATAATATTTTACGAAAACTAAAAACCATTGATAAAATTCAAAGTTGATCTTGCTTCTTGTTTACGTTTTTATTCAAGTCTGTATGTAAATACTTTAACATGTGCATCCAGCATGTGCAAATCGTCGAAAATAAAGATCGATAAAAAAAATTTAAACTTCGTAAAATTTTGTTCATGAAACGTATAGATGTCTCGCAAAATTGTTGTCTTAGCTAAACTTTTTTAATGAAAAAAGTGTCCGCATAGTGAGGTTACTGTGCATTGGATCCCTCTTTAAAAAAAAAATTTGGCGAAAAAATTTATATGAGATCGGCAATATTATATTTGGTTTAAGGGATCAAAAATGAATGGTATCCGCATGCGGTTAGTGACAAAACAGCAAGAAACATGCAAAAAAATTGTTGAATTACTCAATCGAATTTCTGCCAAAAACAGATGCATCTGATCTAAATTTTTACTACTCTGTAACATGCACTAAAACCTTAACTACATTTGTTCAGTCGATAGCCTACGAGAACCGGTTGTGTAATAAGATCACACCCGGCATGACCTGTTTGTGGCATGTGGTAAAGGATTCTGAAATAAAATCTACCAAAATACTACAAAATGAAGATTGAAAAAATGCATGCAAAATAAAGAAATAGAATCGTCTACCACACACCAGAAACCGTACACCAGACCGTAGGCTACTATATAGGCAACAAAAATGCTTATAGAGTTCGGTTCCGACCTTTCCCGCCTTTTTTATTTCATTTTTGTTTGTGTTAGTGTGATTTCACCGAAAATTTGTTTAAGCCGCAATTAAAATCAGTATCATAGGTAAACGGGGAAAGAATAGAAGAAAGTTATGATTTCTGTGACATCAAGTGTGGAATAGAGCATTGTGCCTCATACATAGACGCACGCCACTGGAGTGACGAATATCGAGAGAAGAAGAACGAATCATGCACGAACGAATCCGTAACACATAGCCGACAGCTGTGTTAAAGTATGCGTAATTCGTTCTTCGCCTCTCGCTATTCGTAATTTCAATGCCACGCGTCTGTGTATGAAGTCGTATTCATACGACGGATAAAAATCTCGGATTTTTCTATCCTAGATTTTTTTTTCAACTTTTTTGTATGAAAAAAGCGTGTCTGTTGTATAATTTACGTGATGTAATTGGTTAGAACGATGGAATAGAAAAATCCCGGATTTTTATCCGTCGTATGAATATGACTTAAGGCACAATAACACGTAGCGGCCACGTGTGTGCTATCGAGTGTGTATGAACTGTTTTGACTGACAACAATAAAACGAATAGCAATTCAATTCATTTTCAATTTGCCGTGCCAAAATCATTGATATCAAATAAAAAACCTCTTAACGAGGTAAATGTTAGAATGACGAAAGCCGAATTCAATTCACAAAATTTCTGATATCAAATTTGTGCCGAAAAAAACAATTGCATTCGATTTGTCAACGATTTTTCGGAATGTTAATGCATTCAGCGCGTTGTTGTTGAACATTCCGAAAAATCGTTAGCAATCGTTATTCTTGACAGCTAGAAAGCAAAATGTAAACAAACGCGCCGAATGCACTAACATTCCGAAAAATCGTTGACAAATCGAATGCAATTGTTTTTTTTTTCGGCACAAATTTGATATCAGAAATTTTGTGAATTGAATTCGGCTTTCGTCACTCTAACATTTACCTCGTTTTTATTTGATTTATCTTACTAAGAACGTTAGAGAAATTTGGATCAATGAAAAAACAAGTACTGATAGAAAGTGGGTAGAATTATCAAAATATTTTAATAAAGAACAAATACCAGCCAGTTTATCATTACCAGCCACCAGTGTTGATCGAACATTTTCAATAATTAACAATATATGGACTGATGCAAAGTCCGCTTTAAGCTTAGATGTCTTAACAGCTCTAACTGTAATAAAAGTGAACGGCACTTCGAATTGCATTGAATTTTTTAGGCTAATGGAGTCAAAAACCGAAATCTTGAAACAAGTCCAAAGCAGTGTGAAATATTTATAAATATTTTTAATTCTAAATAATTTTTATTTATGCATGAAAAACATATTTTTTGCATCTTCTTCTTTTATCTATAAATAGGCCTATTTTGTACTGTATATACAGTACAAAATTCATACCTGCATTTCCAATGAAAAAACTTATCGACTTTCGACTTACAGATTGTATGAACTCGAGAAAACCCATTTTTTCTTTATCATGTTTGATTTTCATACAATCCAGTAAGTCAAATTTATGTTTTTTATTAGAGATGCGATAAATGTTTACAATTAACACAATAAAAATAAATTATCACTTACTTATTCCAAAACCAAGCTTTGTATTTTTTTATAACAACCACAAAAATCACTAAAATGAAAAAAAACAACACAATTAATGTTAATGTTTAGTTAATGTTAAGAAAATAATTAATTATTACTGTAATAATAAATTTATTAAGTTAACTTACCAGTCGTATCAGCAACAAATTAAATAAATTATTATATATCTATAACGATTTATGATATACACTACGTATTACACACGGCTTTTCCACTTTCACTTACAATTGTAAAATGGTGGAACGCGTGAATTATTTTGTTTTACGTTCGACCGAAAATATACGTATGTAAAAAAATGTTATTGAATTACGCTTGGAGTCCATTTGATCCGCCTTCACTGGAATCGCCACGAGTTGGCTACATAACATTTTCAAACTGCCGGTTCCAATTAATGAGTCATCAGTTTCATCAATGAAGCCATCATGAGAGACGAGGCCAGCATCATGCCAGGGGCCGCGCTCACAATCATAGACAGACTATTACGAGATTTTTACAGAGTAAAGTCGGAAGAGGGTGTTCCATTTGCTGGAAAAATCATCCTCATGTGTGGTGACTTCCGATAGTGTTTGCTTGTAGCGAGATCTTCAGAAACTTTTAAACCAAAAAGAAATTTGCACTCTGGACGTAGTTATACTACAAGAGATTAGATGGTCTGAGATATGGATAAGTAATACCACCGATGTTTACACATTTTACTAGAAAATTTATTCGAAAAAAAAATTAGAATTTTGCTTTTTCAATCAACAGCGAGTACAGCAATTTATCGTCGCCTTTCGTCCAATCAATCAGGTGACAACTTTTCTAGAACTTCTTACTAAAATAAATTAAGAATTCCATTTCCATCCAAGATAGCCAATCCCATCATAATCGGTTAAGAAACTATTGAGTTCCGGCCCAGGTGGCCATATTTCAAAACTTCTTCCAAAATTCATTTAAAAATCCCATTTCCATCCAACATACCCAATCCCATCATAATCGGTTAATAAGTTACCGGGTTCCGTCTTAAGTGGCCATATTCCAGAATTTCTTCCAAAAATCATTTAAAAATCCCATTTCCATCCAACATACCTAATCCCATCATAATGAGTTAGTCCCATAAAAATCGGTTAATAAATTAACGAGTTCCGTCCCAGGTGGCCATATTCCAGAACTTCTTCCAAAAGTCACTTAAGAATCCCATTTCCATTCAACATACTCAATCCCAACATAATCGGTTAATAAATTACCGAGTTCCGTCGCAGGTGGTCATAATCTAGAACTTCTTCCAAAAATCATCTAAGAATCTCATTTCCATCCAACATACCCAATCCCATCATAATCGGTTAAGAAACAAAACTGTTCCACGATAAATTTTTCTACGATAATTTGTTCTACGGTAAACTGCTCACGATAAATTGTTCACGATAAACTGACAGTACATCTCGAACAAGCCCAGTTGCAAGGCTGTTCATTTCACGCCAGACTTATGCAAATTTCGATGACTTTAATAAAGTTCAATACAAAATAAAATATTTTGAATAATTCGAGTATCTAAAAAAAACACATTTTGATGATATAGCAGGGGCTGATAAGATAACACGTCGAGAATTAAAATCAAATTTAATAATTTAGTTGGACAATTTTAGCTTTAATACAATGGTGAATAAAAAATTGAGTGCTCATGTAATATTTATATTAACATTGATTTTAAGTTTAGTGCACACTGCTGTGATATTAAGTAAAAATGAAGGCGCTACCGTTACGTATAGATTATCAAATGAATCAATCCCGGAAAATTATTTCATACATTTGGAGACAAATATTCATACCGGAACTGATTTTATCTATTCGGGCGACGTAACGATCGATATTAAAATTGTGCGCGATACGAGTGTTTTACGATTGCATCAACGTCAGATTGATGTGGAAACTGTCGAATTACGGGATATTGAACAAAATATCATACCAGTTACCCGATTTTCATCGATCGTGTATTACGATTTTCTGGATATAGAATTGGCAAAAGAGCTGAAAGCTAGTGAAGAAAAATATAAACTAAAAATTACGTTTTCGACACAATTAAGTGAAGTTGCTAAAGGGATTTATCGTTCGCACTACATTGACGACGATGAAGGGGAACATTGGCTTGCCGCGACACAATTTGAACCGACAAATGCTCGGTACGCATTTCCATGCTACGATGAACCCGGCCTCAAATCAACATTTGAATTGGAAATACGACATCATTCGAGTTACTCAGCTGTTTCCAATTTTAACGGAGTTCGTGAAAAAGACGCTGATAGTGAATATGTTATCACCAAATTTGATAAAACTGTAAAAATGTCAACCTATCAATTGGCGTTCATTGTATCCGATTACATATCTAACGATAATATGTTAGCCACTCCAAAACAAAGTGTTTATACGAGACAGAATGTCATTAGTCACTCCAATTTGGCGTTGGATGTAGGTGTAAAAATTATCAAAACATTTGAGGATTACGTCGGTGTAAAATATAACCTTGAAAAGTTAGACCAAATATCAATACCAGATTTTTATCCCGGTGCCATGGGAAGTTGGGGCCTTGTCATCTACAAAGAAGATTTGTTGCTATTTAACGAGAAAACAGGCTCCATTAAACAGAAACTTCATATAATCACAACAATTGCTCATGAATTTGGCCATCAATTTTTTGGAAATCTAGTGAGCCCAAAATGGTGGGAATTTATTTGGCTGAACGAAGGTTTTGCAACATTAATGGAGTATTATCTACCCCATCTACTTTATCCTATGGAGCGATATATGGATTTATTTGTAATCAATCGACTACAATATGCTATGACGATTGACGGATTAGAAACCACACGACCAATGAATCACTATGCCGAATCACCTTCCGGTATTAGTGATCTTTTTGATACAGTCGCGTATCATAAAAGTGGCAGCGTGTTACGAATGGTTCAACAATTTTTAACGGAAGACACATTTGGCAAAGGATTAAAGTTATATTTGGAAAAATACGAGTTTGATGTAGCAGTTCCAGACAATTTATTTTCCGCGCTTGCAGAAGCCGTCGAAGCTGATTTAGGCGCGTCACCAGAATATGAATTAATCGAATTTTTAAATTCTTGGACACAACAAAAAGGATATCCATTGCTGACGGTGACAAGAAATCAAGGTGATGAAACAATTTTATTGACGCAACAGCCGTTCAGATATAAAAAATCTGGTGAATCATCTGAAGAAACCTGGATTATACCATTAAATTTTTATACGTCTAACGAACCGATAGAAAATGTATTGAATACGATTTGGATGCCACGGCAAACTGATTTTGAATTGCAAGTATCACTGGACGAATCAGATTGGATTATTTTCAATAAGGAACAGGCCGGGTTTTACCGTGTAAATTATGATATAAGCAATTGGGAATTGATTACAAATTATTTAACCACCGAGGATGACGCGTTCGATAAAATTAGTCCGCTTGGTCGCGCTCAACTTATCGACGATTCATTTAATTTGGCACGTGCCGGTATTGTGCCCTACGAGATTCCGCTTAAGATGGTATTATATCTGGCAAACGAAACCGATTTTATTCCATGGGCGGCGGCAAACGCAAATTTTGAATATTTGCGCAATTTATTAATGAAATCTGACACTCACGTTGCTTTGTCCAAATTTATAAACGAGTTGATTAAAAATGTAATTGAAAAAATTGGATACACGTCTAAACAGGGTGACACAAATTTTGATGTACTTTTGCGATCATTGATCGTAGACTGGGGTTGTAAACTAGGTAATTCAGAGTGTATTGAATTTGCGACACGGGAACGACTGAAATATTTCAACAATCTTGTAATAGACAATAATTTAAAGGAGCAAATTTTATGCTATGGCCTTGACATGGACAATTGGTCACTTATTATGGAATCGATATTGTTTGCGGAAAATGCACTTAATAATGAGGCAGAACGCACAATATTATTAAATACTGTGGGATGTGTGCAAACGTTAGGTTTATTGCAAGTGAATTTACTTATTACACTGTTAGAACAGTCAAACTTACGAAGCTCCGATCGTAATCGAATATTTATGTCAGTGCTATCGAAAACCGAATATGGCTTAAGCGCGACCATTGGTTTTGTAAATTTAAATTATGAAGACATCGAAAGACTGTACGGTGGTAACGAAATACTTAATAAATTGGTCTTAACTATGGCATCTTACGTTCGTACCGTTAACGAAGCAGCGGTTTTTGAAACAGATTTATTGATTCCTTTGCAAGATGTGCTTGATGAGGCAACTATTGAGTCTTCTAAAAATTGTATATCTGATAGATTACTGTGGCACGTTGACTACAAAGAAGACGTTAAAAGTTTTTTATTCAAATACCTTGATTTGGAAGAAGATGGAGAAGATAGCGAGGAAACAGATGGCGATGATAACGGAGGCAATACCACGCTCGTTTCTATGGAAATTTTAGTAGTCTTTCAAATTATAGTTTTTATATTTGAATTTTGTGTATATAGTATTTAATAAAGTATATGACAATATTGGAACAATTTTTTTATTCTATAAAAACCAAATTAATATGTAATAATGAAATAATTAAAATTTTATGAAAATAACTCCGAAATTTGAAATTCGGACAAATTCTGTAATTGAACTCTAATTGCAGGCGAATGACATATTCCAACAATTTAACGCAGCTTACTACTACAGTTTACTTAAACAACAACATTAATCCAAAATAACCGATACATACAGAATCTGGAACAATAAATTTTATCCGTTCAAAATCGGATAGGCTAACCATCAGGGATTTTTGCCAAAAAATTGAAAATATTTTTTTGTTGAAATTCCGGCTCATAATGATTATAGGTAATGAAAATGGCATATTAAGTTCGAAATTAACGGTTGGTTGCAGATGGAAAGCACGGTTATTGGAAATTTGAGATTTTGAAATCCGGTTATATTGTGTGTGTCATCGTACCTGGATTACAGGCGAATGAGGCGACACATTGCAGCAACTTAAACGCTGACCTACTTAAAATTACATCATTAATCCAAAATAACCGATACATACAGAATCTGGAACAATAAATTTTATCCGTTCAAAATCGGATAGGCTAACCATCAGGGATTTTTGCCAAAAAATTGAATTTTTTTTTTTTGTTGAAATTCCGGCTCATAATGATTATAGGTAATGAAAATGGCATATTAAGTTCGAAATTAACGGTTGGTTGCAGATGGAAAGCACGGTTATTGGAAATTTGAGATTTTGAAATCCGGTTATATTGTGTGCGTCATCGTACCTGGATTACAGGCGAATGAGGCGACATATTGCAGCAACTTAAACGCTGACCTACTTAAAATTACATCATTAATCCAAAATAACCGATACATACAGAATCTGGAAAAATAAATTTTATCCGTTCAAAATCGGATAGGCTAACCATCAGGGATTTTTGCCAAAAAATTGAAAATATTTTTTTGTTGAAATTCCGGCTCATAATGATTATAGGTAATGAAAATGGCATATTAAGTTCGAAATTAACGGTTGGTTGCAGATGGAAAGCACGGTTATTGGAAATTTGAGATTTTGAAATCCGGTTATATTGTGTGTGTCATCGTACCTGGATTACAGGCGAATGAGGCGACACATTGCAGCAACTTAAACGCTGACCTACTTAAAATTACATCATTAATCCAAAATAACCGATACATACAGAATCTGGAACAATAAATTTTATCCGTTCAAAATCGGATAGGCTAACCATCAGGGATTTTTGCCAAAAAATTGAATTTTTTTTTTTTGTTGAAATTCCGGCTCATAATGATTATAGGTAATGAAAATGGCATATTAAGTTCGAAATTAACGGTTGGTTGCAGATGGAAAGCACGGTTATTGGAAATTTGAGATTTTGAAATCCGGTTATATTGTGTGCGTCATCGTACCTGGATTACAGGCGAATGAGGCGACATATTGCAGCAACTTAAACGCTGACCTACTTAAAATTACATCATTAATCCAAAATAACCGATACATACAGAATCTGGAAAAATAAATTTTATCCGTTCAAAATCGGATAGGCTAACCATCAGGGATTTTTGCCAAAAAATTGAAAATATTTTTTTGTTGAAATTCCGGCTCATAATGATTATAGGTAATGAAAATGGCATATTAAGTTCGAAATTAACGGTTGGTTGCAGATGGAAAGCACGGTTATTGGAAATTTGAGATTTTGAAATCCGGTTATATTGTGTGTGTCATCGTACCTGGATTACAGGCGAATGAGGCGACATATTGCAGCAACTTAAACGCTGACCTACTTAAAATTACATCACTAATCCAAAATGACCGATACATACAGAATCTGGAACAATAAATTTTATCCGTTCAAAATCGGATAGGCTAACCATCAGGGATTTTTGCCAAAAAATTGAATTTTTTTTTTTGTTGAAATTCCGGCTCATAATGATTATAGGTAATGAAAATGGCATATTAAGTTCGAAATTAACGGTTGGTTGCAGATGGAAAGCACGGTTATTGGAAATTTGAGATTTTGAAATCCGGTTATATTGTGTGCGTCATCGTACCTGGATTACAGGCGAATGAGGCGACATATTGCAGCAACTTAAACGCTGACCTACTTAAAATTACATCATTAATCCAAAATAACCGATACATACAGAATCTGGAAAAATAAATTTTATCCGTTCAAAATCGGATAGGCTAACCATCAGGGATTTTTGCCAAAAAATTGAAAATATTTTTTTGTTGAAATTCCGGCTCATAATGATTATAGGTAATGAAAATGGCATATTAAGTTCGAAATTAACGGTTGGTTGCAGATGGAAAGCACGGTTATTGGAAATTTGAGATTTTGAAATCCGGTTATATTGTGTGTGTCATCGTACCTGGATTACAGGCGAATGAGGCGGTTCGAAATATTGCAGCAACTTAAACGCTGACCTACTTAAAATTACATCATTAATCCAAAATAACCGATACATACAGAATCTGGAACAATAAATTTTATCCGTTCAAAATCGGATAGGCTAACTAACCATCAGGGATTTTTGCCAAAAAAATGAAATTTTTTTTTTTTTGAAATTCCGGCTCATAATGATTATAGGTAATGAAAATGGCATATTAAGTACGAAATTAACGGTTGGTTGCAGATGGAAAGCACGGTTATTGGAAATTTCAGATTTTGAAATCCGGTTATATTGTGTGTGTCATCGTACCTGGATTACAGGCGAATGAGGCGACATATTGCAGCAACTTAAACGCTGACCTACTTAAAATTACATCATTAATCCAAAATGACCGATACATACAGAATCTGGAACAATAAATTTTATCCGTTCAAAATCGGATAGGCTAACCATCAGGGATTTTTGCCAAAAAGATGAAATTTTTTTTTTGAAATTCCGGCTCATAATGATTATAGGTAATGAAAATGGCATATTAAGTTCGAAATTAACGGTTGGTTGCAGATGGAAAGCACGGTTATTGGAAATTTGAGATTTTGAAATCCGGTTATATTGTGTGTGTCATCGTACCTGGATTACAGGCGAATGAGGCGACATATTGCAGCAACTTAAACGCTGACCTACTTAAAATTACATCATTAATCCAAAATAACCGATACATACAGAATCTGGAACAATAAATTTTATCCGTTCAAAATCGGATAGGCTCATCAGGGATTTTTGCCAAAAAATTGAAAATATTTTTTTGTTGAAATTCCGGCTCATAATGATTATAGGTAATGAAAATGGCATATTAAGTTCGAAATTAACGGTTGGTTGCAGATGGAAAGCACGGTTATTGGAAATTTGAGATTTTGAAATCCGGTTATATTGTGTGTGTCATCGTACCTGGATTACAGGCGAATGAGGCGACATATTGCAGCAACTTAAACGCTGACCTACTTAAAATTACATCATTAATCCAAAATAACCGATACATACAGAATCTGGAACAATAAATTTTATCCGTTCAAAATCGGATAGGCTAACCATCAGGGATTTTTGCCAAAAAGATGAAATTTTTTTTTTGAAATTCCGGCTCATAATGATTATAGGTAATGAAAATGGCATATTAAGTTCGAAATTAACGGTTGGTTGCAGATGGAAAGCACGGTTATTGGAAATTTGAGATTTTGAAATCCGGTTATATTGTGTGTGTCATCGTACCTGGATTACAGGCGAATGAGGCGACATATTGCAGCAACTTAAACGCTGACCTACTTAAAATTACATCATTAATCCAAAATAACCGATACATACAGAATCTGGAACAATAAATTTTATCCGTTCAAAATCGGATAGGCTAACACATCAGGGATTTTTGCCAAAAAAATGAAAATTTTTTTTTTTGAAATTCCGGCTCATAATGATTATAGGTAATGAAAATGGCATATTAAGTTCGAAATTAACGGTTGGTTGCAGATGGAAAGCACGGTTATTGGAAATTTGAGATTTTGAAATCCGGTTATATTGTGTGTGTCATCGTACCTGGATTACAGGCGAATGAGGCGACATATTGCAGCAACTTAAACGCTGACCTACTTAAAATTACATCATTAATCCAAAATAACCGATACATACAGAATCTGGAACAATAAATTTTATCCGTTCAAAATCGGATAGGCTAACCATCAGGGATTTTTGCCAAAAAGATGAAATTTTTTTTTTGAAATTCCGGCTCATAATGATTATAGGTAATGAAAATGGCATATTAAGTTCGAAATTAACGGTTGGTTGCAGATGGAAAGCACGGTTATTGGAAATTTGAGATTTTGAAATCCGGTTATATTGTGTGTGTCATCGTACCTGGATTACAGGCGAATGAGGCGACATATTGCAGCAACTTAAACGCTGACCTACTTAAAATTACATCATTAATCCAAAATAACCGATACATACAGAATCTGGAACAATAAATTTTATCCGTTCAAAATCGGATAGGCTAACCATCAGGGATTTTTGCCCAAAAAATTGAAAATATTTTTTTGTTGAAATTCCGGCTCATAATGATTATAGGTAATGAAAATGGCATATTAAGTTCGAAATTAACGGTTGGTTGCAGATGGAAAGCACGGTTATTGGAAATTTGAGATTTTGAAATCCGGTTATATTGTGTGTGTCATCGTACCTGGATTACAGGCGAATGAGGCGACATATTGCAGCAACTTAAACGCTGACCTACTTAAAATTACATCATTAATCCAAAATAACCGATACATACAGAATCTGGAACAATAAATTTTATCCGTTCAAAATCGGATAGGCTAACACATCAGGGATTTTTGCCAAAAAAATGAAAATTTTTTTTTTTTGAAATTCCGGCTCATAATGATTATAGGTAATGAAAATGGCATATTAAGTTCGAAATTAACGGTTGGTTGCAGATGGAAAGCACGGTTATTGGAAATTTGAGATTTTGAAATCCGGTTATATTGTGTGTGTCATCGTACCTGGATTACAGGCGAATGAGGCGACATATTGCAGCAACTTAAACGCTGACCTACTTAAAATTACATCATTAATCCAAAATAACCGATACATACAGAATCTGGAACAATAAATTTTATCCGTTCAAAATCGGATAGGCTAACAATCAGGGATTTTTGCCAAAAAATTGAATTTTTTTTTTTTGTTGAAATTCCGGCTCATAATGATTATAGGTAATGAAAATGGCATATTAAGTTCGAAATTAACGGTTGGTTGCAGATGGAAAGCACGGTTATTGGAAATTTGAGATTTTGAAATCCGGTTATATTGTGTGTGTCATCGTACCTGGATTACAGGCGAATGAGGCGACATATTGCAGCAACTAAAACGCTGACCTACTTAAAATTACATCATTAATCCAAAATGACCGATACATACAGAATCTGGAACAATAAATTTTATCCGTTCAAAATCGGATAGGCTAACCATCAGGGATTTTTGCCAAAAAATTGAAAATATTTTTTTGTTGAAATTCCGGCTCATAATGATTATAGGTAATGAAAATGGCATATTAAGTTCGAAATTAATGGTTGGTTGCAGATGGAAAGCACGGTTATTGGAAATTTCAGATTTTGAAATCCGGTTATATTGTGTGCGTCATCGTACCTGGATTACAGGCGAATGAGGCGACATATTGCAGCAACTTAAACGCTGACCTACTTAAAATTACATCATTAATCCAAAATAACCGATACATACAGAATCTGGAACAATAAATTTTATCCGTTCAAAATCGGATAGGCTAACAATCAGGGATTTTTGCCAAAAAATTGAATTTTTTTTTTTTGTTGAAATTCCGGCTCATAATGATTATAGGTAATGAAAATGGCATATTAAGTTCGAAATTAACGGTTGGTTGCAGATGGAAAGCACGGTTATTGGAAATTTGAGATTTTGAAATCCGGTTATATTGTGTGTGTCATCGTACCTGGATTACAGGCGAATGAGGCGACATATTGCAGCAACTTAAACGCTGACCTACTTAAAATTACATCATTAATCCAAAATAACCGATACATACAGAATCTGGAACAATAAATTTTATCCGTTCAAAATCGGATAGGCTAACACATCAGGGATTTTTGCCAAAAAAATGAAAATTTTTTTTTTTTGAAATTCCGGCTCATAATGATTATAGGTAATGAAAATGGCATATTAAGTTCGGAAAGCACGGTTATTGGAAATTTGAGATTTTGAAATCCGGTTATATTGTGTGTGTCATCGTATCTGGATTACAGGCGAATGAGGCGACATATTGCAGCAACTTAAACGCTGACCTACTTAAAATTACATCATTAATCCAAAATAACCGATACATACAGAATCTGGAACAATAAATTTTATCCGTTCAAAATCGGATAGGCTAACCATCAGGGATTTTTGCCAAAAAATTGAAAATATTTTTTTGTTGAAATTCCGGCTCATAATGATTATAGGTAATGAAAATGGCATATTAAGTTCGAAATTAACGGTTGGTTGCAGATGGAAAGCACGGTTATTGGAAATTTGAGATTTTGAAATCCGGTTATATTGTGTGTGTCATCGTACCTGGATTACAGGCGAATGAGGCGACATATTGCAGCAACTAAAACGCTGACCTACTTAAAATTACATCATTAATCCAAAATGACCGATACATACAGAATCTGGAACAATAAATTTTATCCGTTCAAAATCGGATAGGCTAACCATCAGGGATTTTTGCCAAAAAATTGAAAATATTTTTTTGTTGAAATTCCGGCTCATAATGATTATAGGTAATGAAAATGGCATATTAAGTTCGAAATTAACGGTTGGTTGCAGATGGAAAGCACGGTTATTGGAAATTTCAGATTTTGAAATCCGGTTATATTGTGTGTGTCATCGTACCTGGATTACAGGCGAATGAGGCGACATATTGCAGCAACTTAAACGCTGACCTACTTAAAATTACATCATTAATCCAAAATAACCGATACATACAGAATCTGGAACAATAAATTTTATCCGTTCAAAATCGGATAGGCTAACCATCAGGGATTTTTGCCAAAAAATTGAAAATATTTTTTTGTTGAAATTCTGGCTCATAATGATTATAGGTAATGAAAATGGCATATTAAGTTCGAAATTAACGGTTGGTTGCAGATGGAAAGCACGGTTATTGGAAATTTCAGATTTTGAAATCCGGTTATATTGTGTGCGTCATCGTACCTGGATTACAGGCGAATGAGGCGACATATTGCAGCAACTTAAACGCTGACCTACTTAAAATTACATCATTAATCCAAAATAACCGATACATACAGAATCTGGAACAATAAATTTTATCCGTTCAAAATCGGATAGGCTAACCATCAGGGATTTTTGCCAAAAAATTGAAAATATTTTTTTGTTGAAATTCCGGCTCATAATGATTATAGGTAATGAAAATGGCATATTAAGTTCGAAATTAACGGTTGGTTGCAGATGGAAAGCACGGTTATTGGAAATTTGAGATTTTGAAATCCGGTTATATTGTGTGTGTCATCGTACCTGGATTACAGGCGAATGAGGCGACATATTGCAGCAACTTAAACGCTGACCTACTTAAAATTACATCATTAATCCAAAATAACCGATACATACAGAATCTGGAACAATAAATTTTATCCGTTCAAAAAAAGTATATAACACGTTGAGCTCGAAACTACCGGTAGAATGCATATGGAAAGCTCGGTCATTGGAAGTTTCGTATTTTGAGATTCGGCCACATTTGTAATCGAACCTGGATTACAGGCGAATGAGGCAACATAATGCAGCAATTTAAACGATGATCTACTCATAAATACATATATAACCGAAAATAAACGAAACATTCGGAATCGGTGACAATAAATTTTATCCGTTCAAAATAAGTAAGGCTAACCATCATGGATTTTTGCAAAAAATTGAAAAAATTTTATTGTTGAAATTCCGCTTCAAAATGATTATAGGTAATGTATATAACACGTTGAGCTCGAAACTACCGGTAGAATGCATATGGAAAGCTCGGTTATTGGAAGTTTCGTATTTTGAGATTCGGCCACATTTGTAATCGAACCTGGATTACAGGCGAAAGAGGCAACATAATGCAGCAATTTAAACGATGATCTACTCATAAATACATATATAACCGAAAATAAATGAAACATTCGGAATCGGTGACAATAAATTTTATCCGTTCAAAATAAGTAAGGCTAACCATCATGGATTTTTGCAAAAAATTGAAAATTTTTTATTGTTGAAATTCCGCTTCAAAATGATTATAGGTAATGTATATAATACGTTGAGCTCGAAACTACCGGTAGAATGCATATGGAAAGCTCGGTTATTGGAAGTTTCGTATTTTGAGATTCGGCCACATTTGTAATCGAACCTGGATTACAGGCGAATGAAGCAACATAATGCAGCAATTTAAACGATGATCTACTCATAAATAACTACATATATAACCGAAAATAAACGAAACATTCGGAATCGGTGACAATAAATTTTATCCGTTCAAAATAAGTAAGGCTAACCATCATGGATTTTTGAAAAAAATTGAAAATTTTTTATTGTTGAAATTCCGCTTCAAAATGATTATAGGTAATGTATATAACACGTTGAGCTCGAAACTACCGGTAGAATGCATTTAGAAAGCTCGGTTATTGGAAGTTTCGTATTTTGAGATTCGGCCACATTTGTAATCGAACCTGGATTACAGGCGAATGAGGCAACATAATGCAGCAATTTGAACGATGATCTACTCATAAATACATATATAACCGAAAATAAACGAAACATTCGGAATCGGTGACAATAAATTTTATCCGTTCAAAATAAGTAAGGCTAACCATCATGGATTTTTGCAAAAAATTGAAAATTTTTTATTGTTGAAATTCCGCTTCAAAATGATTATAGGTAATGTATATAACACGTTGAGCTCGAAACTACCGGTAGAATGCATATGGAAAGCTCGGTTATTGGAAGTTTCGTATTTTGAGATTCGGCCACATTTGTAATCGAACCTGGATTACAGGCGAATGAGGCAACATAATGCAGCAATTTAAACGATGATCTACTCATAAATACATATATAACCGAAAATAAACGAAACATTCGGAATCGGTGACAATAAATTTTATCCGTTCAAAATAAGTAAGGCTAACCATCAGGGATTTTTGCAAAAAATTGAAAATTTTTTATTGTTGAAATTCCGCTTCAAAATGATTATAGGTAATGTATATAACACGTTGAGCTCGAAACTACCGGTAGAATGCATTTGTAGAGCTCGGTTATTGGAAGTTTCGTATTTTGAGATTCGGCCACATTTGTAATCGAACCTGGATTACAGGCGAATGAGGCAACATAATGCAGCAATTTAAACGATGATCTACTCATAAATACATATATAACCGAAAATAAACGAAACATTCGGAATCGGTGACAATAAATTTTATCCGTTCAAAATAAGTAAGGCTAACCATCATGGATTTTTGCAAAAAATTGAAAATTTTTTATTGTTGAAATTCCGCTTCAAAATGATTATAGGTAATGTATATAACACGTTGAGCTCGAAACTACCGGTAGAATGCATATGGAAAGCTCGGTTATTGGAAGTTTCGTATTTTGAGATTCGGCCACATTTGTAATCGAACCTGGATTACAGGCGAATGAGGCAACATAATGCAGCAATTTAAACGATGATCTACTCATAAATACATATATAACCGAAAATAAACGAAACATTCGGAATCGGTGACAATAAATTTTATCCGTTCAAAATAAGTAAGGCTAACCATCATGGATTTTTACAAAAAATTGAAAAATTTTTATTGTTGAAATTCCGCTTCAATGTGATTATAGGTAATGTATATAACACGTAGGGCTCGAAACTACCGGTAGAATGCATTTGGAAAGCTCGGTTATTGGAAGTTTTGTATTTTGAGATTCGGCCACATTTGTAATCGAACCTGGATTACAGGCGAATGAGGCAACATAATGCAGCAATTTAAACGATGATCTACTCATAAATACATATATAACCGAAAATAAACGAAACATTCGGAATCGGTGACAATAAATTTTATCCGTTCAAAATAAGTAAGGCTAACCATCAGGGATTTTTGCAAAAAATTGAAAATTTTTTATTGTTGAAATTCCGCTTCAAAATGATTATAGGTAATGTATATAACACGTTGAGCTCGAAACTACCGGTAGAATGCATATGGAAAGCTCGGTTATTGGAAGTTTCGTATTTTGAGATTCGGCCACATTTGTAATCGAACCTGGATTACAGGCGAATGAGGCAACATAATGTAGCAATTTAAACGATGATCTACTCATAAATACATATATAACCGAAAATAAACGAAACATTCGGAATCGGTGACAATAAATGTTATCCGTTCAAAATAAGTAAGGCTAACCATCATGGATTTTTGCAAAAAATTGAAAATTTTTTATTGTTGAAATTCCGCTTCAAAATGATTATAGGTAATGTATATAACACGTTGAGCTCGAAACTACCGGTAGAATGCATATGGAAAGCTCGGTTATTGGAAGTTTCGTATTTTGAGATTCGGCCACATTTGTAATCGAACCTGGATTACAGGCGAATGAGGCAACATAATGCAGCAATTTAAACGATGATCTACTCATAAATACATATATAACCGAAAATAAACGAAACATTCGGAATCGGTGACAATAAATTTTATCCGTTCAAAATAAGTAAGGCTAACCATCATGGATTTTTGCAAAAAATTGAAAAATTTTTATTGTTGAAATTCCGCTTCAAAATGATTATAGGTAATGTATATAACACGTAGGGCTCGAAACTACCGGTAGAATGCATTTGTAGAGCTCGGTTATTGGAAGTTTTGTATTTTGAGATTCGGCCACATTTGTAATCGAACCTGGATTACAGGCGAATGAGGCAACATAATGTAGCAATTTAAACGATGATCTACTCATAAATACATATATAACCGAAAATAAACGAAACATTCGGAATCGGTGACAATAAATTTTATCCGTTCAAAATAAGTAAGGCTAACCATCATGGATTTTTGAAAAAAATTGAAAAATTTTTATTGTTGAAATTCCGCTTCAAAATGATTATAGGTAATGTATATAACACGTTGAGCTCGAAACTACCGGTAGAATGCATATGGAAAGCTCGGTTATTGGAAGTTTCGTATTTTGAGATTCGGCCACATTTGTAATCGAACCTGGATTACAGGCGAATGAGGCAACATAATGTAGCAATTTAAACGATGATCTACTCATAAATACATATATAACCGAAAATAAACGAAACATTCGGAATCGGTGACAATAAATTTTATCCGTTCAAAATAAGTAAGGCTAACCATCATGGATTTTTGCAAAAAATTGAAAATTTTTTATTGTTGAAATTCCGCTTCAAAATGATTATAGGTAATGTATATAACACGTTGAGCTCGAAACTACCGGTAGAATGCATATGGAAAGCTCGGTTATTGGAAGTTTCGTATTTTGAGATTCGGCCACATTTGTAATCGAACCTGGATTACAGGCGAATGAGGCAACATAATGTAGCAATTTAAACGATGATCTACTCATAAATACATATATAACCGAAAATAAACGAAACATTCGGAATCGGTGACAATAAATTTTATCCGTTCAAAATAAGTAAGGCTAACCATCAGGGATTTTTGCAAAAAATTGAAAATTTTTTATTGTTGAAATTCCGCTTCAAAATGATTATAGGTAATGTATATAACACGTTGAGCTCGAAACTACCGGTAGAATGCATATGGAAAGCTCGGTTATTGGAAGTTTCGTATTTTGAGATTCGGCCACATTTGTAATCGAACCTGGATTACAGGCGAATGAGGCAACATAATGTAGCAATTTAAACGATGATCTACTCATAAATACATATATAACCGAAAATAAACGAAACATTCGGAATCGGTGACAATAAATTTTATCCGTTCAAAATAAGTAAGGCTAACCATCAGGGATTTTTGCAAAAAATTGAAAATTTTTTATTGTTGAAATTCCGCTTCAAAATGATTATAGGTAATGTATATAACACGTTGAGCTCGAAACTACCGGTAGAATGCATATGGAAAGCTCGGTTATTGGAAGTTTCGTATTTTGAGATTCGGCCACATTTGTAATCGAACCTGGATTACAGGCGAATGAGGCAACATAATGTAGCAATTTAAACGATGATCTACTCATAAATACATATATAACCGAAAATAAACGAAACATTCGGAATCGGTGACAATAAATTTTATCCGTTCAAAATAAGTAAGGCTAACCATCAGGGATTTTTGCAAAAAATTGAAAATTTTTTATTGTTGAAATTCCGCTTCAAAATGATTATAGGTAATGTATATAACACGTTGAGCTCGAAACTACCGGTAGAATGCATATGGAAAGCTCGGTTATTGGAAGTTTCGTATTTTGAAATTCGGCCACATTTGTAATCGAACCTGGATTACAGGCGAATGAGGCAACATAATGTAGCAATTTAAACGATGATCTACTCATAAATACATATATAACCGAAAATAAACGAAACATTCGGAATCGGTGACAATAAATTTTATCCGTTCAAAATAAGTAAGGCTAACCATCAGGGATTTTTGCAAAAAATTGAAAATTTTTTATTGTTGAAATTCCGCTTCAAAATGATTATAGGTAATGTATATAACACGTTGAGCTCGAAACTACCGGTAGAATGCATATGGAAAGCTCGGTTATTGGAAGTTTCGTATTTTGAGATTCGGCCACATTTGTAATCGAACCTGGATTACAGGCGAATGAGGCAACATAATGTAGCAATTTAAACGATGATCTACTCATAAATACATATATAACCGAAAATAAACGAAACATTCGGAATCGGTGACAATAAATTTTATCCGTTCAAAATAAGTAAGGCTAACCATCAGGGATTTTTGCAAAAAATTGAAAATTTTTTATTGTTGAAATTCCGCTTCAAAATGATTATAGGTAATGTATATAACACGTTGAGCTCGAAACTACCGGTAGAATGCATATGGAAAGCTCGGTTATTGGAAGTTTCGTATTTTGAGATTCGGCCACATTTGTAATCGAACCTGGATTACAGGCGAATGAGGCAACATAATGTAGCAATTTAAACGATGATCTACTCATAAATACATATATAACCGAAAATAAACGAAACATTCGGAATCGGTGACAATAAATTTTATCCGTTCAAAATAAGTAAGGCTAACCATCAGGGATTTTTGCAAAAAATTGAAAATTTTTTATTGTTGAAATTCCGCTTCAAAATGATTATAGGTAATGTATATAACACGTTGAGCTCGAAACTACCGGTAGAATGCATATGGAAAGCTCGGTTATTGGAAGTTTCGTATTTTGAGATTCGGCCACATTTGTAATCGAACCTGGATTACAGGCGAATGAGGCAACATAATGTAGCAATTTAAACGATGATCTACTCATAAATACATATATAACCGAAAATAAACGAAACATTCGGAATCGGTGACAATAAATTTTATCCGTTCAAAATAAGTAAGGCTAACCATCAGGGATTTTTGCAAAAAATTGAAAATTTTTTATTGTTGAAATTCCGCTTCAAAATGATTATAGGTAATGTATATAACACGTTGAGCTCGAAACTACCGGTAGAATGCATATGGAAAGCTCGGTTATTGGAAGTTTCGTATTTTGAGATTCGGCCACATTTGTAATCGAACCTGGATTACAGGCGAATGAGGCAACATAATGTAGCAATTTAAACGATGATCTACTCATAAATACATATATAACCGAAAATAAACGAAACATTCGGAATCGGTGACAATAAATTTTATCCGTTCAAAATAAGTAAGGCTAACCATCAGGGATTTTTGCAAAAAATTGAAAATTTTTTATTGTTGAAATTTCGCTTCAAAATGATTATAGGTAATGTATATAACACGTTGAGCTCGAAACTACCGGTAGAATGCATATGGAAAGCTCGGTTATTGGAAGTTTCGTATTTTGAGATTCGGCCACATTTGTAATCGAACCTGGATTACAGGCGAATGAGGCAACATAATGTAGCAATTTAAACGATGATCTACTCATAAATACATATATAACCGAAAATAAACGAAACATTCGGAATCGGTGACAATAAATTTTATCCGTTCAAAATAAGTAAGGCTAACCATCAGGGATTTTTGCAAAAAATTGAAAATTTTTTATTGTTGAAATTCCGCTTCAAAATGATTATAGGTAATGTATATAACACGTTGAGCTCGAAACTACCGGTAGAATGCATATGGAAAGCTCGGTTATTGGAAGTTTCGTATTTTGAGATTCGGCCACATTTGTAATCGAACCTGGATTACAGGCGAATGAGGCAACATAATGCAGCAATTTAAACGATGATCTACTCATAAATACATATATAACCGAAAATAAACGAAACATTCGGAATCGGTGACAATAAATTTTATCCGTTCAAAATAAGTAAGGCTAACCATCATGGATTTTTGCAAAAAATTGAAAATTTTTTATTGTTGAAATTCCGCTTCAAAATGATTATAGGTAATGTATATAACACGTTGAGCTCGAAACTACCGGTAGAATGCATATGGAAAGCTCGGTTATTGGAAGTTTCGTATTTTGAGATTCGGCCACATTTGTAATCGAACCTGGATTACAGGCGAATGAGGCAACATAATGCAGCAATTTAAACGATGATCTACTCATAAATACATATATAACCGAAAATAAACGAAACATTCGGAATCGGTGACAATAAATTTTATCCGTTCAAAATAAGTAAGGCTAGCCATCATGAATTTTTGCAAAAAATTGAAAATTTTTTATTGTTGAAATTCCGCTTCAAAATGATTATAGGTAATGTATATAACACGTTGAGCTCGAAACTACCGGTAGAATGCATATGGAAAGCTCGGTTATTGGAAGTTTCGTATTTTGAGATTCGGCCACATTTGTAATCGAACCTGGATTACAGGCGAATGAGGCAACATAATGCAGCAATTTAAACGATGATCTACTCATAAATACATATATAACCGAAAATAAACGAAACATTCGGAATCGGTGACAATAAATTTTATCCGTTCAAAATAAGTAAGGCTAACCATCATGGATTTTTGAAAAAAATTGAAAATTTTTTATTGTTGAAATTCCGCTTCAAAATGATTAGAGGTAATGTATATAACACGTTGAGCTCGAAACTACCGGTAGAATGCATATGGAAAGCTCGGTTATTGGAAGTTTCGTATTTTGAGATTCGGCCACATTTGTAATCGAACCTGGATTACAGGCGAATGAGGCAACATAATGCAGCAATTTAAACGATGATCTACTCATAAATACATATATAACCGAAAATAAACGAAACATTCGGAATCGGTGACAATAAATTTTATCCGTTCAAAATAAGTAAGGCTAACCATCATGGATTTTTGAAAAAAATTGAAAATTTTTTATTGTTGAAATTCCGCTTCAAAATGATTATAGGTAATGTATATAACACGTTGAGCTCGAAACTACCGGTAGAATGCATATGGAAAGCTCGGTTATTGGAAGTTTCGTATTTTGAGATTCGGCCACATTTGTAATCGAACCTGGATTACAGGCGAATGAGGCAACATAATGCAGCAATTTAAACGATGATCTACTCATAAATACATATATAACCGAAAATAAACGAAACATTCGGAATCGGTGACAATAAATTTTATCCGTTCAAAATAAGTAAGGCTAACCATCAGGGATTTTTGCAAAAAATTGAAAATTTTTTATTGTTGAAATTCCGCTTCAAAATGATTATAGGTAATGTATATAACACGTTGAGCTCGAAACTACCGGTAGAATGCATATGGAAAGCTCGGTTATTGGAAGTTTCGTATTTTGAGATTCGGCCACATTTGTAATCGAACCTGGATTACAGGCGAATGAGGCAACATAATGCAGCAATTTAAACGATGATCTACTCATAAATACATATATAACCGAAAATAAACGAAACATTCGGAATCGGTGACAATAAATTTTATCCGTTCAAAATAAGTAAGGCTAACCATCATGGATTTTTGCAAAAAATTGAAAGTTTTTTATTGTTGAAATTCCGCTTCAAAATGATTATAGGTAATGTATATAACACGTTGAGCTCGAAACTACCGGTAGAATGCATATGGAAAGCTCGGTTATTGGAAGTTTCGTATTTTGAGATTCGGCCACATTTGTAATCGAACCTGGATTACAGGCGAATGAGGCAACATAATGTAGCAATTTAAACGATGATCTACTCATAAATACATATATAACCGAAAAT
The DNA here is from genome assembly GCA_932526605.1 of Nephrotoma flavescens. NCBI lineage: Eukaryota > Metazoa > Arthropoda > Insecta > Diptera > Tipulidae > Nephrotoma > Nephrotoma flavescens. The sequence goes on along the minus strand of OW052220.1, from coordinate 57,184,681 downwards.
AAACGAAACATTCGGAATCGGTGACAATAAATTTTATCCGTTCAAAATAAGTAAGGCTAACCATCAGGGATTTTTGCAAAAAATTGAAAATTTTTTATTGTTGAAATTCCGCTTCAAAATGATTATAGGTAATGTATATAACACGTTGAGCTCGAAACTACCGGTAGAATGCATATGGAAAGCTCGGTTATTGGAAGTTTCGTATTTTGAGATTCGGCCACATTTGTAATCGAACCTGGATTACAGGCGAATGAGGCAACATAATGCAGCAATTTAAACGATGATCTACTCATAAATACATATATAACCGAAAATAAACGAAACATTCGGAATCGGTGACAATAAATTTTATCCGTTCAAAATAAGTAAGGCTAACCATCATGGATTTTTGAAAAAAATTGAAAATTTTTTATTGTTGAAATTCCGCTTCAAAATGATTATAGGTAATGTATATAACACGTTGAGCTCGAAACTACCGGTAGAATGCATATGGAAAGCTCGGTTATTGGAAGTTTCGTATTTTGAGATTCGGCCACATTTGTAATCGAACCTGGATTACAGGCGAATGAGGCAACATAATGCAGCAATTTAAACGATGATCTACTCATAAATACATATATAACCGAAAATAAACGAAACATTCGGAATCGGTGACAATAAATTTTATCCGTTCAAAATAAGTAAGGCTAACCATCAGGGATTTTTGCAAAAAATTGAAAATTTTTTATTGTTGAAATTCCGCTTCAAAATGATTATAGGTAATGTATATAACACGTTGAGCTCGAAACTACCGGTAGAATGCATATGGAAAGCTCGGTTATTGGAAGTTTCGTATTTTGAGATTCGGCCACATTTGTAATCGAACCTGGATTACAGGCGAATGAGGCAACATAATGTAGCAATTTAAACGATGATCTACTCATAAATACATATATAACCGAAAATAAACGAAACATTCGGAATCGGTGACAATAAATTTTATCCGTTCAAAATAAGTAAGGCTAACCATCATGGATTTTTGCAAAAAATTGAAAATTTTTTATTGTTGAAATTCCGCTTCAAAATGATTATAGGTAATGTATATAACACGTTGAGCTCGAAACTACCGGTAGAATGCATATGGAAAGCTCGGTTATTGGAAGTTTCGTATTTTGAGATTCGGCCACATTTGTAATCGAACCTGGATTACAGGCGAATGAGGCAACATAATGCAGCAATTTAAACGATGATCTACTCATAAATACATATATAACCGAAAATAAACGAAACATTCGGAATCGGTGACAATAAATTTTATCCGTTCAAAATAAGTAAGGCTAACCATCATGGATTTTTGAAAAAAATTGAAAATTTTTTATTGTTGAAATTCCGCTTCAAAATGATTATAGGTAATGTATATAACACGTTGAGCTCGAAACTACCGGTAGAATGCATATGGAAAGCTCGGTTATTGGAAGTTTCGTATTTTGAGATTCGGCCACATTTGTAATCGAACCTGGATTACAGGCGAATGAGGCAACATAATGCAGCAATTATAAACGATGATCTACTCATAAATACATATATAACCGAAAATAAACGAACATTCGGAATCGGTGACAATAAATTTTATCCGTTCAAAATAAGTAAGGCTAACCATCAGGGATTTTTGCAAAAAATTGAAAATTTTTTATTGTTGAAATTCCGCTTCAAAATGATTATAGGTAATGTATATAACACGTTGAGCTCGAAACTACCGGTAGAATGCATATGGAAAGCTCGGTTATTGGAAGTTCGTATTTTGAGATTCGGGCCACATTTGTAATCGAACCTGGATTACAGGCGAATGAGGCAACATAATGTAGCAATTTAAACGATGATCTACTCATAAATACATAAATAACCGAAAATAAACGAAACATTCGGAATCGGTGACAATAAATTTTATCCGTTCAAAATAAGTAAGGCTAACCATCAGGGATTTTTGCAAAAAATTGAAAATTTTTTATTGTTGAAATTCCGCTTCAAAATGATTATAGGTAATGTATATAAACACGTTGAGCTCGAAACTACCGGTAGAATGCATATGGAAAGCTCGGTTATTGGAAGTTTCGTATTTTGAAATTCGGCCACATTTGTAATCGAACCTGGATTACAGGCGAATGAGGCAACATAATGTAGCAATTTAAACGATGATCTACTCATAAATACATATATAACCGAAAATAAACGAAACATTCGGAATCGGTGACAATAAATTTTATCCGTTCAAAATAAGTAAGGCACCATCATGGATTTTTGAAAAAAATTGAAAAATTTTTTATTGTTGAAATTCCGCTTCAAAATGATTATAGGTAATGTATATAACACGTTGAGCTCGAAACTACCGGTAGAATGCATATGGAAAGCTCGGTTATTGGAAGTTTCGTATTTTGAGATTCGGCCACATTTGTAATCGAACCTGGATTACAGGCGAATGAGGCAACATAATGCAGCAATTTAAACGATGATCTACTCATAAATACATATATAACCGAAAATAAACGAAACATTCGGAATCGGTGACAATAAATTTTATCCGTTCAAAATAAGTAAGGCTAACCATCAGGGATTTTTGCAAAAAATTGAAAATTTTTTATTGTTGAAATTCCGCTTCAAAATGATTAAAGGTAATGTATATAACACGTTGAGCTCGAAACTACCGGTAGAATGCATATGGAAAGCTCGGTTATTGGAAGTTTCGTATTTTGAAATTCGGCCACATTTGTAATCGAACCTGGATTACAGGCGAATGAGGCAACATAATGTAGCAATTTAAACGATGATCTACTCATAAATACATATATAACCGAAAATAAACGAAACATTCGGAATCGGTGACAATAAATTTTATCCGTTCAAAATAAGTAAGGCTAACCATCATGGATTTTTGAAAAAAATTGAAAAATTTTTATTGTTGAAATTCCGCTTCAAAATGATTATAGGTAATGTATATAACACGTTGAGCTCGAAACTACCGGTAGAATGCATATGGAAAGCTCGGTTATTGGAAGTTTCGTATTTTGAGATTCGGCCACATTTGTAATCGAACCTGGATTACAGGCGAATGAGGCAACATAATGTAGCAATATAAACGATGATCTACTCATAAATACATATATAACCGAAAATAAACGAAACATTCGGAATCGGTGACAATAAATTTTATCCGTTCAAAATAAGTAAGGCTAACCATCAGGGATTTTTGCAAAAAAATTGAAAATTTTTTTATTGTTGAAATTCCGCTTCAAAATGATTATAGGTAATGTATATAACACGTTGAGCTCGAAACTACCGGTAGAATGCATATGGAAAGCTCGGTTATTGGAAGTTTCGTATTTTGAGATTCGGCCACATTTGTAATCGAACCTGGATTACAGGCGAATGAGGCAACATAATGCAGCAATTTAAACGATGATCTACTCATAAATACATATATAACCGAAAATAAACGAAACATTCGGAATCGGTGACAATAAATTTTATCCGTTCAAAATAAGTAAGGCTAACCATCATGGATTTTTGAAAAAAATTGAAAAATTTTTTATTGTTGAAATTCCGCTTCAAAATGATTATAGGTAATGTATATAACACGTTGAGCTCGAAACTACCGGTAGAATGCATATGGAAAGCTCGGTTATTGGAAGTTTCGTATTTTGAGATTCGGCCACATTTGTAATCGAACCTGGATTACAGGCGAATGAGGCAACATAATGTAGCAATATAAACGATGATCTACTCATAAATACATATATAACCGAAAATAAACGAAACATTCGGAATCGGTGACAATAAATTTTATCCGTTCAAAATAAGTAAGGCTAACCATCAGGGATTTTTGCAAAAAATTGAAAATTTTTTATTGTTGAAATTCCGCTTCAAAATGATTATAGGTAATGTATATAACACGTTGAGCTCGAAACTACCGGTAGAATGCATATGGAAAGCTCGGTTATTGGAAGTTTCGTATTTTGAGATTCGGCCACATTTGTAATCGAACCTGGATTACAGGCGAATGAGGCAACATAATGTAGCAATTTAAACGATGATCTACTCATAAATACATATATAACCGAAAATAAACGAAACATTCGGAATCGGTGACAATAAATTTTATCCGTTCAAAATAAGTAAGGCTAACCATCAGGGATTTTTGCAAAAAATTGAAAATTTTTTATTGTTGAAATTCCGCTTCAAAATGATTATAGGTAATGTATATAACACGTTGAGCTCGAAACTACCGGTAGAATGCATATGGAAAGCTCGGTTATTGGAAGTTTCGTATTTTGAAATTCGGCCACATTTGTAATCGAACCTGGATTACAGGCGAATGAGGCAACATAATGTAGCAATTTAAACGATGATCTACTCATAAATACATATATAACCGAAAATAAACGAAACATTCGGAATCGGTGACAATAAATTTTATCCGTTCAAAATAAGTAAGGCTAACCATCAGGGATTTTTGCAAAAAATTGAAAATTTTTTATTGTTGAAATTCCGCTTCAAAATGATTATAGGTAATGTATATAACACGTTGAGCTCGAAACTACCGGTAGAATGCATATGGAAAGCTCGGTTATTGGAAGTTTCGTATTTTGAGATTCGGCCACATTTGTAATCGAACCTGGATTACAGGCGAATGAGGCAACATAATGTAGCAATATAAACGATGATCTACTCATAAATACATATATAACCGAAAATAAACGAAACATTCGGAATCGGTGACAATAAATTTTATCCGTTCAAAATAAGTAAGGCTAACCATCAGGGATTTTTGCAAAAAATTGAAAATTTTTTATTGTTGAAATTCCGCTTCAAAATGATTATAGGTAATGTATATAACACGTTGAGCTCGAAACTACCGGTAGAATGCATAAGGAAAGCTCGGTTATTGGAAGTTTCGTATTTTGAAATTCGGCCACATTTGTAATCGAACCTGGATTACAGGCGAATGAGGCAACATAATGTAGCAATTTAAACGATGATCTACTCATAAATACATATATAACCGAAAATAAACGAAACATTCGGAATCGGTGACAATAAATTTTATCCGTTCAAAATAAGTAAGGCTAACCATCAGGGATTTTTGCAAAAAATTGAAAATTTTTTATTGTTGAAATTCCGCTTCAAAATGATTATAGGTAATGTATATAACACGTTGAGCTCGAAACTACCGGTAGAATGCATATGGAAAGCTCGGTTATTGGAAGTTTCGTATTTTGAGATTCGGCCACATTTGTAATCGAACCTGGATTACAGGCGAATGAGGCAACATAATGCAGCAATTTAAACGATGATCTACTCATAAATACATATATAACCGAAAATAAACGAAACATTCGGAATCGGTGACAATAAATTTTATCCGTTCAAAATAAGTAAGGCTAACCATCAGGGATTTTTGCAAAAAATTGAAAATTTTTTATTGTTGAAATTCCGCTTCAAAATGATTATAGGTAATGTATATAACACGTTGAGCTCGAAACTACCGGTAGAATGCATATGGAAAGCTCGGTTATTGGAAGTTTCGTATTTTCAGATTCGGCCACATTTGTAATCGAACCTGGATTACAGGCGAATGAGGCAACATAATGCAGCAATTTAAACGATGATCTACTCATAAATACATATATAACCGAAAATAAACGAAACATTCGGAATCGGTGACAATAAATTTTATCCGTTCAAAATAAGTAAGGCCATCATGGATTTTTGAAAAAAATTGAAAAATTTTTTATTGTTGAAATTCCGCTTCAAAATGATTATAGGTAATGTATATAACACGTTGAGCTCGAAACTACCGGTAGAATGCATATGGAAAGCTCGGTTATTGGAAGTTTCGTATTTTGAGATTCGGCCACATTTGTAATCGAACCTGGATTACAGGCGAATGAGGCAACATAATGCAGCAATTTAAACGATGATCTACTCATAAATACAAATATAACCGAAAATAAACGAAACATTCGGAATCGGTGACAATAAATTTTATCCGTTCAAAATAAGTAAGGCTAACCATCAGGGATTTTTGCAAAAAATTGAAAATTTTTTATTGTTGAAATTCCGCTTCAAAATGATTAAAGGTAATGTATATAACACGTTGAGCTCGAAACTACCGGTAGAATGCATATGGAAAGCTCGGTTATTGGAAGTTTCGTATTTTGAAATTCGGCCACATTTGTAATCGAACCTGGATTACAGGCGAATGAGGCAACATAATGTAGCAATTTAAACGATGATCTACTCATAAATACATATATAACCGAAAATAAACGAAACATTCGGAATCGGTGACAATAAATTTTATCCGTTCAAAATAAGTAAGGCACCATCATGGATTTTTGAAAAAAATTGAAAAATTTTTTATTGTTGAAATTCCGCTTCAAAATGATTATAGGTAATGTATATAACACGTTGAGCTCGAAACTACCGGTAGAATGCATATGGAAAGCTCGGTTATTGGAAGTTTCGTATTTTGAGATTCGGCCACATTTGTAATCGAACCTGGATTACAGGCGAATGAGGCAACATAATGCAGCAATTTAAACGATGATCTACTCATAAATACATATATAACCGAAAATAAACGAAACATTCGGAATCGGTGACAATAAATTTTATCCGTTCAAAATAAGTAAGGCTAACCATCAGGGATTTTTGCAAAAAATTGAAAATTTTTTATTGTTGAAATTCCGCTTCAAAATGATTAAAGGTAATGTATATAACACGTTGAGCTCGAAACTACCGGTAGAATGCATATGGAAAGCTCGGTTATTGGAAGTTTCGTATTTTGAAATTCGGCCACATTTGTAATCGAACCTGGATTACAGGCGAATGAGGCAACATAATGTAGCAATTTAAACGATGATCTACTCATAAATACATATATAACCGAAAATAAACGAAACATTCGGAATCGGTGACAATAAATTTTATCCGTTCAAAATAAGTAAGGCTAACCATCATGGATTTTTGAAAAAAATTGAAAAATTTTTATTGTTGAAATTCCGCTTCAAAATGATTATAGGTAATGTATATAACACATTGAGCTCGAAACTACCGGTAGAATGCATATGGAAAGCTCGGTTATTGGAAGTTTCGTATTTTGAGATTCGGCCACATTTGTAATCGAACCTGGATTACAGGCGAATGAGGCAACATAATGTAGCAATATAAACGATGATCTACTCATAAATACATATATAACCGAAAATAAACGAAACATTCGGAATCGGTGACAATAAATTTTATCCGTTCAAAATAAGTAAGGCTAACCATCAGGGATTTTTGCAAAAAATTGAAAATTTTTTATTGTTGAAATTCCGCTTCAAAATGATTATAGGTAATGTATATAACACGTTGAGCTCGAAACTACCGGTAGAATGCATATGGAAAGCTCGGTTATTGGAAGTTTCGTATTTTGAGATTCGGCCACATTTGTAATCGAACCTGGATTACAGGCGAATGAGGCAACATAATGCAGCAATTTAAACGATGATCTACTCATAAATACATATATAACCGAAAATAAACGAAACATTCGGAATCGGTGACAATAAATTTTATCCGTTCAAAATAAGTAAGGCTAACCATCATGGATTTTTGAAAAAAATTGAAAAATTTTTTATTGTTGAAATTCCGCTTCAAAATGATTATAGGTAATGTATATAACACGTTGAGCTCGAAACTACCGGTAGAATGCATATGGAAAGCTCGGTTATTGGAAGTTTCGTATTTTGAGATTCGGCCACATTTGTAATCGAACCTGGATTACAGGCGAATGAGGCAACATAATGTAGCAATATAAACGATGATCTACTCATAAATACATATATAACCGAAAATAAACGAAACATTCGGAATCGGTGACAATAAATTTTATCCGTTCAAAATAAGTAAGGCTAACCATCAGGGATTTTTGCAAAAAATTGAAAATTTTTTATTGTTGAAATTCCGCTTCAAAATGATTATAGGTAATGTATATAACACGTTGAGCTCGAAACTACCGGTAGAATGCATATGGAAAGCTCGGTTATTGGAAGTTTCGTATTTTGAGATTCGGCCACATTTGTAATCGAACCTGGATTACAGGCGAATGAGGCAACATAATGTAGCAATTTAAACGATGATCTACTCATAAATACATATATAACCGAAAATAAACGAAACATTCGGAATCGGTGACAATAAATTTTATCCGTTCAAAATAAGTAAGGCTAACCATCAGGGATTTTTGCAAAAAATTGAAAATTTTTTATTGTTGAAATTCCGCTTCAAAATGATTATAGGTAATGTATATAACACGTTGAGCTCGAAACTACCGGTAGAATGCATATGGAAAGCTCGGTTATTGGAAGTTTCGTATTTTGAAATTCGGCCACATTTGTAATCGAACCTGGATTACAGGCGAATGAGGCAACATAATGTAGCAATTTAAACGATGATCTACTCATAAATACATATATAACCGAAAATAAACGAAACATTCGGAATCGGTGACAATAAATTTTATCCGTTCAAAATAAGTAAGGCACCATCATGGATTTTTGAAAAAAATTGAAAAATTTTTTATTGTTGAAATTCCGCTTCAAAATGATTATAGGTAATGTATATAACACGTTGAGCTCGAAACTACCGGTAGAATGCATATGGAAAGCTCGGTTATTGGAAGTTTCGTATTTTGAGATTCGGCCACATTTGTAATCGAACCTGGATTACAGGCGAATGAGGCAACATAATGCAGCAATTTAAACGATGATCTACTCATAAATACATATATAACCGAAAATAAACGAAACATTCGGAATCGGTGACAATAAATTTTATCCGTTCAAAATAAGTAAGGCTAACCATCAGGGATTTTTGCAAAAAATTGAAAATTTTTTATTGTTGAAATTCCGCTTCAAAATGATTAAAGGTAATGTATATAACACGTTGAGCTCGAAACTACCGGTAGAATGCATATGGAAAGCTCGGTTATTGGAAGTTTCGTATTTTGAAATTCGGCCACATTTGTAATCGAACCTGGATTACAGGCGAATGAGGCAACATAATGTAGCAATTTAAACGATGATCTACTCATAAATACATATATAACCGAAAATAAACGAAACATTCGGAATCGGTGACAATAAATTTTATCCGTTCAAAATAAGTAAGGCTAACCATCATGGATTTTTGAAAAAAATTGAAAAATTTTTATTGTTGAAATTCCGCTTCAAAATGATTATAGGTAATGTATATAACACATTGAGCTCGAAACTACCGGTAGAATGCATATGGAAAGCTCGGTTATTGGAAGTTTCGTATTTTGAGATTCGGCCACATTTGTAATCGAACCTGGATTACAGGCGAATGAGGCAACATAATGTAGCAATATAAACGATGATCTACTCATAAATACATATATAACCGAAAATAAACGAAACATTCGGAATCGGTGACAATAAATTTTATCCGTTCAAAATAAGTAAGGCTAACCATCAGGGATTTTTGCAAAAAATTGAAAATTTTTTATTGTTGAAATTCCGCTTCAAAATGATTATAGGTAATGTATATAACACGTTGAGCTCGAAACTACCGGTAGAATGCATATGGAAAGCTCGGTTATTGGAAGTTTCGTATTTTGAGATTCGGCCACATTTGTAATCGAACCTGGATTACAGGCGAATGAGGCAACATAATGCAGCAATTTAAACGATGATCTACTCATAAATACATATATAACCGAAAATAAACGAAACATTCGGAATCGGTGACAATAAATTTTATCCGTTCAAAATAAGTAAGGCTAACCATCATGGATTTTTGAAAAAAATTGAAAAATTTTTTATTGTTGAAATTCCGCTTCAAAATGATTATAGGTAATGTATATAACACGTTGAGCTCGAAACTACCGGTAGAATGCATATGGAAAGCTCGGTTATTGGAAGTTTCGTATTTTGAGATTCGGCCACATTTGTAATCGAACCTGGATTACAGGCGAATGAGGCAACATAATGTAGCAATATAAACGATGATCTACTCATAAATACATATATAACCGAAAATAAACGAAACATTCGGAATCGGTGACAATAAATTTTATCCGTTCAAAATAAGTAAGGCTAACCATCAGGGATTTTTGCAAAAAATTGAAAATTTTTTATTGTTGAAATTCCGCTTCAAAATGATTATAGGTAATGTATATAACACGTTGAGCTCGAAACTACCGGTAGAATGCATATGGAAAGCTCGGTTATTGGAAGTTTCGTATTTTGAGATTCGGCCACATTTGTAATCGAACCTGGATTACAGGCGAATGAGGCAACATAATGTAGCAATTTAAACGATGATCTACTCATAAATACATATATAACCGAAAATAAACGAAACATTCGGAATCGGTGACAATAAATTTTATCCGTTCAAAATAAGTAAGGCTAACCATCAGGGATTTTTGCAAAAAATTGAAAATTTTTTATTGTTGAAATTCCGCTTCAAAATGATTATAGGTAATGTATATAACACGTTGAGCTCGAAACTACCGGTAGAATGCATATGGAAAGCTCGGTTATTGGAAGTTTCGTATTTTGAAATTCGGCCACATTTGTAATCGAACCTGGATTACAGGCGAATGAGGCAACATAATGTAGCAATTTAAACGATGATCTACTCATAAATACATATATAACCGAAAATAAACGAAACATTCGGAATCGGTGACAATAAATTTTATCCGTTCAAAATAAGTAAGGCTAACCATCAGGGATTTTTGCAAAAAATTGAAAATTTTTTATTGTTGAAATTCCGCTTCAAAATGATTATAGGTAATGTATATAACACGTTGAGCTCGAAACTACCGGTAGAATGCATAAGGAAAGCTCGGTTATTGGAAGTTTCGTATTTTGAAATTCGGCCACATTTGTAATCGAACCTGGATTACAGGCGAATGAGGCAACATAATGCAGCAATTTAAACGATGATCTACTCATAAATACATATATAACCGAAAATAAACGAAACATTCGGAATCGGTGACAATAAATTTTATCCGTTCAAAATAAGTAAGGCTAACCATCAGGGATTTTTGCAAAAAATTGAAAATTTTTTATTGTTGAAATTCCGCTTCAAAATGATTATAGGTAATGTATATAACACGTTGAGCTCGAAACTACCGGTAGAATGCATATGGAAAGCTCGGTTATTGGAAGTTTCGTATTTTGAGATTCGGCCACATTTGTAATCGAACCTGGATTACAGGCGAATGAGGCAACATAATGTAGCAATTTAAACGATGATCTACTCATAAATACATATATAACCGAAAATAAACGAAACATTCGGAATCGGTGACAATAAATTTTATCCGTTCAAAATAAGTAAGGCTAACCATCAGGGATTTTTGCAAAAAATTGAAAATTTTTTATTGTTGAAATTCCGCTTCAAAATGATTATAGGTAATGTATATAACACGTTGAGCTCGAAACTACCGGTAGAATGCATATGGAAAGCTCGGTTATTGGAAGTTTCGTATTTTGAGATTCGGCCACATTTGTAATCGAACCTGGATTACAGGCGAATGAGGCAACATAATGTAGCAATTTAAACGATGATCTACTCATAAATACATATATAACCGAAAATAAACGAAACATTCGGAATCGGTGACAATAAATTTTATCCGTTCAAAATAAGTAAGGCTAACCATCAGGGATTTTTGCAAAAAATTGAAAATTTTTTATTGTTGAAATTCCGCTTCAAAATGATTATAGGTAATGTATATAACACGTTGAGCTCGAAACTACCGGTAGAATGCATATGGAAAGCTCGGTTATTGGAAGTTTCGTATTTTGAAATTCGGCCACATTTGTAATCGAACCTGGATTACAGGCGAATGAGGCAACATAATGTAGCAATTTAAACGATGATCTACTCATAAATACATATATAACCGAAAATAAACGAAACATTCGGAATCGGTGACAATAAATTTTATCCGTTCAAAATAAGTAAGGCTAACCATCAGGGATTTTTGCAAAAAATTGAAAATTTTTTATTGTTGAAATTCCGCTTCAAAATGATTATAGGTAATGTATATAACACGTTGAGCTCGAAACTACCGGTAGAATGCATATGGAAAGCTCGGTTATTGGAAGTTTCGTATTTTGAGATTCGGCCACATTTGTAATCGAACCTGGATTACAGGCGAATGAGGCAACATAATGCAGCAATTTAAACGATGATCTACTCATAAATACATATATAACCGAAAATAAACGAAACATTCGGAATCGGTGACAATAAATTTTATCCGTTCAAAATAAGTAAGGCTAACCATCAGGGATTTTTGCAAAAAATTGAAAATTTTTTATTGTTGAAATTCCGCTTCAAAATGATTATAGGTAATGTATATAACACGTTGAGCTCGAAACTACCGGTAGAATGCATATGGAAAGCTCGGTTATTGGAAGTTTCGTATTTTGAGATTCGGCCACATTTGTAATCGAACCTGGATTACAGGCGAATGAGGCAACATAATGTAGCAATTTAAACGATGATCTACTCATAAATACATATATAACCGAAAATAAACGAAACATTCGGAATCGGTGACAATAAATTTTATCCGTTCAAAATAAGTAAGGCTAACCATCAGGGATTTTTGCAAAAAATTGAAAATTTTTTATTGTTGAAATTCCGCTTCAAAATGATTATAGGTAATGTATATAACACGTTGAGCTCGAAACTACCGGTAGAATGCATATGGAAAGCTCGGTTATTGGAAGTTTCGTATTTTGAGATTCGGCCACATTTGTAATCGAACCTGGATTACAGGCGAATGAGGCAACATAATGTAGCAATTTAAACGATGATCTACTCATAAATACATATATAACCGAAAATAAACGAAACATTCGGAATCGGTGACAATAAATTTTATCCGTTCAAAATAAGTAAGGCTAACCATCAGGGATTTTTGCAAAAAATTGAAAATTTTTTATTGTTGAAATTCCGCTTCAAAATGATTATAGGTAATGTATATAACACGTTGAGCTCGAAACTACCGGTAGAATGCATATGGAAAGCTCGGTTATTGGAAGTTTCGTATTTTGAAATTCGGCCACATTTGTAATCGAACCTGGATTACAGGCGAATGAGGCAACATAATGTAGCAATTTAAACGATGATCTACTCATAAATACATATATAACCGAAAATAAACGAAACATTCGGAATCGGTGACAATAAATTTTATCCGTTCAAAATAAGTAAGGCTAACCATCAGGGATTTTTGCAAAAAATTGAAAATTTTTTATTGTTGAAATTCCGCTTCAAAATGATTATAGGTAATGTATATAACACGTTGAGCTCGAAACTACCGGTAGAATGCATATGGAAAGCTCGGTTATTGGAAGTTTCGTATTTTGAGATTCGGCCACATTTGTAATCGAACCTGGATTACAGGCGAATGAGGCAACATAATGTAGCAATTTAAACGATGATCTACTCATAAATACATATATAACCGAAAATAAACGAAACATTCGGAATCGGTGACAATAAATTTTATCCGTTCAAAATAAGTAAGGCTAACCATCAGGGATTTTTGCAAAAAATTGAAAATTTTTTATTGTTGAAATTCCGCTTCAAAATGATTATAGGTAATGTATATAACACGTTGAGCTCGAAACTACCGGTAGAATGCATAAGGAAAGCTCGGTTATTGGAAGTTTCGTATTTTGAGATTCGGCCACATTTGTAATCGAACCTGGATTACAGGCGAATGAGGCAACATAATGTAGCAATTTAAACGATGATCTACTCATAAATACATATATAACCGAAAATAAACGAAACATTCGGAATCGGTGACAATAAATTTTATCCGTTCAAAATAAGTAAGGCTAACCATCAGGGATTTTTGCAAAAAATTGAAAATTTTTTATTGTTGAAATTCCGCTTCAAAATGATTATAGGTAATGTATATAACACGTTGAGCTCGAAACTACCGGTAGAATGCATATGGAAAGCTCGGTTATTGGAAGTTTCGTATTTTGAAATTCGGCCACATTTGTATTCGAACCTGGATTACAGGCGAATGAGGCAACATAATGTAGCAATTTAAACGATGATCTACTCATAAATACATATATAACCGAAAATAAACGAAACATTCGGAATCGGTGACAATAAATTTTATCCGTTCAAAATAAGTAAGGCTAACCATCATGGATTTTTGAAAAAAATTGAAAAATTTTTTATTGTTGAAATTCCGCTTCAAAATGATTATAGGTAATGTATATAACACGTTGAGCTCGAAACTACCGGTAGAATGCATAAGGAAAGCTCGGTTATTGGAAGTTTCGTATTTTGAAATTCGGCCACATTTGTAATCGAACCTGGATTACAGGCGAATGAGGCAACATAATGTAGCAATTTAAACGATGATCTACTCATAAATACATATATAACCGAAAATAAACGAAACATTCGGAATCGGTGACAATAAATTTTATCCGTTCAAAATAAGTAAGGCTAACCATCATGGATTTTTGAAAAAAATTGAAAAATTTTTTATTGTTGAAATTCCGCTTCAAAATGATTATAGGTAATGTATATAACACGTTGAGCTCGAAACTACCGGTAGAATGCATATGGAAAGCTCGGTTATTGGAAGTTTCGTATTTTGAGATTCGGCCACATTTGTAATCGAACCTGGATTACAGGCGAATGAGGCAACATAATGTAGCAATTTAAACGATGATCTACTCATAAATACATATATAACCGAAAATAAACGAAACATTCGGAATCGGTGACAATAAATTTTATCCGTTCAAAATAAGTAAGGCTAACCATCAGGGATTTTTGCAAAAAATTGAAAATTTTTTATTGTTGAAATTCCGCTTCAAAATGATTATAGGTAATGTATATAACACGTTGAGCTCGAAACTACCGGTAGAATGCATAAGGAAAGCTCGGTTATTGGAAGTTTCGTATTTTGAAATTCGGCCACATTTGTAATCGAACCTGGATTACAGGCGAATGAGGCAACATAATGTAGCAATTTAAACGATGATCTACTCATAAATACATATATAACCGAAAATAAACGAAACATTCGGAATCGGTGACAATAAATTTTATCAGTTCAAAATAAGTAAGGCTAACCATCAGGGATTTTTGCAAAAAATTGAAAATTTTTTATTGTTGAAATTCCGCTTCAAAATGATTAAAGGTAATGTATATAACACGTTGAGCTCGAAACTACCGGTAGAATGCATATGGAAAGCTCGGTTATTGGAAGTTTCGTATTTTGAAATTCGGCCACATTTGTAATCGAACCTGGATTACAGGCGAATGAGGCAACATAATGTAGCAATTTAAACGATGATCTACTCATAAATACATATATAACCGAAAATAAACGAAACATTCGGAATCGGTGACAATAAATTTTATCCGTTCAAAATAAGTAAGGCTAACCATCATGGATTTTTGAAAAAAATTGAAAAATTTTTTATTGTTGAAATTCCGCTTCAAAATGATTATAGGTAATGTATATAACACGTTGAGCTCGAAACTACCGGTAGAATGCATATGGAAATCTCGGTTATTGGAAGTTTCGTATTTTGAGATTCGGCCACATTTGTAATCGAACCTGGATTACAGGCGAATGAGGCAACATAATGCAGCAATTTAAACGATGATCTACTCATAAATACATATATAACCGAAAATAAACGAAACATTCGGAATCGGTGACAATAAATTTTATCCGTTCAAAATAAGTAAGGCTAACCATCATGGATTTTTGAAAAAAATTGAAAAATTTTTATTGTTGAAATTCCGCTTCAAAATGATTAAAGGTAATGTATATAACACGTTGAGCTCGAAACTACCGGTAGAATGCATATGGAAAGCTCGGTTATTGGAAGTTTCGTATTTTGAAATTCGGCCACATTTGTAATCGAACCTGGATTACAGGCGAATGAGGCAACATAATGTAGCAATTTAAACGATGATCTACTCATAAATACATATATAACCGAAAATAAACGAAACATTCGGAATCGGTGACAATAAATTTTATCCGTTCAAAATAAGTAAGGCTAACCATCATGGATTTTTGAAAAAAATTGAAAAATTTTTTATTGTTGAAATTCCGCTTCAAAATGATTATAGGTAATGTATATAACACGTTGAGCTCGAAACTACCGGTAGAATGCATATGGAAAGCTCGGTTATTGGAAGTTTCGTATTTTGAGATTCGGCCACATTTGTAATCGAACCTGGATTACAGGCGAATGAGGCAACATAATGTAGCAATTTAAACGATGATCTACTCATAAATACATATATAACCGAAAATAAACGAAACATTCGGAATCGGTGACAATAAATTTTATCCGTTCAAAATAAGTAAGGCTAACCATCAGGGATTTTTGCAAAAAATTGAAAATTTTTTATTGTTGAAATTCCGCTTCAAAATGATTATAGGTAATGTATATAACACGTTGAGCTCGAAACTACCGGTAGAATGCATAAGGAAAGCTCGGTTATTGGAAGTTTCGTATTTTGAAATTCGGCCACATTTGTAATCGAACCTGGATTACAGGCGAATGAGGCAACATAATGTAGCAATTTAAACGATGATCTACTCATAAATACATATATAACCGAAAATAAACGAAACATTCGGAATCGGTGACAATAAATTTTATCCGTTCAAAATAAGTAAGGCTAACCATCAGGGATTTTTGCAAAAAATTGAAAATTTTTTATTGTTGAAATTCCGCTTCAAAATGATTAAAGGTAATGTATATAACACGTTGAGCTCGAAACTACCGGTAGAATGCATATGGAAAGCTCGGTTATTGGAAGTTTCGTATTTTGAAATTCGGCCACATTTGTAATCGAACCTGGATTACAGGCGAATGAGGCAACATAATGTAGCAATTTAAACGATGATCTACTCATAAATACATATATAACCGAAAATAAACGAAACATTCGGAATCGGTGACAATAAATTTTATCCGTTCAAAATAAGTAAGGCACCATCATGGATTTTTGAAAAAAATTGAAAAATTTTTTATTGTTGAAATTCCGCTTCAAAATGATTATAGGTAATGTATATAACACGTTGAGCTCGAAACTACCGGTAGAATGCATATGGAAAGCTCGGTTATTGGAAGTTTCGTATTTTGAGATTCGGCCACATTTGTAATCGAACCTGGATTACAGGCGAATGAGGCAACATAATGCAGCAATTTAAACGATGATCTACTCATAAATACATATATAACCGAAAATAAACGAAACATTCGGAATCGGTGACAATAAATTTTATCCGTTCAAAATAAGTAAGGCTAACCATCAGGGATTTTTGCAAAAAATTGAAAATTTTTTATTGTTGAAATTCCGCTTCAAAATGATTAAAGGTAATGTATATAACACGTTGAGCTCGAAACTACCGGTAGAATGCATATGGAAAGCTCGGTTATTGGAAGTTTCGTATTTTGAAATTCGGCCACATTTGTAATCGAACCTGGATTACAGGCGAATGAGGCAACATAATGTAGCAATTTAAACGATGATCTACTCATAAATACATATATAACCGAAAATAAACGAAACATTCGGAATCGGTGACAATAAATTTTATCCGTTCAAAATAAGTAAGGCTAACCATCATGGATTTTTGAAAAAAATTGAAAAATTTTTATTGTTGAAATTCCGCTTCAAAATGATTATAGGTAATGTATATAACACATTGAGCTCGAAACTACCGGTAGAATGCATATGGAAAGCTCGGTTATTGGAAGTTTCGTATTTTGAAATTCGGCCACATTTGTAATCGAACCTGGATTACAGGCGAATGAGGCAACATAATGTAGCAATTTAAACGATGATCTACTCATAAATACATATATAACCGAAAATAAACGAAACATTCGGAATCGGTGACAATAAATTTTATCCGTTCAAAATAAGTAAGGCTAACCATCAGGGATTTTTGCAAAAAATTGAAAATTTTTTATTGTTGAAATTCCGCTTCAAAATGATTATAGGTAATGTATATAACACGTTGAGCTCGAAACTACCGGTAGAATGCATATGGAAAGCTCGGTTATTGGAAGTTTCGTATTTTGAGATTCGGCCACATTTGTAATCGAACCTGGATTACAGGCGAATGAGGCAACATAATGTAGCAATTTAAACGATGATCTACTCATAAATACATATATAACCGAAAATAAACGAAACATTCGGAATCGGTGACAATGAATTTTACCCGTTCAAAATAAGTAAGGCTAACCATCATGGATTTTTGCAAAAAATTGAAAATTTTTTATTGTTGAAATTCCGCTTCAAAATGATTATAGGTAATGTATATAACACGTTGAGCTCGAAACTACCGGTAGAATGCATATGGAAAGCTCGGTTATTGGAAGTTTCGTATTTTGAGATTCGGCCACATTTGTAATCGAACCTGGATTACAGGCGAATGAGGCAACATAATGTAGCAATTTAAACGATGATCTACTCATAAATACATATATAACCGAAAATAAACGAAACATTCGGAATCGGTGACAATGAATTTTATCCGTTCAAAATAAGTAAGGCTAACCATCATGGATTTTTGCAAAAAATTGAAAATTTTTTATTGTTGAAATTCCGCTTCAAAATGATTATAGGTAATGTATATAACACGTTGAGCTCGAAACTACCGGTAGAATGCATATGGAAAGCTCGGTTATTGGAAGTTTCGTATTTTGAGATTCGGCCACATTTGTAATCGAACCTGGATTACAGGCGAATGAGGCAACATAATGTAGCAATTTAAACGATGATCTACTCATAAATACATATATAACCGAAAATAAACGAAACATTCGGAATCGGTGACAATGAATTTTATCCGTTCAAAATAAGTAAGGCTGACCATCATGGATTTTTGCAAAAAAATTGAAAATTTTTTATTGTTGAAATTCCGCTTCAAAATGATTATAGGTAATGTATATAACACGTTGAGCTCGAAACTACCGGTAGAATGCATATGGAAAGCTCGGTTATTGGAAGTTTCGTATTTTGAGATTCGGCCACATTTGTAATCGAACCTGGATTACAGGCGAATGAGGCAACATAATGTAGCAATTTAAACGATGATCTACTCATAAATACATATATAACCGAAAATAAACGAAACATTCGGAATCGGTGACAATAAATTTTATCCGTTCAAAATAAGTAAGGCTAACCATCATGGATTTTGCAAAAAATTGAAAATTTTTTATTGTTGAAATTCCGCTTCAAAATGATTATAGGTAATGTATATAACACGTTGAGCTCGAAACTACCGGTAGAATGCAGATGGAAAGCACGGTTATTGGAAATTTGAGATTTTGAAATCCGGTTATATTGTGTGTGTCATCGTACCTGGATTACAGGCGAATGCGGCGACATATTGCAGCAACTTAAACGCTGACCTACTTAAAATTACATCATTAATCCAAAATAACCGATACATACAGAAACTGTGACAATCAATTTTATCCGTTCAAAATCTGTAAGGCTAACATAGTCACATCATGTTTCTGGCAAAAACTTACTTTCCTTAACATTTCTAATATGACATATATTTGTCATCGTTTACTACGTTGACACTATGTAGTCGTCATACTACGCAAAAACTTTCTAAGGTTATGGCCTGCTCTGGCTTAAACTATGTTATTTTATAGGCTTTCGTATTGTTTTTATTCTTTGTAGATAATAAATTTAAATCGTAAATTGTTTCTTCGCTAAACATATTCTGTCATCTATGTAAAAGTATAATAAACTAATATAAAACATAAAACTGCTTTAAAATGTGCATATTATTTGTTAGTGTCTTGGGTATAAACGTACTGTCGCTAGATGGGGCCTGTATTAAATTTAAATTATATGATTTCTTAGCTATACATACTCTGCCATCTATGAAAAACTGTAGTTAACTTACATTAAATTTACAACTGCTATAAAATGAATTATTTTAAAATTGTTAATTTTATTTGTGTCTTGGGTTAAAAACACAGTCGCTAGATGACGTGTATTTCAAAGCATAACAATTCCATTTCTTGTATGAAAATGATTTTACAGATTTCAGCATTTGAATTCAAATAGTTTTCTTACCTCATTACCAAAATTCATTAGGCTTTCAAATAAGTAAACAGATACAAAACGAAATAAATTTATTAAATTATTCAGTCCATCTACTTCTCATTTTTATTTTACAATAAAATAACAATTTACATTTTTTACCATTTATTACAATTTAGCTACACAAACAGGTATCGTCTAGATTGGCCCGAAGCCATGGTAAATATTTCGCCACTCGTGTATAAACGCCAGGATATCCAGCTCGTCCACAACCTACGCCCCACGAAACAATTCCGACAATTTCATTTTTATCACCGTTCGGTATAACTAATGGACCGCCACTGTCACCTTGACATGAGTCTTGTTTTCCTTTGCCAGCGCATAACTTAAATATATTAGATTTAGATACCGTTAACATTTTAATCGTACCAAAAATACCAACATGACTTACCATATTCGCTGTTATACGAGACGATCTGTATTTCATATTTCGACATTGCTGTAACGTTAATATTGGTACCTGGACTTGTTGCACAACGCCCGGTAGTGAGCCACCTTCCGCAGTGCGTCCCCAACCAATTACTGTGCCCAAACTTCCGGCTGGGTCACTATTTTCCGTCGGTAAACAGACTGGCCGTATCGTTTTACTAAATTCAACCGGTTTTCGAAGCCTCAGCAGTGCTATGTCATGATTATATGAATTAGAATCGAAATTTCGGTGTCGTATAATCGCACTAACCGCCCGCATTATCGCCACCGTCTCAGTCGTGATAAATTGATCGTGATCGCCTAGAATTACACGAATTTTTGATCGCTGCAAACGACGAACGCAATGCGCTGCCGTTAACACATAGTCCTGTGTTATGAGTGTAGCACCGCAGTGAAATTGCCCGTTATACACGAGCCGTGCAATAAATGGATATTGATTTATTCCGGTCGGTCGACCACCAACAATCCGTATTTCTTGATTTGTTGCGCCACATTCTATTGAAACAAAATAAAATAAGACGTTAGCCTAAATGTATGCTAAATATGTATATAGCTTTGCTTGAATTATACAAATATTACATTTGTAAAGTTCTGTTTTGTTTTGTTGTGGCTTTTAGCTTCAACAGTATAAACTTTTACTTTCTTTTTTGTGTACAACAATTTTATGACGATTTGTTCGAAATTTTATTGTTGATCATAAATTCTTCGATAATAAATTTGGTAAAAGAAGTGGTAATGAGAAAGAAATAGCGCCATGTATTGTTTATGTTTTATTTTAGGTAATTTACTTAATTTTTAGTTAAATCTCGCGGTTCTTGAAATTTGCCGCAATATTGTGTAAGAAAGTGGATGTAGGTGTTTTACGTACCTCACCTCAATGTAATCAGGATGTGATTAAAGTTTAATTTATTTATACACGATGAAATATATACTCCCACTTCATATATCCACGTCGTTTTCTTTTTTGCTGTTCCGCAAATTAATTTTGTTTAGCTGTTAATTAGATGAAAATTAGCGTGAAACTGTTTTATTTGCATAGTTCGATTTAGGCCGTGCCGGTATAATGAAAGTATTTTTCATTTGTCTTACTTTGCTCAATCTTAATCTCTAGAGATCTAATCATATGCTATCAAGCACTGAGCATTTAAGTAACGATCATTCTAACCTAGGGCAAGGTTGTGAAATGTAGAAACCTGGTCAGGATCAACTAAGGACTTTAGCACGTAAACTAATGAAAACATTTTCACAGACATCTGACATGGCCAATGTCAGACGAAACCGGAGTATTACTTGGTCTATGAATCGCGTCGTACCGCATATTTTATTGAGAAATTCGAGAAGCCAGTACGATTTCCAGTTATAGGGTGATATCGAGCACCATCTTACCTTTTTTTAAATATTGAGTATGGGATCATATTCGGGCTCAAATTCCAACGAGGGAGTGACACAATCTGCAGGCTATTCATCTTCAAGTTCGGGTGAGTGTTGGAAGGTTGAATTCTTGTATTTAAGTGACAGGTTGTTCTTGCAAGGAGAGTTGGTAATCAGGTGATCTATTGCATTTAATGTAGTCGTATAAGTTTTATAAAGGATAGTACTGTCGAGTGAAAATAATTTCGGGTGTGTAACGAAATCTCGTTTTGTTCCAAATCCCGGTTTTGTATAAAAAAAATCCCGATTTTTAGGAAATCCCGCTTTGAATTTTTAAAATTTGACATGTTGGAAAATCTTAAATGATTTTTTGACAAAATTCAAAAATGAGTTTCCTATAAAGTTCTAGAAAATGGCTAATAGGGATGGAATTTGGCCATTTCTTAACAGATTGTGTTCAAATTCGATACATGTGATGGAAATGGGTTTCTAAAATGGTTTTTCGATAAAGCGGTCAATAGAGATGGAACTAGGCCATTTCCAAACCGATTTTGTTGAAATTCTACACGATCGATGGAAATAGATTTCTAAACAAATTTTCTCGTTCCATCGCTTTTTCCCATCGCTATGGAACTAGGCCATTTTTTAACCGATTTAGTTGAAATTCGACATGTAATCGACATGTAATTCGACATGTATATAATTTTTTTTAATTTGTTTTAAGGAATATTTCGCAATTTTTTTTTTCAAATATTAATGAATGTACTTGATAAAATTTTCCTTCTCGAAAAATGTGACTGGATACGTGGGATTTTACTTTCGGCTACCGCCCCTATAATCAATTATATTCGCATACAAATAGCAGAGTTACAAAAATTAAAAAGAAATAAAACATTATTAAATGTTAAACAATATTTCAAAAATCACTTAATATTTTATTTACTTTCCATTTTATAAGGACGTTACGTTAAGGATATACTACGCATTTATAAATGATAAATATAGGCATACCAGTTTCATTTTTAGGGCTCGCAGCAACATTCTAATAGTCAGCCCAAATTTTCTGCATTTTAAGGCAATCTGTTCGCATTTTAAGGCAATCTGTCCGACTCCGATAAAATACTGACTTCGCGCCTTGGTTTTTTCTAGTAAATCTTTGGGCAAGATCTTATTTTTATGCTAAACTATTATTAGTCCGGCAGGCCCGATTTAACAAAAAATATTTTCTTCAAAATCAAGACTTTAGAACTAAGAAAAGAAAACCGGGATTTTGAAAACCGGGATTTTGGAAACCGGGATTTTGAAAACCGAGATTTTGAAAACCAGGATTTCGTAGTACACCCAATAATTTCTTGTGTAGGTTGTGAATAAGTTACGTTATTGTGTCGTTGTAATTTCGCACGACCCTAATCACATAAATTGACAAATGTAGTCAAGGAATATATTGCAAAACGAGACGTTACTAAGGGTAGTTTGGCCCACGGGGGTCAAACCCCGCGTTTGAATACGAAGCGAAATATCTAAATGTTAAGACTAAAAATTAATCAATTTCTCGTTGAACCGACGGAAGAAATAGACTCGATGTGCATAGAACAAATTATGTCACGTGTTTTGAAGGAGCAGAATAAACTTCGAATACATTCATCAAGTACCTTTACATATTTTTTAAATCAAATGGTAACTCAATCCCTAGACGAAGCACAATGCTCTGTTCGATTACTTAGGCTCCACGTTCCTACATTCTCGGGCGATTTTAGGGAGCTCGTTAGTTTCAAAGATCTTTATACTGCAACTGTTCATTGCAAAATTGGTTTGGGTGATGCTGAAAAATTCTAATATTTGGGAGGATATCTCTTGAGAGGAAATATGTCTTGAATTCGATGATCAAACGGTTTATTGAACAACTGCCATTGTAACCAAGTTCTGCAACGAAACTTAGGCAAGTATTCAACAATGTCGATTATGCCAACAGGGGAATAGGTGTATTAAGTAGGGAGGTTAAAAATCGTGATCCATGGCTAATATATTTGCTTATTAGCAAAACTGATTACGTAACAAAAAAGACATGGTCTTACAAAACGGTCAAAATAGAATTGACATCATTTGAAAAATTGTTACCGTAATGCTCTGCACCGCGAAAGATGTAATGCTTTTGAATCCTGTAAAAGTGTGAAGCATCAAGACAAATTCAAACTAGGTATCCACTATTGACGATGAATGTCTATTATGTAAGGCCGCCCACAAGCTTCACCAATGCGACAAATGTAAAAAAAATTAATTCAATAGATAGAAGAAAGCAAGCTGCCAAATTATACGTGTGCTTCAATTATCTAAAATCTCGTCAGCAAGTCAATGCTTAAGTCAGAGAAATTGTAATAAATGTGGCCGCAAGGCATGGTTGCTTCATCCAGAGACAATTGCAAATAATGATTTTGTATCGTACAATTTACTTAAATCAAGTACAAACGCCATCAACATGCATGATAATCAACCGAATGCTGTGTCTTTGGATAATGCCTGGATAAAGCTTGAAACATATAAATATTGTTGTTGGACAATGCCTCGACAAGACATTACGGAAGTTCTGGGAACAGGAAGAACTGATCGATACTAAACCTTGGATATTGGATAAAGTTATTTTATATCTCAGAAATCAGGATGGACGTTTCATAGTCAAGGTACCACTGAAGGTGAACGTTCAGCAATTAAGTCAACGTTCACCACTTGGGGTTGACCAAGATGATCCAAATGATCAGAATTGTGAAAAATACAGTCCAATGTTTTGTTCATCGAGCTGATTTGTCGTGTGACCCAACATTGATCTAATGAATCCAAATATCTCGAAGAAGTATTATATTTAATTTTTTATAGCTGGTAATCAAATGACCTCCATACTTGAATTCAACCAGGTCAATTTGAATTAAAAAAATGTCTTGTGCTTATAAGCTGCTCGCTTTTGTTATTAGACTATCGATCCCAACTTCGAGAAAGATTCCGATGTTAAGTTATAGAGCCTGCATTTTTATTTCTCATAATTTTATTAGCTCGGCTGATGTTGCGTTTACGCTGGTCACTGGTATTTTTTCTACAGTCTGATTCGGTTTCCAAGGAATTAAATAATTAATCTGCTTGGTCGGGTTTATCATCATCCTAGATTAGCTAATTTCTATACTGTTTCTAACATAGATGACATGGAGTAGAGTTGTTTACATTCATCGTTAAATGTTTTTCAACTTTTTTAAAATCTCGACCTCAATTTCGAAACCTTTAGAGAAACGATAGCTGAATATTTCTAATTTTCAATTGTCCTTGGCCTTGAAATAATTTTGTCTGACATTAAAGCAACCAACCAGGATGTTAAATTATCATGCACTGTTATTAAATCATTGCCGGGAAGTTAAAACTAATGACCTTCGTTCAAAAACTTTTATAAATCCTTCGATCATTTAAATGACAAATTATCTGATTCTCATTGAAGGGTTTTCTTAAATACCAGCCCGCGGACCTAACCCGTTATAAAATAATCACAGATCTTAATTACGAAGAGGCATATGGTATAAGTTGCAAGTTAGATATTATAAGAAGAAATCCGTTGTGAATTGATTGATTGATAAATTTGATTGAAGTTTCCTGAAACAGGAAATTCAGCGAGCTGAAAAATCCGTATTTTAAGTATAAAAAATTGAAATGTTGAAGCGCATTAAGATGACAAAGGACCTGCCCGTTTAGTATCTGAATGTTCATAAAGTGTCTTCATTCGACTCAGTTCATCACTTTGTAAAAATTCATTGCAAGGCAACACATCAGCTAAAATCAATACTCTTCATTCCATGGCTAATTCACAAATGCAAAATGACAACAACCCCAAGTCTGTGTGTGTATATTAGACTCAGCTTCTGATCTTCGGCCGATCAAAGTGGAATTAACAAATTTTCAATTATACAGGTTGCTAATCAACACTACAATCAGTAGTATCAACCTGATTTGGTTACGTCTGGCAAGCCATTCGTTCAAACGATACGATTCAGAAATTCTAGGAAATTTGGATTTCTGCGGCGGAAATGGATTACTATAGTGTAGACGGCTACAATATGTTCGTTTAATACGCTCGAATAACTTGAATTGCAAACATTTTAATATTGATTATCCAAGCTTCAACGCGCTAGGCGTAACTTTCACAAGTAACTCTAAATTGATGTGTGTCCTATGCCTATATAGATTCGGTTATCTGAGTTTCTCAATGTTCCTTGACGATTTTACAAATCTTCTAAGGAATTTATCGCATACTAACCTCTTAATTATGGATGATTTTAAATAATAATTCCGAGCTTGATAATTTTCTAGTTTTATTGTCCAATTATGGCCTTGACATATTAATCACCGAACCAAAAAGCTACATGTACGGTATTGCAATACAAAAAAATCCATAGATTTGCGAGTTACAGACCACTGTCTTCTAAATGTTCAACTATCAGCCAGATTTGCTTTCAGTGCTCTCAAAAAAAAACAAAAAAAATACTAAAAGCATGTAATTTCCCTTACTGATTACTCACGCTTACTCAATGCATCAGTAGCGATTCGCAAAGTAACTAAATCTCCTACGCAAACGAAATAAGTTTTGTCAATTAGTAAAAAACATCCTACTAATGCTAGATTACGAAACTATAGCTTGAAGTTGTGTGAGTTGGTACATCAAAATATAGATTTATCCAAAAAAAAAATATTACAAAAATCAATTTCGCCTTAATGGTAAAAGTGCTCGCAAAAACTAGAAAACCATTAACGAAATTATAACCAGATATCCAAATCGAAATTATAACCAGATATCCAAACAACGATTTCACTCCTGTCTGTATTTTCGAAAATATTTGAAAAGATTATGAAAAAAAGAATTTTAGGTTTTTAAAATGTCATTAACTTACTCTCCGGATCGCAACACGGGTTCAGAAAAAACAAGAACACCGAAAAGGCACTTTTATCTTTCCTGGATCAAATTACTGACCATATGGATAATGGGCAAACTATCTCAGCTTTATTCATTGATATGACAAAGGCTTATTTGACAGAGTTGATCATACCGGAGATTACGCGAGGCGAACCAGAAGTGGTTTAGTTCATCTTAAGTGGTCGATCTCAACGTGTTAGAGTAAACGGACAGTTTTAGTCTACATTAATGGAACATTTTCACAGAATTTCAATGGACTTCTACTGCATTTGCTGACGATGTATCTTTTACATACTCCGGTCCCGATATTTCATACAATATTAAATGCATCGAACAAGATTTAGTATCATTATCGAATTGGCTGAAAGCACATAACTTTCTGTTAAGTGATAAAACTAAATTCGTGCATTTCAAACAACGAAACTCATCACCATGTCCTATTATTGATCATGAATTCGGCTGTAATAGTAGTATTCCATGCACCTCAATTGGTTGCTTTCAGTTTAACCAAGTAAATGAATTTAGATATTTGGGTAATATAATAGATGAAAAGCTGAACTGGAAGTCTCAAGTTGAAAGCTTAGACTTTTATTGGTTGCAACGAAAATGTATGTCCTACGATTATATTGTCCAAATTATCTCCTGCGCATTGTGTATTGTGCTTTGGTTGATTCAATCCTCCTAAATGGTTTATCTTGTTGGGGTGGAGCATGTCAGACTATTTTAAACCCGGTGTATGTGCGTCAGAAGCATATAATTCGTATTATGGGTTTTAAAGCTACTCAAAACCATTCTTGGCCTATATTTCAATCGTTAAAGTTATTGCCGTTACAATATTTATATGTTTTTAAGGTATTAAAACTATTTTTTTCTTTGATCTAACTTCCAGTTCAAAAAAAATGTTCCGAAATTTAAATCAAATTACCGAAGGTCCTTCTTCAGCGTGATCTCTCCCATATTATTTAACAATTTGGCTACTCATTTAAGAATGTATACTGGTCTGTCTGTGTTTTTCAAAACTCTTCTTATTTGGCTAAAGCAAACTAAAAATATTCAGCATCTCTTCCCGTAAATGTATCCATTCTCACTTTACATACAAACTTTATATTTCCTCAACTGATTTTGTAATTTATAATTTGTATTTGTAATTAATAAAGTTGATAATTGAAATTATAAAATAAAAAAAAGTATACAGGGTATTGAAACACTCACTTAAGGTTTAAATATAGACTAAGCACTGGAGCGAGTTCTCAGAGAAAACATATTTGCGGATCGTGACTAAGGTAAATACGCTGTACGTTTATACCATTTAAACAAAACTCTCCCGATCTCAAAAACTCGCAAACGATGGCTACTGGAAAACTCTCCGCCATCAAGTGTCGATTCCAGAAAATTCGCCGTAAAAACGAGTACACAAAATTTATGAGAGAACATCTTGAGTTATGGGTAACATGTCTCGTATTCTTCACCGCACGAGATCAAGGTTTTTTTCAACGACTAATTCGCGCATAGTGTTCAATGGATCATCCAAATCGAAAACACTAAAATGCGTTCGTAGCCGACGTGAAAAAAATGTTCCGACGGAAACAAGGATGATCACAGTTACCAACGAATAGTCTGGCGTGAAAATATTAACTCTTCTGTTTTCATTTATCGCTTGAACATCGTCACCTATATGGTACAGCTTCATCTAAATTGCGAAATCATTCGTTCAGATTTCTCCGATGTAAATCATATCACAAAATGGAATTTCTACGCCACCGCGATTTGCAATCGGGTTGTGCTTGACGTTAGCAAAGCCAAAAATTTACGATCAAGAATTTTCGAGGGGTTAAACATCAGCGGATTTAAACTAAGAAAATGGATGTCAAATAGCAAAGTACTAACCAGATCCTTACAAGCATGATCAGGAGGCACTTATTGAAATTGACAATGGAAACATTTTAGTCTAGGCCGAGTTTGGATAACGGTTAGAATTAGTTAGATTGATGACGGTAACCTCGTCACAACACGGAAGTTCTGGTGAATCACTGAACGTATCTTCGATCAGGTAGGATATCATTATCCATTTACAATTGTTGCTATAATCCTTTTTGAAAAGCTCTGGCTTCACAAGCTCGCAGCATATTATATTCGAAAAAAATCAGATCCCCGTCATTCAAATACTCCTCCATCATCCATTAAGTTAGAACTATATGGATTCTCCAACGTGTCAAAAAGCCAAAACAAAGGTTGAATCGAGAGGCAGGTTCCAATCCCGATAGGGTCAGGATGCGAAAGAAATTTTTTGTCATCAGATTGCCCTCAGTGATAAAAATGAATAGAAGTATGACTCTGTCAGAGTGCAGAACTCATAGGCCGACCCATCTTCCGATGCGGAGCTATAGTGTGATATAGGTCATGAAAAAGCGACCCGTGAAACAGTTGGGAGTGCTTCGGCTCCAGAACAGAATGCGAAGACAATAAACTAAAATAAAATAAAAACAAAGGTTGTTCCGATGAAACAGATTTGCTTGCCACGGCTTGAGTAACAATGCCTCATTTTTTAGACATCCCGAATCTGCAAATATTAATTCAGCTAATTCTATGACATCTAACAATTATTATATGACTATTTTAGTCACAGAAAATAAAGATAACATTTACTCACAATATATCTACCACAAAAAGTAGCAAAATGGCAGCTTGGTTTTGTACTGATAAAAAGTTGGTCTACTCATAAGGTTGCAACGATCAAATTGCAAAAATTCAACTCTTGCTTTGTACCGATAGTACAAAACAAGAACTTATCGATTTAGCGAATTATGTCACCAAATCGGAAACTTCTGGAAATTCTCACTATGCATGTGTACTAAGCCAACACAATATAATTAAGCAGCATTTTTCTACTTTTTGTGGTAGATATATTGTGAGTAAATGGTCTCTTTGTTTTCTATGACTATGCCATAAAAAATAATATTTTGTCCGAAAAGCCGAAAAAATCTAATAAAAATTGTAATTAATATCACGGACGATTTTCAAAAATTTTTAATTCTATGAACGTTCTTGCTTGGCTTTTTGATGTATAAAGACGTTGGGAAATAGATTTATCGATGCGGGAGGTATTTTCGGATAAATTATAGTTTACAACTAATTGATGGCGAGCTATGCGAGTTCTAATCATTGGCCTAAACTATCTAACAATCAGCTCCCAAATGTGGCCCTTTTTGATCAATAAACCAAAAAATCAGTGTACAGTTCGATTTCACAGCGATTATCGCCTTTTTGAAAAATTTAAAATTAAACAATTTTCTTTATATTTCCGACTTACGACGGAACAGTAAAGTTCAGTCATTGTCTTGTTTTATTAATGATCAACGAGTACTAAGCCTTGGTGGGTGAATTTGTTTAAAACAAAATACCATCCACTATTCTCCACGCCCACCATCAGTTCATGGAAACACTCGAAAAGATGTTACATGTACGACACCAGCATCGTAGTCAACATCAATTACGCGCAATAATCCGAGAAAATAATTTTATAATCGGTGCCAAACATTTATTAAAAAAGGAGCTTGATACCGTGTTATAGCTACAGTCGCCATCGTTTGATCATGGGTCACAAAACAAATGGGTAAATTACCGTCCTATCGGATAACGCCTTTTTCAATCGTTGTTGTTGATTTCGGCGGTCGCGTTAAAGTCAAACCTAAAACAAGACTATAGGAACCAAGTGAAGTGGTTTCAGACTTAGCTAAAAATGCATTTTTGGCCTGCCTAAATATTTTTTATGAAAGCGTGGTCTTCCCACTCAAATATCAATGAAAAAAGGTAACTTTATTCCACTTTTCTGACTACAATTTGAAGCCACTTCCATAGGCTGCGCCTATGGATATGACATTTTTCGTAAATTGTGAAATGTTAACTCCTTAAAATTTCGTCATGATATGCTCTCCAATTATGTTACCTGATTTGCGCACAGTCAAGTTCATACATCAATCGCTGGCAACTTCTACAATGTATGATGAAACGTTTCTGAAAGTTTTGGAGGTCCCTGAATCTTACTACGTTGCGGCGACGGCATAAATGAAAGACTAAACTGGCGAATATAAACAAATATGACATCGTTCTTGTGAAGGATGACAACGTTCCACCCGGGATCTGGATTAATAATTTTTCTGGAGACATTATAAACTCTGATTTGGTTTCCGAGCAATCAAACACTAATAATCGGACAGCTCGGGTTTCCCATCTTCCCCAATCAGCAAATTTTCACTCTTTCGAGCGAATATTGATTTTTTTTACTTGTTCAAGTTGTTTACATTTTCAACTTTTTTAAAATCGTCTGAACAATGTTTAATAATAAATAAATTATCTTTAAGGATTCCAAAGGATACATCAAAAAATTGGTTAGACAGCTCTGTTTTGGCCATTTAAGACTTGGCCAGTTGACATTCAAATTCTGCTAATGCGAAGTTTAATTGGATATTTTAACGAATCATTCTAACTGCACGGCATTGAATAGTAGTTTATCGGTTGGGATAAAAGCCACACTGATAGTTGAGATGCTTTTCTGTTTTATGAAGTGGCGCTTTAGAGGAAATGTCTCTAGTAGGCGGTTTGTGGTCGGTGAAGAAAGGGAATTCCCAACCTTTGACGAAATAGCGATGAAGTTTGGTCCTTTTTCCAGATTGCAACGATTTAATCGTAGAAAGATCTACCAGCTGTTGCTCACTACTTCGTTCGCGTGATCTTCAATTTAATGTGATAATATATTTAGTACGAGTACCCAGCATGTGTTACCATACCACTCAAAAAAATAAAGTGTTTGTAGTTTAATTCTATTTATTGAAGTGCTTTTGACACGAATAACTCAAAAGGTTTTCTGACACGTGAGCAGCTACATAGCGATCGAATAAATTTTGTAATACACCGACAATTACTCGTTTAGTGTTGGATCGATTTGTTCGTTAGTGCTCACATGATCTAAATTTAAAGATACTTGCGATCTGCTTTTTGTAGTGGTAGTGATCCTGCATAATGATAAATTTGCCATTGCACTTTATATGTTGGCATATAATTCTCGCTCAAGATATATGTATGTTGCCTTGAACGGTGTCGTTGGGCAACATGAATTGTACTTGCATACGTTTGCCAAGAAATATTACGATTGGCTTCGTATGATGATTACCTTTCTCTGTACAGAAATCTTAAAATTTAAGTTCGGAACAAATATATTCTGATCCTCTTCGGCCGCATTTTCTAGAGTACTTCGAAAGTAGCCGTCGAATTTACAGGGAAAAACTAAATGTACTTCGAAAAACTGTTTACAATAGATAAAATATGATTGGCTCATATCAGTTGGCTCAAATGGTAGATGTGGCTTTTTGATAATGGTCCTTCTGCTATTGGCAGTGCATTAAATAAGCTCTCTGGGTTGCTCAGATTTCTTTCGGCTGAAATTCAATTTATAGAGTTATTTCTGCATGATTCATCAACTGAATTTTTAGGAGAGAGTGGTCTCATAGCTCATTTTAAATTGATTTCAGTGTTCAAAATAGCTTCAATTAATAACTGTAATCTCGAATATTCGTTCTGCGCATTTTTTTATCTTTCCAAAAGCTTAGATATTCGCGTCTGTACTCCGTGTGTTTTTTTCCATCGGTAACAATTATAAAATTAATCCCAAGCAAGTTTGCACGTAGCTTTCTAAGTGTGTAAACTATTTTGAGTATACAATATCACTAAACATGATAACGGAACGGTCTCTAATCAATTCGAGATAACATCAGGCCTTCGATATAGGACGAAAAAATCCTGTAGCGTGCAATTAATGCAATTAGGGAATTTTCAGCATGGTATGGTAAGCTACTACCACCCATTCATCCTAAAACTCACAGAGACAATTGACCCGATTCACCCAAAATTGGTGAGACTTCTCAAGAAACCCAAAACTCCTCTAAAATTTAGTTGGCCTGACGAATGTCAACATGCATTCCTTTAGCTCTAGAACAGTTTAAAAAATATTGCTCTTTCAGTGCATCCCCTAAATGCAACAAAATGCATCCAACACAACTATAGGCGAAGTCTTACAGTAACTATAATAAATAAACAGACTTGCGATACTCTTGGATTTTTCACCCAGAAATTATCAGAAGTCAAAAGAAAATAATTTGCATTTGATAGATAAGTGCTTTCAATTTTTGAAGCAATTAAACACTTTCGCTATTTCGTTGAAGGTCCGAGAATTCACTATTTTCACCTACTACAAACCGCTTACTATAGCAATTTAATCTAAAGCGAAACGCAAGCGCAACCCAAGGCTAGCACACCACTTACATTTTGTGTCTCAATTCACCACAGAGCACATACAAAAGAAAGACAATGTGGTCGCCGGCGCACTTTCTCGGGAATCCGACCACGAGCTTTCCCTTCTAATTCGAAATTAGAAGAATTTCCTTTCCTTCAAGAGACATAACGTCGAACTATCTTCGACACTCTGCATAATATTTCACATCCAAACGTATGAGTAAGGAGGAAATGCAAAGTGCAACATCATACCAAATCACCTCACAGGAAATTTCAGATTCCACTAGTGAACAAATTGGATGCAGATTTTCCGTCTCTTCAAACATTCTTTCAATTTTTAATGGATTGGAATGTATTATGTCATCACAAAAATCAAAAGCAGCATTACTTAAAAACATTGACGCCACGGTAACTCAAGATGAAGTTACCAGTACGTGAACATAAAGCCTTGCAAGACTTCGGATCCCAGTCCCACAACTACCAACAATGAAGATTCGCATCGAAAATAAAGAGTTTACTTTGACACACCCATACTTCTATTGATTTATTAATTAGGGCTGCCAAATTTTTTGAAATTTTAGAAAAAAAAAATCAAAAGCGGTATAGCATATAATTCTTAAATAAATCTGTGTTTGGATGGGTAACTGCAGGGAATCCGCGAACAATTCCGACCGTTAGCATTGGAGTGTTCACCATACGAGACAATTCAGTTTGGAATAAACAATATAGATATTTTGAGAAATTGAGGAGGTGCCAAATACTGATAAATCTACTCCGGACGACCAGACAGTGCAAAAAATTTTTTGTTGAAACAGTCAAGCTACAGTTTAAGAAAGATGGTGGCGTATTAGGAGACTCATTACGAGCAATTCGATTTCAATTACTCCGAGCGTACCCTATCAAACAGTCGTACGTGTTGAATATTTAAATCAAATGAAGGGGTATGTGACTGACGGAAACCAACCAAAACCAGCAGTGGTATATCATTAAAATGACAAATTGATAATCAATCATCCAACCAACATTATGGGAAATCTTATTAAGATTTCGTACTAATAAAAATGCTTTAGTGGCCGATATTGAAAAAATGTACCAGCTGGTCATCGTATCAGAAGAACCTGAAAATTACCAATCAATTTTGTGGCGAGAAAATCCAGACGAGACGTTAAAACATTACCAGCTTATTCGAATCACTTTGTTGCATGCTTAGCGTCCCTCGCCATTAGAACAATGTAACAACTAGCAATTAACCCAGAGATGAACCTAATGCTACAAGAGAACTTGTAGCACAATCCAATGAAAATGGTACTGGATTTTTTTACAATTTAATTAAAACATATCGGCATAGCTTAACCCTTCCAAAAACTTCCCCTAATTTTTAAAAACCTTATTTTTTGTCACACCACGCTTTTTGCATTTCTGTGAATTTTTGTTATACCATATAGTGCTGGGGGGATATTGGAATTTTTTTACAAATTCTCGACACTAAAAAGTGCCGTTCTTTAAAACAGTATTTCTCTGTATAGTTAATACCACTCAAATAGGTAGCCAAGAATTTATTAAAACAGCCCACACTCACAAAAATCGATCAAAAAGTACCGAACTTGTATCGATTTTCGTGGGTGTGGCCTATTGTAATAAATTCTTTGGTTCCTATTTCTTGCATAGGAAGCAAGTTCAATTCATTATTATCGATTTTCAAGGGTGTGGGCTGTTGTAAATTGGTGGGTTCCTATTTCTTGTATAGGAAAGTAATTCGATACTTTTTGATCGAGTTTTGTGGATTTTTGTGCGGCACTTTTTAGGGGTCGTTTTTGGCAATTAAACTATTCCAATATATTGTAATTTATTTAGTAAAAACTTCCGGTATCAACCAGTACGATACATTCATTTTAAACGGTTGCTCTCATTTGGGGTTTAATTATGCCATTTTATTGTAATTAATTTGTAAACCAATTCCAGTACCATCCCAGCACTGTATGGTATAACAAAAATTCACAGAAATGCAAAAAGCGTGGTGTGACAAAAGATAAGGTTTTTAAAAATTGCATCCCTTAGAGAAAGTTTTTGGAAGGGTTGAGCTATGCCAATATATTGTATGTAGTTATTAATATCTAAAAATTACAATATCACTCCCAGTACGATAAAAGAAATATTAACTGAAATGACAAAAGCATGGTTCAACCAAAAGTATTGGTTTTGAACAATTGCGCCCCTTAGGGGTACTTTTTGGGGGTTGAACTATACCAATATGTTGTAATTAAATACGATAAATATTAAAAATACGAAAAGTGTGGTGGACCTGCAAAAAATTTTCTAACTGTGTAACCAATTTGTAATTAATTTGTTAAAAAATTGCAGTACCATTTTCATTGGATTGTGCTACAAGTGCTGGTGCAGCATTAGGGTCATGATGACTCAGAGGATGAAAGTACCCGGTAACATATATTTAGCGATTTTTTCGTATAGACGATATTTTAACAGGTAGTAACAACATGGAGGAAGCTGTTGTATTAAAAGAAAAGATTACGAAAATACTAGCGAATATAATCAGCTTGTGCGAGATGAAGGTCGACGTACCTGTGAGACCAACGACAAAACATCTACAATCAAAGCACTCGGGTTACAATGGCATCCAATTTCAGATGAGTGCAGCAGAATCCAAAGCCAGTTTATATATTTTGAAGGCATTAACATTCCAAGATTTACAAACCATCAAGGCGACTGATCAAGGCTTTGTGGCCTACTGAGAAAAACAATCGAGCAGTTTATGGTTCCGGAGGTGTTACTCCCGACAAAATTATTAATTTGACGCAATGGTGGTTGGTTCAGCACCAGACATCATGACCAGTGATAATACGAGTATGGAATACAGCAAAGCGGGACTTTCACTACCGACAGTTGCACTTCACGTTGAATGTACACAACAAGAACAAACCTGGTTAGGCAAAATTTTTGAACGCGAATTTAAGTTATATAAAATATTCTGAATAATGGCATACGTTTTGAGGTTCAATGCAGCTGACAACGTTGGAGGTCAAAAAGACTAAACTAAAATGCATCAATTGGGTACAACGAACGTTGTTTAATGAAGATATTCAAAATATAACGCGATGGCAATATAAGTTAGCAATATTTAATGATTAACGGACGAGCAGAGTCCGAAGTATCTTGAAAGTATGCGTTACTTGTACAAGAGACGCTATAGAGTCACTCTGCTAAGACCATTTGAAAATTTCGGTATTGATTTTGCAGTTCCACTTTACTTAATGGCGAGAAAGGAAAGGACTACATACGTTAATTTGTGATGCCTTTCAGATCAGTCAGAATCATTCATACTAATAGTGTGACCGACTTAACCAGTGAAGCTTTCCTAGCAACTTTAAAACGCTTTACTGCAGGAAGTGGATTACCTAAGCACATCTACACTGATAATGAATTTCTGAGCAAAAATAGCTTCGAGTGGCACTTTATACCACCATACGGTAACGGGGCGAAGCATATTTAGACTGTATCCTCAACTGTTAGATTATAGGTATATTGTGAATATTATACCAACAATTATTCTTTGTAAGATGGAGCTTTTAACTCCGAAACAACTAAATCTTCGTATTATAAAAATTATATCCGAAATCTTTTTCCATTCAAACGAAAGATTCATTCTTATTTGTGATTTCATGAAATACACATTCATTAAAACTAAACCCACAGTGATTTTATTAAAACTAACATCATATTATTGAACTTTGGATCTGGATTTTGGACAGCGATAATTAAATATATATATTACAACCGAGTCCATTGGAATTATACATCTACTAATATCCAAAGTTACCTCTAACATTAGTAAGTAAATCAACTGCGCTCCACGAAGAATAAACTCATTCCAACGGACACGTGCAAAACCAATCATAACGACATATTCGTATCGAAGTCACTGCACACTTGTGACTACGTTTTCGTACGTCAAATACACATTCTTCACCGAACTCAAACACTAAACTTAAAACTCCATCCGTAATCGCTGGTAGACACAAAATCCACAGAAAAATGAGAAGAGATGTGATGTTTCACTTTTCACTGAGAAGGGAGTGATGTAGCTTGCTTCACATAAAATCGATACATATAAAAGACAACAAAAACATTTTTATACACAAAACAAAATTAACAAATTTTATTATCAAACCGTTACCAATAATTACCCATCGTTTTAGTTCAGTGTCTTTTCAATAATATATGCGAGGGCTGCCGTAAAAGTTTTTACAAAAAGTAATAAAAAATTAAAAATTTTCATCAAAAATTGCTTTATTGCTTTTCAAAATATTTGCATTTAACATCTATACACTTTTGCATACGCTGAAACCATTTACAGTATTTGGCGGCACCAATCGACATGAACCTTTTTTTTGTGCGTCTGTCAACAAATGTGGAATCCAATGTGCACATAGTTTCCGCACCTTTAAATGTTCATGTAACATCGTATGTCTGCTAGTGTTACTAATGCTTAGGCATCAAGGCTGGAAACCGGTTTTTGAAAACCAAAACCATAAAACAATAAAAAATTACTAAAACAAAATCCGAAACCAAAACCAAATAAAATTTAAAAAAAAAAATTGGTTACCAAAAATTGCTGAAATAGCCAACATTTTATTTGCTGTCCCTACAACACAAGTATCGGTCGAGCGAGCGTTTTCAACGTTGAAGTTTATTCTAGCAGATATAGGGATGGGTTAAACGAGGATGTGTTGGAAGACATTCTTTTCATTAAGTTAGAATTTTATTTTTTGATGATTTTTTTTATGTTTGGAGAAACATACCTTATTTATTTTTTTTATTTGAATTAATGAGTAAAACTTATTTATTTAAAATTTTTACTTTTATTCTTATTTTAAAATTTTTTCAAGAATGAAAACCAAAACCATTAAAGGACTCCGCACAAATCTTATGGAAATTGGGTCCCGGTCAAATTCGCTGAATTTTTGATATGTGATAGAGTTCATCATACTAGTCAATGGTCAAAAATGGTAAGTTTGGCCGGTACCGAGCTTTAAAGCTCCGAGTATCCTCCACGGATTTATGTATATGCGCAGTGTGTATAGACTTTTGAAATAGCCTATTTAATTTTTTTTATTATCTAGGTTTATATTTTTGAGGTTGCTGAATTCAGATCTGTTGTTAGATTTTCAAAATTGACAGTTGGCAGCTGTCAATGTGCTATAATAAAGCCAAAAACTTGTTTTTTATGTTTTATCTTTTTTTTTTACTTCGATAAGTTCAAAGATGATATCAAATCAATAAAAATGACTATCGGCAGCTGTCATTTAGCTGTCAACAATTCTTTGAAGTTTGGTAATAAAGTCAAAAAATTATTTTTTGTTTATAACTTCAAGTTTTTTAGATAAGTGAATATAAATATGATATAAAATTATGTAGTCATCAGCTTAAAGCTGTCAACAAGCTGTCAACTAACTGTCAAAATGAAATAATAGAGCAAGTAACTTATTTTTTGTGCTTAACTTTGTGGATAAGAAATCAAACATGATATAAGTTTATGACATCACTTTTGAACTCAGTAATCTAAGCAACTTAATGCTTTTTAAAAAAAGTAACTTTTTGACTTTATTATTGCATTTTGACAGTTAGCTGATTGATAGGGGACAGCTGTAAGCCAAGAATTTCCAAATAGAAAAATACATTGATGCTTTTTGTCATTATTAAAGTGTATTCCCAATTATTTTTGAATGTTCAAACTTTGGCTTTTACTCTTTTAGTAATGCTTAAATTCACTTTTCTACCGTCGCCATTAGCGTAATCCAATGTGCACCGCAGGGAGGTGAGACGATCGGATTTTGCACATCGTTTGGCCCTTAAGTGGACGATTTTTTCCGAAAAAAAAACAGTTTTTTCACTTTCAATTGTTTATAATTAAATAACAATAAACAATTACGTGAAAAAATCACTAGGTCTAATTTCAGGAACCTCTTAGCGACATGAAATACCCATACCATCCAAAGTCCGAATTGTAGCAGATACGAGGGTAACAACCAAAAAATTTATCCGGTACAAATATGTACCGGTGCCCCGGAAAGGGTTATTGAGAAAGAAAGTGTAAATCTATTTTTCAATATGAACAAGTTAATAACATAATAAACCGACCTTTACCTTCCCATTATTATTTGCATGTGGCAACATTCGAGGATATTCTCGACTTACAGCTGTCACCTATCAATCAACTAACTGTCAAAACCGAGTTGTGTAAACACAATTGACGGGCATAGCACATGTTTACGGATAACCAATAACCAAGTTTAATAAAAAGTATTATTCTAAGTCCCTAAAGCCGAATTATCCTAAGTCCCTTTCACGAAATTATTTTAAGTCCCTAAATCGAAATTCTTCTAAGTCCCATTTCACCCCTCCCCCTCTCCTAAAACTGATCATTTCCACCCCCTCTTAAGTGGAGGCCTTCGCGAAGTACCCCCTCTTTATGAACATGTTCCATGTTTCAAGTTACTTATTAAAAAAACTTTAAGTTGCTTAGATCACTGAGCTCAAAAGTGATGTCATAAACTTATATCATGTTTGATTTCTTATCCACAAAGTTAAGCACAAAAAATAAGTTACTTGCTCTATTATTGCTTTTTGACAGTTAGTTGACAGCTTGTTGACAGCTTTAAGCTGATGACTACATAATTTTATATCATATTTATATTCACTTATCTAAAAAACTTGAAGTTATAAACAAAAAATAATTTTTTGACTTTATTACCAAACTTCAAAGAATTGTTGACAGCTAAATGACAGCTGCCGATAGTCATTTTTATTGATTTGATATCATCTTTGAACTTATCGAAGTAAAAAAAAAAAGATAAAACAAAAAAAACAAGTTTTTGGCTTTATTATAGCACATTGACAGCTATTTGACAGCTGCCAACTGTCAATTTTGAAAATCTAACAACAGATCTGAATTCAGCTACCTCAAAAATATAAACCTAGATAATACAAAAAAAAATGAAATAGGCTATTTCAAAAGTCTATACACACTGCGCATATACATAAATCCGTGGAGGATACTCGGAGCTTTAAAGCTCTGTACCGGCCAAACTATCCATTTTTAAGCTTTGTGGCCATTGAGATAATTGACCAGTATGATGAACTCTATCACATATAAAAAATTAAGCGAATTTGACCGGGACCCAATTTCCATAAGATTTGTGCGGGGTCCTTTATACAACCGAAACCAAAACCAAAAATTGTCATTGAAAGGAACCAGAAACCAAACCAACCTAAAATACAAATTGGTTTCCTGCTAGGCATGCCTTGATTTCACAATAAGTCACATGACGATCCTCTTCAACCATTTTTTTCACAGCATCGATGTTTTCTGGTATAACAGCTGTTTTTGGGCGACCTTCACGACGCTCGTGTTTGAGTGGACGTCGTTCGCTCATCACACGAAAATTTTCACGCGATAATTCCATTTTTTCACTGAATTCATATTTTAAAGTAAATTAAAAACAATGTTGCGATGCGAACTGACAGATGACTTTGAGAAACATAACTTATAAAAATGTTACACTCTTTGACTGACATAGAGATTTGCATCGGAAAACAATAGTACTACAATTATCTAAAAATGTTTACGGCAGCCCTCGTACGACTGAAACAAATAGTATTGCAATCATATCATAGATGGCCCCCCTCATTATTAAATGATTGTGGTAATCAAAACACAATCACTCGGCTTCGAAGCGAACGTTATGAAAATGTTTAGTACTATCAAATTTTCTAATCAAATTGGCGATGGTTGTATACTGATCATGATAAGGGATTTGAAAGCGTCCATTGCAATAATGTTTAGTAGCGTCTGTATATCTATACATTTAAAACAAATGTTTAGCAAGCTAAATCCAGATTTGGTCGTTGCAGTCTGATTTTTATTACGATAATAGATCCAGATCGCATTATAAAAATTTTGTATAAAAACAATACAAAATTTTAACAGCATGCTTTTCAAATTGGGATTTTATCAAGAGAACATCTCGCAGGATTAAGAAGAATGGAAGAATGGGAAAATGCATCGAACACCTCGAATTCCATAACGACGTTATAATGCTTTTGTTTTTTAAGCCCCGGAAAAGTACCACACATAGTAATAAACATTCCTATATTCACAATCTTTGTGACTCTGAAATCGCTTTCATACCAAAGATTAAATTCAGTAATTGCCCTAAATTAACGCATTTCTTAAAATAACTATAAAATTTGTGTTATTGCAAAATAATTTTACCGTTTTAGTACAGCGCATATATGCGCGGGGAAATCCATATATACAAACTATGAATCGCATAACATCCGTTATTTAAATTTTTTTGTCAAAAGAAAGTGACCGATTAGATAATACTGAAAAAAAACACTCACTGTCATTATACTATACGGAATTGACTTTTTTTTTGTTTACGGTTACCAACATTTGAAAGTGCATCTATTCTTAAAGCACAAGTACATGTCATCTATATATGCATACTTCAATCCGAATAATTTTATGATCAATCTGCTTCTTAAACTTTATTTACATAAACCGCACTGTATATACATATAAAAGACACATAGTGAAAGTGAAATATTTATTTTTATTATATCTGCATACATATATCGTCGCATCATAATGTAACGTATATCGATCGACCAAAAATATAAACTTACCACAATTACAACTTTTTATTCCACTTGAATCACCATCGCCTCCCGTGATCGCTGCAAAATCCTCTAATCCGAATACCGCGTCAAAGAAAAATTTACCTTTACGCGTTGAATTACGTTTCGGATCGATCGCTATTAAATTTTGCCGATTGTCTTCGGTGCAATATCCTAATTCGGTCAATATTTCTAGTATAACGATTAATTTAATTAGTAAATTCATTTTTTTTTTGCATTAATCTTATTAATTATTTTATTAATTATTATAGCACAGCCACTTAATTATATATATAATTAAAAAAACATTTTGTTGTTGTTGTTGTTTAAAAGAAAATATAAAATTTTCTAATTAATTCTATAACTTGATATTGATTTATATAAATATATATATTTTTATAACATAATTAGACTTTCGATTTTTTGTTTAATAACTTATTTATTTTTAGCACACTTTATTTAATTTAATAATTTTTAGTAATTAATTTTCTACGAAACATTTTACATTGTTAACTTAATTGACGATTTTCGGTGGTACTTTGGGTATAATTTCACTTTAACTGTTACGATTCAATAATACAGCATTATGTAGGTATTTTACCGATAAAATATAATTTTAATAATTTCACATAATTTTTATAACAAACTAAAAATAAAAATTTCACTTTTGATTTTTAATTTTTTTTTTTTTAACTCCACTTTTCACTTTTATTATTGGAGCTTGGATTTTTACTTTTCTTATAATTTATTGTGTCTTAAATTTACTTTTTTCTCTTATTTCAATGTGTCTTATTTTCAAGTTCAAGTTATTTACGTTATTGTTTATAAACTATTTTTGTGTTCGTTTTATTTTAATAACAATTACCAATTTATTTTTTGTTTGTTTGTTTTAAATCACAAAATTATTTATTTATTATTTATTGTACTATTAGTGAGAAATATTTGGTGTATATCACAAGACCTTGACAATGCGACTATTTTAATCGCACTGTTTTGAGGTAAGGTTGCGCGATTAAAAAAAAATATTTTTTTTTGTTTCTTTTAATTAAGCCGAACTTATTATCTCTTTGTATATATTTTGTTCACAGTGTGTTAAGTAGAGGGAGGATGGTTGATTGCGCTGAGAAATTCACATAATTTTTTATAAACATTATTGTTGAATAGCATATATTAGAGTTTGGAGAGTGGGTACAAGAATAATCAAATGTTTTGGATGAAAGGAGAAATACGGAACAGATAAGTGGGAATGCATAGTTTATGTAAAAGTAAAAATAAATAAAAATTATTTATGCAAATTGAAATAATGCAAATAAAACTATTAAAATATTTGTTATACAATGTGTTACATTCATAATATATTAAGTACTCCCGTTGGCGTAGGTCTAAAAGAAAGTGATGAGTGATCGAAGCTACTTTTACATTACATAATTTTCTGTAAATACTGTGTGTGTGTGTGTGTGTCTGGGTACTACTAAAGAATGGTCTAATATGTTGTTTTATTTAGAGGGATTTAAAATCATTCTGAATACCTTAGGTCACAATTGATTGTTCTGTGCAAAATAGCTCAATACATCTGTGCCACCCACACCAAAAGCACAAACAGCGAATTTTTAAAAACAAAAGTTGTGGTCAGTTATTCCCGGTAATTGATCAGTAATAGGAACTTTTTAAATTTTGATAACTACACGGTTAAACCCAATAATTGGTCAGGCTTGCAAATATATAAAAACCAGTCATTGAAGATGGCCGGAAAAATTATCCCGAATTTATTGGTAAGTTTCCTCGCTAAAGTGTAGGCAGCCCGAAAAATATAAATATTGCTCAATTTTCCACAAAAGTTCAAAAGTGTTCAAAAGTGCTCAACACATTGCTCAATTTTCCACAAAAGTTCAAAAACATCAAAAAACTCCAATATTTCTTTAATTTTTTTTTGATGCAGATTCAATTTCAATACCTATCCAGTGGTACCTTTTTTGTATTTATACGTGCCATCAAACTGATTTTTGGGGGTAAAAATCTGAGGTACACGTTTTTGTGAATTTATCAGCATGAGAATAAGGAATAAAAATCGAATTAAAACATGGAAATAAAAAGAACAGTTTTATTAATAAGAAGTATTCCCTCTCCTGGCCCGAATGACAGCTTCCATTCGATGCTGCATTGATTTCACCAAAGTTTTCACAAATTCTTGAGGTATCGCATCCCATTCCTCTACGATCGCCTGTTGCAGCTCCTGGAGACTCGTTGGAGCAACATCTCTGGCTCGAACCCTTTTTTCAACTCGTCCCATAAATGTTCGATGGGACTGAGGACCGGGCTTTGAGCTGGATCTGTTACGTTCAACGCCCTGTTCACATTACATGACGCTTCGTACATTTTCTAAATGCCTGCCGCCGCGTCAGTGCGTTTAACGCGACAGGTGAAATTGTTTATTTGGCAATACTTTTATGTTGTGTAACGAAAAACAAGTTCTGATTTCGTTAGATCGGGTGGGGTTTATGGCTATAAAAAACAAAAAATTTGAAGCGGTCGGAAAAAAGTTCGTGATGGTACACCGAGGTAGGAGTACCAAATATTCAGTTTAGTGCGAGACCCCTTAAAGTTAAGAATAAAATATAATTTTGTTAGTAAGGGAAAATAATAAGTTAAAAATAAATATTTGAATTAGCTTAAGTGATA
Organism: Nephrotoma flavescens; assembly: GCA_932526605.1. NCBI lineage: Eukaryota > Metazoa > Arthropoda > Insecta > Diptera > Tipulidae > Nephrotoma > Nephrotoma flavescens. The sequence goes on along the minus strand of OW052220.1, from coordinate 57,140,055 downwards.
ATCTTAATGTGAATTTTGTTGTTTTTTTTTATAAATAACAATATACTGTACATATAAAATTTATTTAAATTAAACAAACACAATAACATTTAAAATTTAGTGCATTCACAAAGACTGTAAAAATAAAAAAAAATAAAAAATCTGCAAGTGAAAAAAGACTGTTATAAATTTCTACTGTGTCCTTTATGTGATAATCATACTGAAATTCTACAATTGTGAAAGAAAAAAAAAAAAATATCAAAGATTAATTCGAGTGCATGAAAACTATATGAGAATTATAAGATAAAAAAAAAATAAATAATAATTAAATTATAAGATAAATTTAACATAAATTTGTGATTAAATATAAACAAAAAAAAAAAAAAAATATATATAAAACTTTCAGTGAAATCAATAAAATCGGTGAATTTGTTTGCGATATTGAAAAATTCCCAAACCCGAAACAAGCGTTAAATTTCTGTAAAGAACTGTTAAGTGCATAGACATTAAGGTGCGATAATTCCACGCTGTCAGTAAAATTATAATTAACTAAATAACATAAAACATAAAACCATAATAATAATATATACTTCAATCCTATGAACTAATATTAAAATAAAAATAATCTATTAATTAATATAACCATAACTAATTCTAAGTTTATATGCACCGAAACACAACCTCCACAGTGCGCGTATGATAATGATATTGTGTGTACCGTAGTATTTTCATAATTCCGAATGAAAATAAATTCAAATGTTCAGTGTACACAGTATACCAAAAATTATGTTAGCTGTTAGTGCATGCCACGACTCGAAATACCAGCACCGATACATTAATACGTGTGCCTGATATTATGTGCGAACGAGGGTATGCGAGAAGTATTTGGATACAAATCATTCAACGCTTCAACACATCATCTTTAATCCACAACTCTGCAATCAACATAAGATGGCGTTTATCAAGTAAATTTTTTTATTTTTTTTTGGATTTATTTAATTTTTTTTTAAGGCACTAAATATTTCATAAGTCTTATATTTTTTTTTATTCTTGTTTCCTTTTTTTATTTATTAAATTTTTATTAGAATGATGATGATCATTCTTGGTTTACATAAATATTATATGCGTATAGTAGTAGGTTTAGCTAGGTCGTAGTAGGTTAATTAAGTCCAATATTCTATTTTGTAATTATTTCTCTCAATTTTTGTTTTGAAATACAAACTTTATAATGCTATTTTGTAAAATTCAAATATTTATGGGTTCTTATTTGATTTCAATTATGAGAATGAGGGAGTAAATTCGTGGAGTATATCGTGGGTGGTGAGACTAGTGTGGTGGTTTTAGGTGAGTATGCTTCGTCCGCTTGAAATTTTTCTTTAGAACCTGATTTTTTTTCTTCCCTCTCAATCCTGTTGAGTTTTTCTATAATCCCTCCCAATCATATGCGGTCTGTCAAGATTATATCATCCTCCAAGAAAGCCCACCCCATAGCTCCTGAGCCTTAGCCGGACTCAAATGACCGCCTTGGAGGCTCTGATGTAATATTCAATTAAATTTCGGTTACGGCAGATATTTTCGGAACGATCATAGATGATCGTCATCCTATTTCAATCTGGCAATCCGTAACAACTCCATAACAGGTACATCCTCCTCTTGAAGGGACTGGTATACTATACCAGCCGTATGCGGTCTCGCATTATTATCCTGCATAAACAGAAAATTTTCACCAATAAACCTGGCAAAAGGTACGACGTACTCCTCTAGTACTTCCTCAATGTACCGTTGAGAATTCATTCCTCTTGATAGACAGCCAATATTGACTCGTGTGATGAATACAAGATCTGTTTTCTCCTCCCCAGAACATGCACGATTCACCGTATTATATCATATTGCTCTCCTTGTCTTCTGTATACTTTTTCGCGTCAATCGGTGCCATATAAACACATCCTGCACTCGTCAGAGAAGAGGACTGCTCTCTATTCTTCTTCTTTCCAGTTCAAATGCTCTAGAGCGAACTCACGACGAGCTCGTTGGTGAGCTGGGGTCATCCATCGACTGACTTCGACTTCACAAACTTCTTGGAGCCACCGTCCCAGTTTAACCACATTCATACGGCGATTTCGCAACGAAGTTGTTACAAGAAAGCGGTCATTACGCGGTGCTGTAGCACGAGGTTAGCCAGATCTTTGTCGCCGTCTGAAGCCACCAGTTTCCTGATATCTCTGCTACAATCGACGAACGGAGAATCGGCTCAAATTTAGTTGTAGAGCCACTTCACGTTGGCGCGGCCCCACATAAATTAGTGCAACCACTTGTGCGGGTACCTCTGGTGTGGTAATCATTTCTTTGCTCCGGTTGAAGACGTAATCAATAGAGAATCGTTCAGACTAAGCGTCGATATGCGAATGATCACAATTCCGAGCGAGATATTTCATGACATGTTATTGTATATCTTGTTAAATTATTTTTAGAATTTAATTCGAAAGCTTACTATATGCATTTGACAAAAAATCACTTTGTTGTCATGGTCCAAGTACAAAAAATGTACCACTGGATAGGTGAAATAGACTTTGAATCTGCATTAAAAAAATTAAACAAATATTGAATTTTTTTTTTGATATTTGTGAACTTTTGTCTTTTATTTGTCTGAATTTTAATAATATTGAACCAAATTATAATATAAATGAAAAATAAATGAAAGAGATAATTTTAATAGCCCTAAACGACCGAGGGCAAGCGTTAATTTTATTTTTTATAAAACAAAGTTTTACAAAGACAAAATAAGATAAAATAAGATGAGAAACACAGATACAAAAGGACAAGGAAGGTATCCTACGCTTCATATAATGTTGAAGGCGTTAAATTTGTGGTTGCATTCTCGACATTACTGCCCTATTTGTCTTATTCCGTTCATCATGTCAACCTCGTTACAATCCATGATTGTCGCTTTCTGCGTTTAATACGAGATTTAGATCAAATTGAAAACTCTTGAACACACTCTCTTGTATGGAAAATGTTGCGATAACCTTCTCGCTCGGTGTTAGGTTAGGTTAGGTTAGAGTGGCCCATTGTGATACCACAGGATCCTATCTCCCTCTTACTCCCGCTGAAACCATCCAGAGCTACTCATGTAGCGTAAAATATCTCGCACTCCACAGCCCGCGAGTTCCAAAAGGCTGTCCATGCCGTACGCACCTAAATACTTACGCCTTCTCCATGATAGTGCCGGACACGAGCATAGGAAGTGATCTAACGTCTCTTCTTCCTCTTCGACCTAACAACTTCTGCAAAAGTCATTCGTCTGTCGACTCAGCCTTCTCGAATGTTCCCCAAAAAGGCAGTGTCCTGTCAGTATCCCGACGACCAATCCTACCTCTTGTTTTCCCAGGGATAATAGTGCTTTGGAGCGCCGCAGGTCCAGTTTTGACCAAACCTGTTTTGCTACCTTGCACGTAAGGGTGTTGGTCCACCTCTCGTTTGTCCAGGCGATTGCTTTTTTACTGAGCTCCAATTTGAGCGCTGCTATAGGCCTCCCCAGACCTGCCGTTTCAGTCTTCATCTGGAGAGTCGTACCGTACCGACTAGTTCGTCTACCCTGCAGTTTCCCGTGATGTCCGAGTAACCAGGGACCCATATTATCTGGATGCTGAAATACTCGCTCATCAATGCAGCGCCACCCGTGACTTCAGACAAACCGATCTAGTGACCTGACCGCTGCCTGACTGTCCACATAAATTGCGATATCCCTCACGCTGCAGTAGTCAGGGAGACGCACGGAAATATTAACATTAAGCTTTTCACATAAGACTCCGGCTCCTACCTTTTTTTTTTTTAACAAGAACTTTATTTACGTCACTCCTAAGTACTTGAAATATTCAACTCTATCAACTACAACGTTATTTATATTAAGATATGGCAAATCAAATGGACTTTTTTGTGGTGAATGAAAGATCATAAACTTTGTTTTATTTAAATTCAATGAGATCACGTTCGATTTGAAGTATTCCAGTAAGATGTTCATATCATGCTTCATGCTATTCTGTATTGTAGAAGGGACTTTTGTTTCATAAAATATTGCAGTATCGTCTGCAAAAATTTGAATTTTGTCAATCAAGGGCAAATTCGAGATGCCATTGATAAATATCAGGAACAGTAATGGTCCCAACACACTGCCTTGAGGAACCCCACATTTCACAGTTAAAATATTACTGCTAATTCCATTAATCATAACATATTGCTGACGATTAGTTAAGTAACTATAATTAACCAATTTATTGGCTACACAACAAAATCCATAATCGTATAGTTTATCGAGAAGCAGCTTGTGATCAATAGTATCAAAAGTTTTTTTTAGATTTAGAAAGAGGGCTGCAACATACTCCTTTCGATCCAAAGCATTGTAAATCATGTTTGTCATTTCAACAAGAGCCACATCAGTGCCCGCACCTTCTCTAAACCCATACTGATATGCGTAGAAAAAGTTCGATTCATTTAAGAAACCCCTGAATCGCGAATTTATAAATTTTTCAATAATTTTAGCGAATACAGATAGAGTACAAATAGGTCTATAGTTAGAAATTAGATTTTTCTCACCACTTTTGAAAACTGGGACAACTTTGGCAATATTCACCCTTTCTACAATGTTAGGCTTCCAGCTGAGCTTACTGTCCAAGATTATGCCCAGAAATCTCGCTCTGTCAGCAAAAGCCAGTCTTATGCCGTTTACGGTAGGAGGGCTAACTACCGGAATTTTATATTTCTTAGTAAATAGTACCAGTACCGGCTTCATCGAGTCATCAAAGCTTCCTGCGAAATGGGTCTCGATGAGGAGTTCCAACGATTCCGCACTTGAAGCTGTCCATGACCCGTCTGGTCTAATTAAATAGCTATAGGACTGGTTGGGTTAGTAGCTAGAATTTTCCTAAGGCGAGAAGTCTCAGACACCTCCTCCATCCTACTACAGAAGGGTCTTCAAGACCCCCTTTGTGCCTTCCTCAACTCTTTTTTGTACTTTCTTAGGTCCTCCTTATAGGAGCCCCATTCCTGACCCTCCCTTGTGTTCTTAGCTTTATTAAAAGCTGTCCTATACACTCTTCGATAGATTCCCAACTCCTTGGTCCATCATATCGGTTTCTGCCTGCCGCTCGGCTTGATCAGAGGGCACGCAGCATTAAATGAAAGATTGCATGCTTTTGTGATAATATCAACCATGCAGTCCAATCCTTCTACCGTCGCCGGAGGTCCAGGGACTTCCAGCGGCAATAATTCCTCCAACACCTACCCATATTTCTTCCAGTTTGTTCTTCTGGGATTCCTGAAGGTTTTCCGAGCAACAGATTTAATGTCGAGGTTATATGTTACATATCGATGATCAGAGAATGAGTGCTCCTTCGCCACTCTCCACCCTCTGATCATATGAAAGATCGTTTCTGACGCAAGGGTCATATTTAAAACCTCTTGTCGATTTTTGACAATAAATGTCGGTTCTCGGCCAATATTGCAAACTAAAAGTTTGGTATTTAATAAATAACCAAAAAATAACTCACCCCTCTCGTTGATGTCTGTGCTTCCCCAGATTGTGTGAAGCGCGTTTGCATCACATCCGAGTATAACACCTACCCTTCTTTGTTTTGCTTGCCGGATCAGTTTCCCCAGGTTATCCGGTGGAACCTCCTTCTCGCGATTTAGGCTGAGGCTACCCATATTTTCCCAAAGCCATAGTAACCTCAGCACTCACCGTTGTAACGTCCCCACTACCAAATTGTGGAAGAAGAAAAATATTCAAATTATTTTTCGCTAAAATACACGATCTGATCTTCTCAAAGTTGCTTGAGTATAGTAATTTATACCCTTTCATTCTGAGGCCACAAATCCTGTTATTGTTAATCCAAGGTTCTTGGATTAACACCAAGTCCTTATCTGATTTAGTCAGTCTGAGCACGAGAGCCGAGAGCTGCTGAGGCAGCCTTCGTGTGATGTAGGTTTATTTGTACAATGCTAACCATGGTAGTCAAACTTACTCCCCTCTTCCTGCACTCCCTGCATCGGGATAGTGCCATCTGGCTCGTTGTTCCGGCCGCTATCTTCCTGTCGTCAAAAGCCTGACAGGATGTCCCCATCAAACTCCAGAGAGATGAGGCTGCCTTCTCTTACTATGCACCCTACGTCCAAAGCATCACTCTCCTGGCCGTCCTCAGCTTGCTTGACCGTCTTCTGATGGGCAGGGATTCTTTATTAATCAGCATATGATTGCCAGTCTAAAGCCTCCCTTAGCCTCCTCTCGCTTTACAATCCCCCAGTCTTGGCAGCCCCACGGTTGGTAGCCATACACGTGCCCTCGGCCTGCTCGGGATTTCCTCCCTGCAGACTGCCTCAAGCCTCGCGCCCTGCCTACTTCGGCCACTGCTCTTTTATAAAGGTCGACCGATCTCTGGTCCGAGCACGCAGTCAACTTCACGCACCCCTGGTACTATCCCGCATCTCTGCAGAATGGGGGGGAGGAGATCCCGGATTTTCTCTCAGCATCCGCAGAAAAATGGAGTTTAGTGCATTATACGGTACCCTCCATTTTGCTGACGTGATGCTTCCATCTTCCTGACTTCTGTCAATGACGGCTAGCACCAACATGTGGTCCTTCAGGATCTCACTGAATAGCTTCAGTTTTTGATCTTCAGGAGCACTCGACGTCGTGTTTGGTTGCACTTTGGCCCGCTTACTGCCCGCCCGCTTCAAGCTCCTCCTGGGACCTATGTCTTTTAGACACAAGGACCCTCTCCGAGCTATCGCAGCCGACAGTTTTCTTAGCCCATGCTACAGATTCCTTCTGCTCTACTGTGAGCTGCCCCTCAGGGGTCGCAGCCAGTTTCTCCAAAATTGTAAATGCCGACCGTCTCTTCCCGTACCGTCGCTTCGCTGGGAGGATCTCTCTCAATCCCCCGCTCTCTTCTCTTTGGCGGTTCCGCTTCCAACTGGCTTGGATGCCAAGGTGTCGCTTAACCTTGCCCTTGATGATGGAGAGCTATGTACTTGGTTAGAGTTGCTCCCTTCTTTCGGTTTTTGAAGGGTGCCGGCCCCTTTATTTTTGTTTTGTTTTTTGTTTTCCATGTTTCTCCCACGAGAATCGGAGTGTACGCAGGGAAGGCTAAATACAACTGGAGGTCGCCAGGTATCCAGAGGGCTCCGTTCACGACTGGGCTTTGTTAAATAGGCCCCTAGTCTAACCGATCATCAGCACGGGTCGCGTAATCCCTTAATACAGCCCCACCCTGCCCTCCTTCCACATTTACTCACTCATTCACCCATTCATATGAATATCCAAAGCAAATGGGACCCACTTCATTCATGCGATTACCGTTTACAGGGTTCCCCACTTACTACCTGAAAGCCCGGGAGCACAAGGAGACGTAGCGCTCAGTTCACCGTGGTTGTGGTCGATGGTTTTATGGCGCCATCAGTTCGCCTTTCCCTACTGGGTAACTATCCTAGGCACTCAGATTTTGGTAAAGAGAGGTTAACCACTCCCTCCGTTCGCTGAGACTCTCCTCCCAGCAGAGCTGCGGTTGAGGACGGTTTATTTAATTCACCGCTAACCTACCTATCGATAGGCCGTTCACTATCCACCAACTGTTACCCCCCCCCCCCCCTCCACCCCCCCATTTTTAACAAACAATGAAGATATTAATGTAAATGCAATCATGTATTTATCATATTTTTTTCTGAGTGCAGTATCCACCTCTTGCAATGAGTTTTTTTTTTTTAGAATATTAGGATACGCTGGAGAGGTATCCGAATCGGCACTACCTGACTCTCCATTCATTGTAAAATTGTATTAATTTTAACAATAGTTTTAATTTTAAATTTTTAAAATTTACGTCCTTTGAAAATTTATCTAGATCGTCACACGTGCGGCTAATTGCCGTTCTCCGTTGGTGGTTGTCTTCAATCCAAATGCCTAATAATATCTCCATTTTTTCCATTATACTGCTACTTTGACTAGTAATTTTGAACACTTTTGAAAGATTTTGTAAGTACATATTTAGAAAATTTATTAGTGCTTTTCCAAATTATTTTCCGAGTTGCTCAAATATGTACTCGTATTAAATAAAATACCTAGTCATCTTCTTCATTTTTAATTACATGGTTAAAATTATTTTTATAATCGTCAAGATTAAACAGACAAATTAAATTACATTTAAATACATAATTAATGATTTTTAATTAAGGTAGTTGTGTTGTCGACGTAATGTGACGTAAAAAAAACGAAACAAATGAATTTGTAAATTTACAAGTAACTTTCCCCAACTTTTTGTGTTTTGATATTCTTGTATATCACATTGTTGGTTTAACCGTCTCTATCACCAGAGAAAGCAATTCTTAATGGTTGATTTACCTGATTGATATTTTTTTATTCACTTTTCGTTTGTTTATTTTGTATTTTATTGCGATGCTACGGTGGAGATAAAATATGACGTGAAAAATTGCAACGGAGAAATAAACTATTAGTTAATCACGCCTAAAAACATACGCATCATGTGTCATTTAGCGAGAATGTATATGCTATATAGAGAATAGTAACAACGTTAGACGAAATGCTTAAGTTTGGAACCGATGTGAATTTTTTAACGAAAATTGTAGCTACACAAATTAACGAATTGTGTAATTTCTAAAAAGTGTAGCAATGCAAAGTGTAAATAGCACACCTGTACCAAAAAAAGATCGTCATAAATGAATATTTGATGCAAATATCGGGATCAAATTTTATCATAATAATTTTAATCTAGGTTGGGGTTATTAAAAAAGATAATTCTTTAAATATTTGAAATTATATACACAGGCATATGGCCAAATAAATAAAATCTCAGAGATGGTACCAAGTATGGGTATATGCCATCTAATAGTGACCAACTTGAGCTGTTCAAAATAGTTAACTAAAATAAAATAGTTTTGGGGTGGTTCAACACAAGTTTATATGGACGTAAAATTTAATAAAAATTCTAATATTCGTCAAAATACTTGCTACACTATGGTTGATTCCAGAAGTGTCGGTAAATATTTTGTAAAAGTAGACAAATCGCCCTAATCAAAACTTTTTATTCTATAGATTGCTATGGTTGTAGGTGAATGGTTCGGTATTCCATAAAAAACCAACCCTGTTTTCTAAAATCGCAACAAGCGTTAATCAATATGGTAAACAATGGGAATCATGTTGGAATAAAATAAATATAAATAATAGTTTTTCAGAACAATTAAATTAATTTTAATTAATTGAAACAATTAAATAACAATAATTTAGTTAATTGAAATAAATCAATTAAAATTTTTGCGAAATGCTGCAAATATTATTGAACTAGTGATATAATGGATTTTTTTTCTAAAATAAATATATTTTGGAATTTTCACAATTGGAATTTTGAATTTTGATTTTTATGTTATGGTATTTTGTAAAATGAAATTTTATAATTTTGTTAAATGGAATTTGGAAAATTTAGGCCAGATGGATTTTTTTTTTAATAACCGACCCATTCCTCATATTTCCCAGGCATAAAATGAAATTTTTTTTAAATTTTGTATATTGGAATTTTGAAAATTGTCATTTAGTATAGGAATTTTGTTTTTTGGAATTTTATTTTTAGGAAATATTTTTATTGGAATTTTGGCTTCTGGAATTTTGTTTTTTTGAATATTGGTTTTGGAATTTTATTTTTGGAATTTAAAATTTTGCAAATCGTACCCAGTCCCATATGCCCATGGAAATATGGGACTGGGTTCAATGTAAAATGTTTTTTTTTTTTGGAATTTTGTATACTGGAATTTTGAAATTTGGCATTTTGTAGAGGAATTTTGTTTTTTTGGAATTTTGATTTTAGGAATTGTTTTTATTGGAATTTTGGTTTCAGGAATTCTGTTTTTAGGAATCCGATTTTGGAATTTCATTCTTGGAATTTTAAATTTGGCGAATCGTACTCGGGATTTTGGCAATTTAGGGCAGCAAATTCCAATTTTTTTTGATAACCGACCCGTTCCCAATCAAAACAGTTAATTCGTAAAAGCATAAAGATTTGGGATTGCTTCATGATAAATTTAATGAATATTCTAATATTCGTCAAAACACCTGCTACACTATAGCCGATCACAGAACACTCAGAGATGTTACCAAGTGTGTGTATACATTTTCAAAAAGTGGACAAATTGTCATATTCACAACAGTTAACCACGTAAAAATAAAAAGACCCACACTTGGTAACATCTTCTATAGTCGGCCCTAGTGTAGCAGGTGTTTTGACGAATATTAGAATATACATTAAATTTACCGATTTAAAAATTGTCGTGGATCAACCCCAAATCTTTCAATTTTAATCTAGTTAACTGTTCGAACAGTTGAATCTGTCCACTAAGTATGCCCAATTGGTACTATCTCTGAAATTCTTGGAATCGGCCATAGTGTAGCAGATATTTTAAAGAATATTTGAATTTTTATGAAATTTAAGTACTCAACCTTGTGTTGAAACACCCCAAAACTATATCGTTTGCATTTCAGTCATGATATAAACAATTCATCAGAACAAATGAAAAATTTTCACGGCGAAAATGCAAGCTATTCGATAATCGGAAGAATAATTACTGATTATGTTCCCGCAAATGAATAAAGAACCTTTTAAAGCAAAGGGTGAGAAACCTGAGGTTTGAGAAACCTTCGATCTATATCCTCTGATCTACATGAGCAACTGCTTTGAAAAATATTCTTATCATCCTGCACTAAATTTCAGGAAATTCAAACCAGATTTTATTTTTTTGTCACCACGTCGTTTAAAGGCAATTTGTAAAGTGTTGCCAACAAAATTTTTTTTAGTCAAAAACTTTTCAAATGATATACCAATCACATATTTTGCTTCACAGCGTTGCAAAAATGTTGAGAAAAGTGTTTTTGAACCAAAGTAATGTTTAAGGATGTTTTTTTTTTGTAGGTTTTCAGTATAACTTTGTCCTACAAACCGAATTTAAAAATTAAAACATCTGGATGGTAACAACAACCAAAACAATATTATTATGTTGTCATCTCATTTGTCATGTTATGCCATTCAGAAAACCCATGGCACATGCTCCCCATAGGTGTACACCTAATCGAACGAAATCTAAGAATTAATTAAATAACAAACAGCTTTGAAACAAGTCTCCGCCTTTTACGTTCTCCACGAGTAAGTTAAAGTTAAAACTGCCTAATATAAAACTTCGTATCCTAAGGTTGGACGTATTCTGTCAACAACACAACTTTAAAATATTAGCGATTTTGTGTCACCATCAAATATTTTTTTTTCGAAAAAAAATATCGAATTTTGAAACGAATAATCTCCTCTTTCCCGAATTGAAAGAAATCTGCAGCTGAGGCACTTCGATAGCTTGTAGAATCATATGCTGAGTCTAGCTGGTGGTTCCAAAAGTTTAAGGAGGAATTGTGGATTTGATGATGAAGTCAAAGAACGTAGCGGAAGGCCGAACCATGCATATAAAATCGCGGAATATGAATCATTATTGGAAGAAGATTCGTGCCAAACGCAAGAAGAACTTGCACTTACATTAGGAGTGACTCAAGAATCAATTTCACATCATTTAAAATCATTGGCATAATTCAAAATCATGGAAATTGGGTTCCATATGAAGCCAAGAGATTTTGATCGCATATTTTTCTCATGTGAAATACTGAATGTCAGGCTCAAAACGAAAGTTGGATCCATTTCGATAACTCCCAAAAAAACAAACTTCAACATCGACAAACAAGCCATGAGGCCAGATTCATACTTCTTCGTTCATTCATTCAAACATTATTTTCGACCAATCATATTGCTGCAAAATGACGTTCTGCATTTTTTCACAAGAGATGGTTGGTCTAAAAACGTGTTTGAATGAATGAACAAAGAAGTATGAATCCAGACTGAATGCTCATTCATTCATAGAAAAAAAACTCATGGTTTGCTAAATCCAAACAAACTCATTACTGGGGCTCTCTGCCAAACACAATTGATAAGATTGAGAAGAGCACTCAAGGTATAACTCAACCACTGCTGCTCCAGATACGACAAATATTTCTCACAACTGACAAGTTTTACCCCACTCGCCGTATTCCCCAGCACTTCACATCATATGAAAATGCCAAAAGTTGGGTTGATTCATGGATAGCCTCAAAAGATGAACCATTCTTCCGACATGGCATTCATATGCTGCCAGAAACATGGAAAATGTAATGGCTTCTCGATGGACAATACTTTTAATAAAACATAACCTACCGTTGTTTCACAATAATTGCCCAATTTTTTTGTAGAAACGGTGCAGAATTTTTTTTACTCAGTAGAAATATGATTACGAACACGAAAATGTTTTCAATGTCATAGATCGTAACTCCAACATTTTATTTCGATCTGTCTATATGGATTCACTTTTATGGGAAGTAAATGGTGGCTACAATGTACCACGATGAATAAGCCTGCTTTGCCGATTTATTAAAGTCATCCAAAACATTATCTCATAATGTTGGATAACTTTGTTTAAGTACTTCCCCTATAAATCGTCATAGCAAGTGTCTTCAGCATGCTCCGAATTCACATCCGTTGGGACATGCGATGTTGAAGTCACGTGTTTGCAATTTGAGTTTACAGATCCTATTGTTTATGGGTCTACACTCGTGCCTATGGAAGTTGTTGCTTCGGCTGAGAATAAAGTCGTACCGACTGTGATCAACTATGTTGATGCCGATAAGTTTAGTATCTTGTAATGCAATTAGATAGGGTTTGTATGGGATGCCTAATCGACCGAAGGCTCTTCGGGCGGTTTAAGCTGAATGCGTTCCATTGTTACGGTTTTCAAATCTTAACAAGATAACGCGAACGAATTTTAGTTCACCCTAATATGTCATATGATTTTTTACCCGCTACGAACGTGTTAGTCATCATGCTGGGGTTCGTAACAAAATGGTGCCCGAGCAGTGACCTGAAGTATGGAAGATCGCGTACTTAAACCGTTACCACATGCTTTCAAGGTCATAAAACCACATGGTTTATTAAAAAAAAAAAATTCCAGTTTCAGTTTTTATAAAATATTTTTCAAGTTAATTTAAAATCACAATTTTCTTTAAGTGGTATATACCTAAGGCATAAGTAATTAATAATCATGGAAGGTTTTCTTTGGATGAAATAGTTATATCATTGGTAGACCTAATAAGTCATCCGAGTGGCTTCACCACTAAACACTAGCATCCAGAATAATGACTTCAATCCGTTATAACAGTTCTTAAAACTATTTTTTTTCTTTCGAATAAGTTAAACCTTGTAGTAGTCATGATCATGTTTTGTATTATTTTGGTTGCTGCTAAATTCATCATTTAAATTCTTAAGATTAAATTATTTTATTAAATTCTAATTTTATTTATTTTAATATTTGTCCGAGAGCCTTACATTAACCTTCTTAGTATCGAAAAGGCATTTCTGGATTCTCCGAATCATCGGTTGTTGAAACATAATGATTCTATGGCATCCTTCTGATGGCTCGGTGGACAGAGATTGTCGTGTTTTTTTTTACCCCTTAATATTTCAATTTCTAGCCTTTAATTCCCGTCTTTAAAATTTCGCATGGATACAGCGTTCAAAATATCATTGGTTAAACAAGATGATTTCTTAAGTCCTGATTATGTTTTGACGTCTGAGCTCTGCAGAAGAATTTTTCGTTTTCCCATCAACATCCATTTTTCCATTTTAAACTGCTGCCCTTATTTCATGTCCGAGGTCGTGTTTTTAAATCCGAGTTAATAATCCGAAGCTATTGTTGAAGTTTTATAACAATCGTTTTTTCCTGGTTGGGTTGTGAACCTAACGAAAACCCTCAAAGCCCTCACACACTTAGCCTATCCTTGTTACGGGGAAGTTTGCGATTACCGTAGTGTGTGATCCCTTATGGTGCCGCCAGCAAATTTTTGACAAACGTGAGCAGAAATCTCAAAATGGGGTTCTTAAACTGCAACCACCAAGGAGGTCGAATATGTCTACCAAAAATAAATTTATTGTAACACTTTGATTTAGCCTTTCTTTGTAATCAAGTAGAAGGCTGCGGGTCAAATTGTTTTGTGAAGTTCATCCTTTGGATGCTACTCCATTAGATATGACTTACCAAAATTTAAGCCGTAAATGCCAAGCAATCGTGAAATTATTTATCAAATTATGGTATAATGCAATTTGCCACAGAGAAATCTAGCTCACTTATGACCAATTCATTTATTACACTAAGCTGGATACTGGCTACACCACGATCAATTAATCGTCCTACTTTTTATATTAATTATACAAAATTTATCCACTCTATATTTTTTTTTTTTTTTTTTTTTTTTTTGAAAGAATATCTTATGGCATTATGAATGGAATACAACGACGTTCAAATGTATAGTGGCTTGTTCTAGAAAATGCATTTGGGTTTATTACTTCAAAGCTAGCGCACCCAAATATAAAATTGGTTCAAAACCGAAATTATAGTTCTTCTTAAGATTAAGGCCATTTAATGTAATGCTACCAGAACCCAAAATTAGCAAGCACCACAAGATCAATTGACATACAAATAATTTTACGCTCATTATGCCTTGATCAAATGCATGATTAGAAAGTTTTGGGCTCCACTCGTTTTTGAGCCAGCTCTTTCTCGGTCAATTAATTTAAACAGCTAGCAGAACCCAAATCGAAAAGAAGTTCAAAACTGAAATTAGAACACAAAATTAAATCTACTGATATACAAATAATTGTAGACTCATTATGGCCTAATCAAATGTCTCATTAAAATGTTTTGGGCTCCACTCATGCTTGATAAAATTTCGGGTCCCTTAATTTAAAGCAGTAGAACTCAAATCAAAAATCGGACAAAAACAGAAATTGTATAACGCAAAGCTAATCTATTGGCAAACAAATAATTTTAGGCTTATTATGGCCTTATCAAATGAGCCATTAAAATGTTTGGTCATTTAATTTAAAGATAGTAGAACCCTAATCGAAAATCGGGTCAAAACTGGAATCGGCATATAAATAATTGTTGACTCATCATAGCCTTATCAAGTGACATATTAAAAATGTTTGGGCTCCACTCCTTCTTGACCAAATTTCAGGTGATTTAATCTAAATCGAGCAGTACCCAAATCGAAAATCGAACCAACACCGTTTTAAATTAAATGACTTACAGCTGGGTCAAAAATGAGTAGAGCCCAAAACTTTCTAATTGTGCATTTGATCAGGCCATAATGAGCCTAAAATTATTTGTATGTCAATTGATTTTGCTGTGGTTGCTCATTTTGGGTTCTTTAAATTAAATGACCTTAAGCATATAGTGAAGAAGGTGTGGAGCCTAAAATATTTTACCGGGGAATTTAAATACGCCTTAACCTAAAAAAAATTAATAGAGATACCCTACTAGCCTATAATTATGTTTAATTATTGTCTCTAAAGCTAGCCGAACATTACTCTTGTAATGTTCGGCTAGCTTTAGAGACGTCAGTTTACATCGTCACCGCGCGAGATATCCATTCTCTCATATCGCTCGGGGAGAACATCCATCTTCGCATGCGCTGTTTGGCATCTACCGCTGTTGGAACCATATGTCCTCAGTATCCAAACCATCCAATTCAGGCACAAGAACTTGAATCAAACAGTTAGTGCTGGTTAACACACCATTTAGTGCTGGATAATCTCGTGTGGATTGGTACCCTAAATCCAACAATTTTTCTTTTTCACATAACTACTTATCAAAAAATGGGCCTCGTCACAAAAGTTTATGTTTTTCGAGAAATTTGGGATAACTTCCAACTGTATGGAGCCCAATCGGCGAGCACAAGGTGTTGCTTATGGTTTTTATCTTAAGTTCCTTGGTCAGTTGGAATTTGTACGAGTGCAGACGCAAGACCCGACACTAAAATTTGGCAAGAAGTCGTAGAAAGGCCAAGTTCATGTGAACGACGAGTAATTGATTGGTTTTGGTTTTATCGTACACTCTCACGCACCACAGCGATGTTTTCATTAGACCCTACTTTTTGGTAACGTATGGGTGTTGGCTGATCATTTATCGAACCAGACTCGAATTTGACCACCAAATGTCGAATAGACGACTCAGCAGGACAGTTATTGTGAAGATAAAAATCACGTAATGCGCGGAACGTTTCCCGAACGGAGCACTGATTTTGAAATTAAAATTTGATGATTACATTGCTCAACGCTATTACTAATCATAACGATTCGCCATACACAAAACAATTCCCAACAAAATTGACAGATATTGCGTTAACAACATGGTTGCTCTAACCTAACAAAGCTCGAACTCCTCTATTGTAAGACTCATATAAGTTGTGTATTATATATATTCGATTCTCTCAACGCGACTTACATTGATAATTTTTTTTGTGCAACTGTTCGTTTAGTTAAAGCTTGTCCATATCCACTTTAGAAAGAATATTTAATTAGACATGTAATGCACCAAACTGATTATAATACATTTAACTAATTTTTTAAGAATAATTAATTTTCTATATAACTTAATGCCTCGAGTATTCTTACCACAAAATCAATTCATACACAATTTTACTTTTCTTTTCTTTTGTGTGTTTTACCATCCCATTAAAGCATAATTGACATTAAATTACGATAATGCATCGTTTTTGTCATTATTAAAATTTAATAATCAAAATGTAATAAGTATAAATTATATATAGGTAATTGATAGCCAAAATAGCTACCAACTACTTTCTCCCATTTTATCAACAGTTAATATTTATTGGCGGCTCTTACTCAATACCTTATTTATTAATATAATAAATGGATATTGTTAATGTAATTATGATTAATATTTTTACCTTTAGTTTGCGGTGCGGTGTGCATTATTTCATTTATTGTGTAAACCATTGTATAATGATTAAGCCCTTGAGCAGCATATTCATAAATGACGTATATTTATGTCGACGAAAATTTTCCGTTCATTTGTTTTTCAATGGCAGCAATTGTTATTAAATTTGAGCACATTAATCTATATTAGTGCTTAATTTTAAACATTTAAGATTGTTGTTTATGTATGAGCAACGAATGAGAAATCGTGCCAATGGGCACATTGAACAAGAAATTTGCGGGTTGGCTTCAGAACCGATTTTCTAACAAAGTAGATCGCGGGCTTGACACTTAGTGAACCTGAACGATTCGCGGAAGGTTCAACAAATTTGCAATTCAAACCGGCTAACATTACCAAGATGAAAACCTCAAGAGCGGATTTCAGATCGGCTATCATTATTTAAACCGGGATTTGCACGTTTCCAGTCACATTGCGACTGTGAAGCGTAAAGCCTATGAAGTTACCCCAGTTTTTCGTCAAGAAAAAAAAAATCGCGACCAATACTATTTCATCTCATCCCAGCTTTTCCTAATTAAACTCGTATAAGACGGAAATATTTTTTTCTCAACAACAAAATATCCATCCCAGATTTTTTCATTCAATTGTTGTTTTTGTACTCTACGTATGAAGAAATGATTTTAAATAAATGGTTTTTCTAAGTAAAATGCTTTATAGTTAATAATTGTTTTTAATTAAAACAAACAGGTAGTGTTTGATATTGCTTTAAGTTGTTTAGTACCAGCCGTATGGTAGGATTCGCGCAATCGGCCATCTTACATATGTGATTTCTTCTTCTACATACAAACTTCATACCAACCTTTCGCTGTTGATTAATACTTACTACGACTTCAAACGGGTATATCTAAAGTTTGACTCATAGAATCGCTTACCTATTTTGGCGTTTATAAGGTGATAACACGACTATATCTAAATTTGACTCTTAATGTATTTTGCTTTCGCAAAGCGCGCTTAGCTTAATTTTGCTTTCAGCAATATTTGTTTGTTAATTTCCAGTAACGGAAAATAGTTGTTCATCATAGTTGGCTTGTATGTCAGTAGTAATTGAAAATCTTTTTTTTTAGTTGATTAAAAGCCAACTCTACTTTAATTACTATACTGATAAATACGCCAACTATGATGAACAATTATTTCCCGTTACTGGAAATTCACAAACAAATATTGCTAAAAGCAACATTGGCCTCTAACATTAGAGCTAAGCGGGCTTTGCGAAAGCAAAACAGCGTTATGCTGTGTGCAGCAGGTCGATTTTTCGACTAAATTATGAACTAAACTAAATTGCTCAGTAATTCACAATAAACAATCATAGGTGGCAGTAACATCAGCAAAACCAGCTGTGCTTGACTATTCGAAATACTAAATTGTCGACTTTTCGTGAAAGTTGCGTTATTTGCAAATGTTACTACAAAAACTACGAGAAGTTTAAAAATAAAAAAATAAATGTTTCACGTAAAAAGTTGTACAAATTTGTACACAATAACACATTTGCATTAAATATCAAATAATGACATTTGACAATTAAGGCTGCGTACTAGTTGTCGGGTAAAACGTTTACTACGGTAAAAATCGATTTTAGTACAGATTTTTCGTTCAGTTTACCATAGAGTTTTTCAAAAATAATTTTACCGAAAAATTTACTTAAAATTAACTTTTACCCGACAATTCGTACGCAGCCTAATAATAGGAATACATACTTGAATTTGTATTTTTGCATAACCTTTTCAGTAAATTATTTGTTATTAAATTATTTTTTCGTGATATAAATCGGGATATTTTTCGGGCTAACTTCACAAACATTATTTCTAAGAGAATGGCACGATTTTCTCATATCCTTATATGGGGCCATATGAAGTTTGGCCCTTTGCGACAATACCACCACAAGGCTGGTATGGCCTTCTTAGTCAATGTAAGCCCCTACTAATACCAACTGGAAACAATATCAATCTTTTCTGCAAATCATAGGAGAATGGCAATTATTAATTTTTATATTGGGCCATGTGGAAGCTGGCTGATTGCGCGACCAGCCTACCATACGGCTGGTCCTGTCCGACGACTGGCATCATATGTAAAGTACAAAAACAACAATTAAATGAAAAAATCTGGGATGGAAATTTTGATGTTGAGGAAAAAATTTCGTCTTATACAAGTTTAAATAAAGAAAACTGGGATGAGAAGAAATAGTATTGTTTATTAAATTAAATTTTTTTTCTGGGATAAAAAACTGGGTTAACTTCACATGCTTGCGGACAACAATAGTCATGTTATTTCTGTCTTGGGGTAACCATCAACTTTTACGCATCGAGACAGAGAGCTTTAAAATTTAAAATTTAAAAGCGTAAAACCGCATTTCTAAACTTCGTTTTTAGCTGGCTCAAAAGAGCTGTTGACGCCAAGTTATATAAGAGCCGTTTTTATGAAACCTTGTTCCTGTGATTTCTTTATAAAATTTGTTTAATTTGTTGGCTAGGTGTGCGATTTTATTTAGTTCCCGCTTAGATACACCAAACCCTGGAGATACGTCAAATTAAAATTTTCAAACGATTTTAGTTTAGTACAAAAAACAGCCAATTTTTTTTATCAATATTGTCAATTTCGATGGCAAGTAAAATCATTAAAATACTGCATTTGCAAGACAAATTGTTTCTAGCCAAATGTACATAGATCGCGAATACATCACACTTCATCTCTAAAGCAACAAATTAAGCCTACCAGATTTGTGATAATAATTGTTTTGTATAATCAAAATTCAGATAAATTAAATTTCAGAAAACCAATAGGGCCAACCCCTATTAAAAAATTTAATTTTCATTACCAAATTTTAAAAAGCTCCTACGGAAGCTGCGACTGCAGAGTGCCTAATTTTGGCGAATAAAGTTTTTCTATCAAAACTCGTCATTTCCGGTAGAATTTAAAATATGGTCTTTTAATTTATAATCTTTTTTCCAATAGTTTTTTTTTTCGAAAAAAATTCAAAATTTTTGTAAAAAAACCAAAAGCTCCTGAAGAAGTTCTTTCAAGGGATCGTTTTTGGCCAAAAATCATTGGGTTTTTCCGATTTGTTGCAAAAGCTTACGCATTGAGCTTCATCGCGAATAAAAGATCAACAATTTTCATGATAACTACATATACAAAAAAAAGTGTTTCTTTTTAAAAATCGAGCTTTCCGCTTAAATTTTGGAAAATTGACGTGAAACAATATTATTACAAATTTAATTTAGAATCTTTTAGTGCATAGTCCATTTTCTCATAATTGAGATACTAAAACGAGACAATTCCTTGCTCCTAAGCAAAGTGCCATTTCCGGTAGACCGATTTTCCCAAATATCACTGAAATCTTCAAATTTATGGAAAAATCCTAATTATGGATTTTCATTCCGATCAGATCTAGACTGAATAGGGGCCGAAATTTTGGACAAAATAAAAATATTTTACAATAACCGAAAAAGGTCCTATAGAAGGTATCACTTACTGTGGACCACTGGCGTCTTCCAAATTGTAGTAAACGCTTATGTATAAAGTTTCATCCCGATCAATCAACCCGTCTGGGCTGTCGAATTTTTGTTGAAAAACAGTTTTTGCTCAAAAATCGTCATTTTCGTCATCATCAATCAAAATTTTGGCTAAATGATCTGGATATTGTTGCAAATTTAATTTAGAATATTTAAGTTTATAATCATTTTTGTCGTAAATGCTATACTTTTAAAAATATTTGCAAAAACACGAAAAAGCTCGAACGGAAGCTGCCACTTCTGGTGGACCAATTTCGGCCGAAATCACTGGGGTTTCCCAATTTATGAAAAATCTTATATTCACTCCGATCAGACAAACTGTCTGGACTGTGGAGAGTACACAAGCATCTAGTCTGCACGCACACATGCACGCACACACACACACACACACCGTACTTTGGTAAAACAGTCTAGTATAATCAAAAATCGTTATTCCTGCTCAAATTTCAGAAAACCAACAAGGTCAACCTTTGTTAAAAATCTAATCTTTAAATTTATTTCAATCTTCATTTCTTTTTTCTTGCATGCGCAATTGTAAAAGCTCCCATGGAAGCTCACACTTTCGGTAAGCAGATTTTCACTCAATTTCGCAAGGATCTCCCAATTTATGGAAAAAGTTCAATTATGGAGTTTCATACTAATAGTCAACTCGCTTGAACTGTAGAGATTCCGAATTTCAGTGATAAAGTTTTTTTATCAGAACTCGTCATTTTCGGTAAGATTTAATGATAGATCTGAATTAATTGGTTTAGTTTGAATTTACAATTGTTTTGTTTTTATACGTTTCCTCGTTGATTTTGTCAAAATATTTGTAAGAAAAAGAAAAGGTATTATAGAAGCGGCCACTTTGGGGAATGAGTTCGGCAAAAAATCACTAGGATCTCCCAATTTATAAAAACAGGTAAACCTTTATGTCCCTAGACAACTTTCCCTACGTAACACCCTGAAGAGGGTGAGCAACGTTGTCTCGCGATAGATTTTGAGAGATAACACGCTTTCTCAGGTTCGATAATAATAATATCAAATCGGAAAGGTTAATTACGGATGAAGCTGCGCCTAATTTACGTAAAATTACGAAAATTTACGTAAAGTGCTATCAGAAAATCTCGTTATAGACGAGCAATTGTTTCTTTGCCGTGGAAGGACATAGGTATATGCCTTTCAAACCAGCTTAATATGGCATAAAAATTTATTGGATCTGTGACGCAGCAAATGCTCATTTGCTCAGTTGCAAATGTTGGCGATCAGAAATCGAGAATCTCTGTTTACCATATTTGGATTTTCGGAAGATAATAAAGTTACCAACAAACCCTATGTTCCCAAAAAAAAAACAGAAATGTAATTTTGTTGTAACTACTTTACACTCCAATAGTCATGTGAGTGGGTCAAAAATTTAAGCATGAAATAATCCATTTCTATAATAAGACCAAAGGCGGAGTTGACACCATGGAGAAAATGTCAAAGGGCTATCCTACCAAACGCAAGACATTGCGATGGCCAATGGTTATATTCGTTACTTCGTTTGCTAAACGAGCAAATAGCCGTAGGAAATTTCTTCAGGATTTGGGACGATCCCTAAATGCCATCAATAGAAACGAGATCTAAAAACCCCAAAATTACAAGACACTTTTCAACAAAGTTAATAAATCCAAATCAATCAGTAACAACCAGTGAACGAGCAAAAAATATTGGAAGCTCCAAACCAGTCGTCGGTTCCTGTGATTTATGTCAAACAATCTTATATATTAATACGCTTACTTTTTAGTTTGTGCTCCTTTTTTAACTATCGACTGATATACGATGAGCACACTCAAACAATCTGAAAGTGTTACAATTATTCATCATAACTTTTTATATATGCGAGTATAAGAAAAAATAAGTGAAGAACTCGTGTTTAAATTAACTGCGGCACATGCACTTTTTCAAGGCTTCCCGAAGGAAAAATATTTGAACTGTAATATTTTTAAAACTCGGCATGTTATGGGTAGATTATTTTCAGTGATATAGCATCACAATGAGTGGCTTCAAGATGTTACTGAAGCTCACTTCTCTACCTTCATGATAACAAATAAATAAAACATTTCAAAATGGAAAAGTTACACCGGTACCTATAATCAGGGACATAAGGGTTAAGTTTAAGATTTCATTCCGATCAATCAATCCGTCAAAGCTACTCAGGGCTTAAATTTGGTTGAAAAACAGTTTCTTGTCAAAATCTTCATTTTCGCTTAAATTTTGGAAGGCTGATCTGTACCGGTATTGTTGCAAATTAAATTTAGAATCTTTTAGTTCGTAGTCGTTTTTCCTAAATGATATTTTATTTTTATAGCGCTGCATTCTCCGGCTGCAAGAAGAGTCGGACTGCTTCATGTCGGCGGACTTTATCATGTTGCACACTGGAGTGTTGGAGTGGGGTGTTAACCTCGTTTGTTTTCATTTCTACCCTCGCCCATACCTCCCTCTAAAATGATATATTTATCAAAATATATTCAAAATACGATAAAGCTCTTAGGGAAGCTGCCACCTTCGGTGAACCGATTTCGGACAAAAATTTGTTCCTAGAAGATTTCATTGATTTTCTTTAAATTGTTTAAATTGTTTAATGAGCTTATTATTAGTATTAGTTACTTAACAGTTATTTAGCTCGATTTCTATTATTATTGCTTTAGCGCTTGGAATGTTTTCTGGTCCATTCTCAAAAGTATAATAAATCGATTTAACAAAAAATAAATATTTTCTATACAAAAGAAAAATTGAAATCAAGGCTAACTAAAATGTAGCTATTTCTCTGTAGATGTCGCTAGCTACTACAAAAATATATTTTTATTTTAGCTAGGCAACAAAGTCGTATCTACAGAAAAAACACTTTACAAAATAGAATTGACTTAAAAAACATAAATTGAAAATAGTTGTTTCCATCTTAAATAATATTTGAAATGTGTTAAAGCAAAAAATTAAATTATAAAAATTGATCATATGAATTGTCAATGTAAGCGAAATCGTTAATTTTGTTAATAGAATTTGGACTGGACTTTGTATGTAACTTTTCCAAAATACATAGATCTTTTTCTGAAATTTGATTGTTTTTCCAAAATGTCATATCTTGAAAGATAATTATGGTTGGTATCTGTAATATGTTCCGAAAGTGCACTTATTTCATTTGAATTTCCCGTGGCACCACGTAGATATTAAAAGAAACGTTCCCGAAACACCTGCCACTGCCACAATTGTAGCAATACCACCATCGATTAAAACGACCAATATGTTGAACTTTCTTGACACAATGAAAAATAGATTATCGACGAGTTATTAGCTCGAGCAATATTCGTCTTTGGTAACAAGGAATTCTGTTTGGATTGATTTATTCAAGAAACTCCGACCATCTTATGAAGTTCCTTCACGACACCAACTTTCCAGTCCATTGATGAACCTTGAGTTCGATCGTGTCGAACGGCGTGTCTCAGAACAAATTACCGGAGCTTCTATACTCATATTACAAACAGGCGCATGTTCGAATGCAGGGACTCCATAACAAATCACGTAATCAACACACCCAAGCCGGTTTTCTACAAATCTACGCACACTAACGAAAACCATCATATGGCTAAATTTCTTTTTGACAAAATAGAAGCAGTCTTGAAGGATGTCGGTGTTCATAAGTTTATTAGGATTAATACTGACAATAGAGTGAATATAAAGACGGTTCGAAAAATGGTAAGCAAGCGCTATCCCCACATTACCGAGCATGGGTGTATTTGCCTTGGGCTTAATTTGCAGATTGCAGACATCTTTAAAATTCAGCATATCAGCAGTTTAAAATACTCAGTTATACGGATGATTTCCGTAATAAAAAATTCACATATTTTACACGCTAAATTTGAGCGATTTCAGCGCGACCGCAAAGCAAAGTATATTGCACTTAAACTGCGAAGGAATTCCTCTGCGAACTCACTTTTCAGTTTGATTGAAACAAGATACGCTCTGAAGGTTTTAGCTATCGAAGGCGAAATGCAGTCGGTTATGAAGTCATCTACTATCTCTTCCATTTTAAGCGAATCGTTCTGGAAAAAAATTGAAATAGTTCACTGTTTACTTACTCCGATCGCTAAATGGACATCATTTTCCTAGAATGACAAGAAAGCAGTTTTAACCAAGTGGTGGACTGTTTTTTTGAAATAAAAGCTACATTTGAACAAAAGAAATGCGCCAATTACAAAAAGCTTATAAACTTAATAGATTCACGTACCAAAAAATCATTACAACCTCCGCATTGTGCGGCAAATTTGCTTGAGCCAGCCGTTCG
The DNA here is from genome assembly GCA_932526605.1 of Nephrotoma flavescens. Classification (NCBI taxonomy): domain Eukaryota; kingdom Metazoa; phylum Arthropoda; class Insecta; order Diptera; family Tipulidae; genus Nephrotoma; species Nephrotoma flavescens. The sequence continues at coordinate 57,115,350 of OW052220.1, read as the reverse complement.
AGGCAAAAATCTTTCGGACACACAAAAACTTGAAGCAACAGCATTTATTTTCAATGTCACAGAACTCCACCCATAATATAACGACCACAACAAAATTATTGAGTCAGTGGCGCATTAAATGTACGAAGTGAACCTTTTTCACGGCCATTTGTGGTTGCAAGCGAACAGCTTTCAGGTGAAATATGGCGGGCGGGTAAACAGGTTTCAGGTGAAATATGGTGAGCATTTCTACTTCACCATTAAGTACGTTGGCAATTGATATTTTAAACATGCCTGCATCAACAGCTGCAACGGAAACAACATTCAACACGTACGGTTTTATACAAAGCTCAAAACGTAGTCGATTAACCGTTGAGCGTGCCGGGAAACTAACTTACATTTTGCACAAATACAACTTGAGAGAGATCCGAAATTGGTAGAACTTGTAATGAAGATATATTCTATATATTTTATAAAAAAGTAATGCAAATGTAATTCTAAAGCGCGTCACCCTGCTATCAAATGTGGTTCGAATGTGAGCTTGTTTCACAAAAAATGTGCCAGTATATCCGAAGAGGAACTGAAATATATTCAAATTCGTTCTACTAAATGGTTGTGTCCAAATTTTCAATCAAAGGTAATCTGAAGTTATACCACGATTATATCCCATCGATAAAAAACACCACTTACTCTTATGTGATGTTAGGCCAAACCCGAATTTATTAAAAATTACGTTAAATACAAAAAATAAATTCGTTCCTTTTAAATTTTGTAAATTTTAGCCACGCAACCTGTATACCTATGAAACTCGTACTTGAACTAAAATTACATTTAAATTTGGCACGTTAAAAGTATTAATTTGTCGGATTAAGGCTATGTGATTCTAAAATTGAAACATTCATGCTTAAATAACAGAAAAATCGTTCAGTGGGAACTTTTCGAAATTGGACCGTGAGCCAAATATATCCATACAATTCGTATTTGGAACTCGATATTTGTAAGATTCAGGCTCTGAGAGAGTTCTTGATTATTTTTTCTAGCTGAAATGGTACCCAATTAACACCCCCATATATCGAAGGTTGTGTTATGATCTCTAGAGAAATCTCAGTTGGCATAAGATTTTTTATAATATTTCTCCTCCTCTGCTTGTAAAGCAGCTGGACACATTTTCTAATTGAAATGGTTTCCAACTAACTCCCAATATATCTGAGGTTGTATTAAGATCTATAAGAATAGCTTAGTTGGCCTAGGAATTTGTATTATGTTTGTCATAATTCAAAATCCTCTGAAGTGTCCCCTTCATATATTTTCTAAATGATACGGTTCCCATCTAACGTCCCATATATCTGAGGTTGTGTCAAGATAGCTCAAGGGGTATCTCACATTTGGCCTAAGAAATTTTATTATAATTTTTCATAATACAAAATCCTATAAATTGCCCCCACCCCTGCAAAAAAAAAACTCCTGATTAGTGTTTGTAACTGATATGGTTAGCAAGATATCACCCAACTGATATCACCCAATGTGCCTGAGGTTGTATTAAGATCTCTATGGATATGTCAGTTGGTCTACGAATTTTAATTTGGTCATAATACTAAATTGCGTAAATTGTCCCACCCCTAAATGTGGAGATCGTGTTAAGATCTCTAGTGATACCTCTAGCTAGATGGGGAACTTCTAAATATATTTTCTTACTGATATGGTACTCTACTAACACCATATATACCTGAGGTTGTGTCAAGATCTCTCGGGGCACCTCAATCGACTTACTAAATAATAATAATTAAATATTTTCTATTTTGATCCCATATACCTTTTGTCATCTTTCTGGCAGTAGCATAATTCCACGGTCCTAAAACTTCTGATCCTTGCTGGCAGAAAACTGATCCAATGCATTTTTGACATCCTCTTTTAAAGAAAAGATTTTGCCTGCTAAAAAAATTTGCAGAGACCGGAATAAATAATAATCTGTTAGATGTCAGATCTGGTGAATATGGTGGGTGTAGTAGTAGATCCCATCCAAGCTGTAATAGGTTTTGGCCTGTTACTAAACTTGCATGAGGACTCACATTATCTAGGTGCAACTCCATACTTTTTCTTATGATCAATTCTGGCCTATTTTGTTTGAGGAAATCATTCAATTTGCCAGTTGATGACAGTACACTTCAGAATTTATTGTGGTATTGGCCGGTAGAAGCTCAAAAAAACGATTCCTTTGAAATCCTACCAAACACACAACATCACCATTTTTTGAGTTGAACTTTGGTCTAGACAACCCATTTCTCATCCCTAATAATAATTCGTTTGAGATACAAATCACAGACGTCAATGTGACGGAGCAAATTCCTTTCTGTAAGAACATGTGGTATACTCATATGTCGAGTTGTGAAACTAAACCAATTCATTTTACGTGATCATAAACGGTCGAATTCGATCAATTTGATCTGTCAACGATCTCACGAGTTGTTATTTAGCGGTTTGTATTATTTAATGCCTTTATTTGGTCTTCATCAGCTTCAACTGGCCTTTCACAACGTGATGCAACTTCAACATCAAAATTGCCAGAACGAAATTTTAAAAACCAGTTTTGACACTGATGTTCTGTTAATACTATTTATCCATACACATCACACAACATTTTTCTTGTTGTTGAAGCAACGGGTAAAAAAAATTACTTTCCGAAAAACTCAACAAAAAAAAATGAAAAACACTTTGAACTTATATGTAAAGTATAAACACGATGATTTAGCGAATTATTATAATCTCACTAAACAATACTTACGTGTTGCATCCTAAATAGTATCGATGCATGTTTTGTATCTAAATATGATACGCCATTCTTTCGTATAAGGCACGATGCAAGGGTTACATCGAAAATCGCTGCAAGGTTAAGTACCGATCAAACGTTACAGAGGTTAAAGCTTTAGCGTTATGATCCGAATTTTCTGTTCGTGGTTTTGGGAACATTTCTGCTGATATGCAGTGATTGATCACAATAGTTTCCCAAATAGAGGAGGTATATTTTTATATTCACTCAGCATCATCATTGAATGAATTTAGCTTTAATTCGATCAAATAAAATTAAGGACCATTCCATAGTTTTAGTTTAATTAATCACCAACGAACTTTTATCATATTTGGCCACTATTCTAAATTGAATTTGGGGGAGGGGGGCACTGTATGGGGAGTTTTTGATTTTCAAAATGACAACAAGATATTTCTTTGGCAAGATATCACAGTTGGAATAAGATTTTTAATATATTTGGTCATAATACAAAATTCCCTTAATTGTGGTAACTGTCTGAATCAGTATCTTTCTCTTAGCAGTAATTGCAACCGGCTTTTACTTCTGTGTCATCAGATACTTTTTTAATTATTCGCATTGCATTCCCAGAATTTAGATTAATTTGTACAGTATGTTTGAACATTGGATTTAATGGTTATACTAAAACAAATCTTCGATGAGTTTCCGTCTTACGCATGTAATATCAATAACACGACAATAAAATAAAAAATATAAATAAATTTGTAAAAAAAGGAATTATATAAAACAATCTGTAACTTTTCAAAATGAAAAAGATAGAAAAGCGTCTATATTGAAGCATCTTGCAAGTCCAAAGGAGTCGCGATAATCTACAATATGTGTATCTAACGACAGATGCTGATGCCATATAAGAAGCCATTAGTAGCAAATAACCTCCATTTATCAAAATCACATCATAGATCAAATCTCAAATTGTACGTAAGCCAGATATTGTTTGATCCATTAGGGAGGATCGCAAAAATCACAAATCTTTAAATATTCCCAGAGTAATTATAAAATTTCAATCGACAGCACGAAAATAAACATATATTGCCCTCACCTGATTTTTAAGTAAACTGTTGTTTTATCAAATATGTGAAATATTAAATGTTTAGCGGTAAACAAAAATGTTTAACCAAAAGATAGTAATGCGATTGGAAAGAAAATAGCACATACTCGTATATTAACTGAACTTTCACTTTAAAACACAATTTTTTTTTATTTACTCGTACATTTAAGAAAACGTAACAGACGCAGGTAAGTAGATTCGCAAAAAATTTTCAAAAATTAAAACACTTACATTTTCATTTTAGTCATACGGCATCTACACAGTGGATCGAAATTTTGTTGTGTGTGCCATTATAAGACATTTCGATACGGCCTTGTCGTGAATTTATTATTATTATTGTTTGTTTATCTTTACAAATTTTCTTATGGTTATACAATTTGATCACAGTGTCCAGGGTCAAATATTTATTTGCATTGTGCATGCAGCTTTGGATTTGTTACATTGCTATTTACGTTAACAATATCCATACGAGTATATATAAACACACTGAAATTATTCGGGATTATTGCATAAAAAGAACGATACAATAAAGTTGTGGGTGGTGACATAACAAACGAGTGCTGAGGATGAAGTGAATTTTAAAGTGCACATATCAATTAAATTTTTCATTCTCGTCCATAAAACTTAGAAAATACTTGCATTCTTATCAATTTTCTACTGCTGTTAAAATTTAAGCTTTAAGAGCTTTGGTGGTATTAAACGTTTATTAACCCGTCGTATAACAGCAATTTAACTAAAATGGAGATAAAAATGTATGTTCTCGTCAAATTCTAATTTTTTAATTCTCATTCCAAACATTTTACTGTGGGAGTGTAATAAATAAGAAAACCTAATTGATGTGGAGCCGTTAAATTTTTGGGTATTTTTTTGCTTAATTCTTTAATGCTAAACACATCCATATCTGCTTTAATCTTAGATTAAATGTGTGTGTGATAAATAAATGTACCAAAAATACAATAGGGCCATAAATTATGAAAGAAAATTCTTTGGCATGTTCAAACGTATATACAGCAATTTTCTTTGTATATATGGAGGAAGATCATTAAACAAAAAAATTAAAGTGTAGTGGCTCGTGTACGAAAATTCTATAGTGTTGTCACGATTAAAATTAATTGGCTTATTAATTCTATTGTTTTTTACTAATGTTTTAATAAGGATAATGATCTGCTACACTAAAGACATTCTTGGATTCAATCAATCAATCAATCTAACTTTGAAATTAAAATAGGAACCCCTATTTTTTTATTGCAAATTTGGATTATACAGCTTAAAGTACGTAGAATTTCTTTGAAACATGATTCCATGGTTTGTACAAGACGACTCGTAAAAATTGTAGCGTAAAAATTGGGACTTTGTTGTATTTGTTCCCACTGACAAAATATTAACCGATTTTTGAAATCAACGCCATGAATATCTTGGTGTAAAGACACGTGATACGGATGGTACTTATGACGTTTGATTCTCCAAATAATGGTTTGGGACAATGCGGAATCGCTAGCTATTTCTCTTGAGGAATATGAGTTACTGCAGCCAAATCCGTATAGGAGGAACACGCGAAGCGTAGAGAGTGACAGCAGTATCAGGGCTACCGCCAGCTTCTCCATAAACCAGGACCATTTCAATTTTTGTTGTACAGTTAAATACTCCATTTTGTATTGTATTAATTGCCTAACGCAAACGTGTCTCTTTGTTTTCGAAATAATCTTCTAACTGAATCGATATTTTTAAAACAAAATACAAAAAAATCATTTATTTGAAAGCAAATTTAATCGCATGTTCCTAGGTTACGATAATAGTTAATTTTAATTAAACGTATTACAGAATCATATGGCTAGGTCCTCAGTAGGAGAAATCGAAAAACAGTTAATATCGAAAAAAATGTTTCAAAGAAATGCAACGTACTTTAAACCGAAGAATCCGAATCTGCAATAAAAAATACGAGTTCCTATTTCTGATTAAATTTCGACCTGATTATATTTTGATAATGGAAATTTTTTTCGTAGAGTGCTTATTTTCAGAGATATTTGAAAGTTTCAGCTTAAAAAATTACCCGGTATATCCAATTAAAAATTTAAAAAATTTTAATGCCCAAATATTAACTAAATTCGGACATACTGATTTACGAAATACAAACTTTTAAATAACCACAGTAGCCATTTGATAATTTATCTCGCTCAGGCTTTCGATTAGGTAAGTGTTGAAAAAAAGCAATGCCACATGAAAAGTACTTACCAGATATGGAAAAAAGTGAAATTCAAGCTTTTTTCGAAGAAGATCTTTCTTTTAGAAAAATCGAGGAGACGGATAAACCACCATCATACTACAGTTGCTAATTTTTTAAACAATACAATTAACTATGGCACCAGCAAAACCGGAGGACCGAAAAAAGATTATTTCACGCAAAATAGTCGGAAAGACCTCAGAACAGAGACAAAGTATTTTTGTAAGCGAAATTTGGGTGGTAGTATGTGAATGGTATGGGGGCTTTCTCTTTAGCGAGCACCCCCATATTAGCCTTTCCATCCAACAAAATGAACAGGGAGACCGGCTTTTTGGAAAACTGCCTTCTACCTTTTTTGTACATAAATCAAGCAGAAATCTGAATTTTCAGCAAGGTAATGCTCCAATACATGCGAGCCGAAGTTTGCAAAATATTACAGATCTCTATTGATTTGCCAGACCAAAACAATATTAATAATATTTGGGGACAATTAGTTGTAAAAATTTACGACGATATAGGCAATTCGAGACAATAAATGATTTAAAATTAGCCATTCTACATCCCTGAACGAAATATGTGACCAACGGCATATTAATTTTTATTTATTTATTTTATTGATTTTCGTTGTTTTTAAAAATATGGGTATACGATTATAGGGTTTAGTTATATTTTGTGAATTTTGTATTTATTTTATTTTTGGCATTAAAGTCTTTTAAATATTTTAATCACTCATATACCTAGTTATAAAACGGCCTGGGTACTAAGTTATGAGAGTTGGTCTCGTTTGATTTGTTTGTTGTGCTACTGCTTTTCTCCCATAGTGTAATGTTGTTCAATCTCGTTTATCAAATACATACCAAAAATAATGTAAAAAAGTGGTTGTATATTTCACGTGTATGGACAAATTATGTAAATACGTACAATGTTTCGGGAAGGAAGTGCTACTCGCGATACATTGAGATTTCTGGCGAACTTTAGAAGAAAGATTGAGCTCACCTCATGTTCATATGGCCATATTCTAGAACTTCTTTCAAAAATATTTTAAGAATTTCTTTTCCATTCAACATACCCAATCCAATTACAATCGGTTAATAAACTACCAAAATCTACCCGAAATGGAGAAATTCCAGAACTTCTTCCAAAAATCATTTAAGAATCCAATTTCCATCTAACATATTCCCATTCGGTTATGGAATGGCCGAGTTCTTTCCCAGGTGGTCATATTTCAGAACTTCTTAAAATATTAATCATGTCCGACCAACACATGCAATCCCATCTTAACTGGTAAGAAATTATCGAGTTCCCCTCATGTGACCATATTCCAGAACTTCTTCCAAAATTCATTTAAGAATCATATTTCCATCCAACATGCAAAATCCTATATACCCAATCTCATCGTAACCGGTTAAGAAATTTCCGAGTCCGCTCCAGGTAGCCATATTAGAGAACTTCTTCCAAAAATAATTTAAGAATCCCATTTCCATCCGGTAGGTCCATAATCGGTTAAGAAAATACAGAGTTCAATACACGCGGCGAAAATTAAAATGGCTGTGCGTCCCCCCACTCAACGTAATGAATTCTTTGATCCTTTATAGCTATCGAGCGGTGTAATTAAATTTTAGATGTAGATGATAGATATATAGCTGCAGCATCAAACTGTGTCTACCGATTTCGTTATCATTAGTTTTTTTGATTTGCCTCCCCATGAAAGCAAATCTAAATACGTATATTCACGTCAAAATTTACACTGTTAAATTTAAAAATATTCCAATTGGATTCGTTTTGTAGTGAAATTGAAATTTTTTTTTTTGATAATCTTTAACATTTATTATAGAGAAATCTCTGAGTCCCTAATAGTGATCAAACAATTTTCTAACAATCTGAGATAAACATGAGAAAATTGCTAAACAATTTACTAAAGTTTTTTTAATTCTATAATGAAAGCTGTTTTAGACCATTTTTCTACGTTTATATCTCCGAAACTAGAGATGTTCACGGGGTCTCACCTATATGACCGAATAGATGAATCTAAACCCCACGTTTGTGTTTATGATGATTTTTAACTTGTATCCGACCAAATGGCACAGTAGTTAAAGCTTTGGTGTTTGGATCGGGAGGTAACGGGTTCGAATCTCGATAGGGGTTGAATGCAAAAGGAAATGTTCATCAACAGATTACAACTACGGCCCCCTATCGGCGTGCAAAACTCATGAGCCGACCCACCTTCCATGTCCAGTATAGGCTAGGATGGAGCTACGCAATGCGCAGATGGTAACTTAAATTGGCCCTATAGCCGTACGTCTTTGATTTGGCAGATATGTGTAAATTAAGACGAAAAAATAAACCGCGAAAAGGCAAGGAGTGCTTTGGCCCCACGACAGATGGCATGGATAAAAAAAAAACTTTTGTCCAGCGTATTTTAAACAATTATGGTTTTTGATTTCAACCTATATTTCAATTTTTCTGTTACAGCCCCTAGAGATCATCTTCATAGTTTTTTTTTTAAATGTATTCTAGCTAAGCGTCGACAAAGTTCTAACATTCAAACGATTAAAAGCAAAATTAAAACGATCATAAGTTATTTACAATGACCAATAATAAAGATTCACCGATTGTAGAGATGTTCACGCAGACATATCTCACCTACATGGTTATATAGATCAGTCAAAACCCTATGCGTGTGGTGAACGAGATCTAATTATGATGATTTTTAATATACATTTTTACGTTCACGTTAGAGATCCCGCCAACATGTCTGGGGTAGGCGATATAAAACCTAGATATGTTGGCGGGATCTCTTTCATAGATTCAAATAGGTCAGAAAATTTTTTATAAATATTGTGAAAACGGGACATGAATGATGATGTTCAACATGTTTTCCATAATTTAAAACTTCTTCATTTTCAATTTTATTCTCAATTGGAAATTTTGGTATTTTTGCCAATTGGAGTTTTACCCAACTGACATTCTCAAATTAGGTACGAGCCTGATTTACTGTAAAAAGAATCGAATGGGTTCGGTTGGTAACCAAGCAAAATTCAATTTCTATGTGAACATTACATCGAGACATTAAAAAATCAACATCTGTAGGTGGCGCTGAGTAAACAAATAACCATAAATTAAAATTTTTAGTTCATACAAACTTGTATAATGTCTGTTTGTATAATGTCTGTTTACAACAAAATTTACCTGTTATTTATTTCTTAAAATTTCGAACAATTTTCTGGGATTATTTTTAGGACAAAATTCACGTCTCGTCATCAATTCCGTGTACAATCAAATGTACTTGCCTTTTCAAAAATTAGTATACCATGTATCATAAATGGAATAGATTGGATTTTCCGGCGCTAACTTCAACGAAGAATAGTTTTGAATTGAGCCAGACCTGTTCAACAAAATGACAATTCCCGCTTTAGAAATCTTAAAGCACCTGAATTATTACTATATAAATCGACGAAAAGCACCATTTTCCCGATATTTCTAAACATCATCGAAAATTGTTTTGAATAAAGTTAGATCTGCTGAACAAAATGAAAATTCTCCATTCCGGAAATCCAGGGGCACCGGTATTTAGGATTGGGAATTTTGTAAAATCGTTACCATATTAATAGACGTAAAATACACGTTTTTCGATTTCCTATACAGAAAACCCTCCAAGAGCACAATAAATTCGTTCCGTGTTCTTTGAAACCGAGTGTTGTTCGAGACTACAAAAAAGAAAAGAAAAAACGTTTCGTTTTATTTTTTTTTTTTTTTTGTTATGGTATACAAAATCAAAATGAAAAAAAATATGAAAAATCATTGTTTGAAACCGTGTAATTTGAGGGAATGGGTATCCGTGTTTTTCGAAACCGTGTTCTTCAAATATCGTGTCTTGGAGTTAGAGTTAGATCTGCGCAACAAAAATTAATTCCGGAAAACTGCTAATCTTCGTTTTGTCAAGCAGATCTCGTTATATGCAAAATATTTTCGCTTAAGAACAAGCGCTGTTTAGAAATAGCCGAAAACTTGGAAACTTCGAATTCATTTTTCATTTTGTATTAAAAATTCCTAGTCCCATATTATTAAATAAACGATCTATTCCAAAAATTCGTTTAAGTCCATGCTAAATATTTACTATGAGTTTAATTACAAACTGATTTTCGTTAAGATATTTGATTTTACTGATAAAAAAAAATATCGTGAACAGGCAGTGTCGTGAAAATTAATTTACTTTTTAAAGTGTGTTTATTAGTTTTATTCGATATTACGAACTTTTACACATACAGTCATACTTTGTGTTGTTGGTGTTCTGTTTTAGGAATAACTTTAGATTTAGGAAAAGAAGACCCGTACACCAAAAGTATAAAAAAAGACGAAATGTTTTAAAAATTTTAGCGTGACCAGTAAATATTCTGTACACACAAATTATTTAATTTATCGCGGAAAATGAGCAATACATTTTTTCAATCCAAGGGAAACAATCACCCTCTCTGAATCGTCTTTTTATATTTGGGTGACTTGTGGTTAGGTGCGTTTTCACCTGAAATATAAATAATTTTAAGCATGCCGGTAATTCCAAGTCAATGGGATAAGTTCTCAGTTGATGTGTTGATCTACTTTTCATGCTATGAGAGTATTTTTTTTTTAAAATTCATAGTTCATTATGATTGGAATTAAAAACCAAGAACAACAAATAGAAAACGTTTCATAAAATATATGACCCTAATGCTAGAGTTTTTTGCAAATTACAAATTTGTTACAAAGTTACAAAATTGTTGATATATCCCGCTAAGCTTCAATTGCATGGGCTGGCAATAGACAAAGCTACACCACACTTTTCGTATTTTTGTTATTATTTATTGTAATTGTATCGTACTGGGGGTGGGACTGGCATTTTTTACAAATTAATTACAACATATCGGAATAGTTGAACGCCCTCCATGCTTTTGGCATTTCTGTTAAAATTTATTGTATCGTACTGGGGTGGTATTACCTTCTTGTCCAAGGGTAAGGAAACCCTGAACTGTGCAAGAAATAGGTACCCCTGAATTTATTACAAGAGTCCACCCCAACGCCAGGTAATTCGATGCATTGTATTTTTGTGGGTGTGGGCTGTAGTAATAATTTCATGTGTACTTATTTATTGCACAGAAAGGTAATTCCATGCATTTTGATCGATTTTTGTGAGTGTGGGCTCTTGGAAGGAAATTCGATGTATTATATGATCAATTTTCATGGGTCTGGGCTGTTGTAATAGAGGGAAGAATTTCCTAGACAGGAAGGTGATTCGATGCATTATGATCGATTTTTTTGAGTGTGCACTATCCGCAATACCATTCAACAAAAACTAACAATAATTCTAAAAGCTTGGTGTTACACAAAATACGGTTTTCGAAGATTTATTTGTCTTAGGAGTTGAATTATGCCGATATATTGTAATTAATTTGTAAAAAATGCTAGTACCAATTTTATTGGATTACACACTTCCATTTTACTACATTTATTTTGATGTACCGCCTCTAAAAGTTAAAAGAGATTAATAGTTACGAATGAAACAATTTGAACAGAAGTCCAAAATGGTATACTGTACACTTCATCCCTTAGATAAAATTAACCAGTTTTATTGTGTCTTAGTTATGAAAATCGACCACGTATTATGTTTAATCGGAGTCTTTAGTGGAAATTTTAATATTCTGCTCATAGGTCTTTTGATTTGGACAAAACTAATTATTGATACTAACTTTCTTATAACACAAAAGTTTCTTAAAATTTTATTATTCCGTACACATGGATGGCAAAACTTACAGTGACATTTGTGACTGCTTTGCGCAATATTGATGTATTTAGTTCGTGCGGGCTCAAAGTTACTCATTATTTAGCTTCTTTATTGCAAAACTGGGTAAACCAACACAGGACTAACTTCCCAATATCGCATTTATCAGCCTTATTTCACACGCCTGCAAGGATTACAATTTTAATCCCAAATTTCAACTTCGTTGCTAAATGGTGGTGACAAGAATATTCTTCACGTATACTTTTTAAATTCAGTGTGAATTTATTTGTCAAGAGCCAATTTTCTCTTGCAATGGTAACAAGTTCGGTAAAAAATATTCTTGTTTGATCACATTATGTAACGTGAATGAAAGTATTAGAAGGTATTTACAAAAGTTCGACACCTATCATCCACACTAGTTCGGCCAAAGCGCATCTCCGAATATAGAGAGTGGCATAGTCCTGTCTGTAACGAAAATTAGAGAAACGCAAAAGAAAACCTTAGTAGTTTTATATATAAGGTTTATCAACATGGCATGGTATGTTTCACCATCACCAGATATAAACATACAAATACTATTGGACACTCCACTCATAAAGTTAACACACGAAAAAAATAAACAAACTAAAATGACACAGAGAACTTATTACAAAAAACACTAATGAAACGAAAAACCCAGACGAGATAAACATAACTTCAATGACAGTGAAGTTTGTGCTAAAAAACTTGTTAAAAAATTTCACAGTTAAATTTATTATTTTTCTAATTGGAATCTATTTTCAAAAGAAAATTATAAAATTAGACTAATTCATCAAAATTGTAAAGCTTTTAACATCTTTAAAACATAATAAAACCCACCATAATTTTATCCCATTCACTATAGACTCACTAGATTGGATGGTCTATTTGAAAATCTTATTGAAATTCCTTGGACACCTACAGAATTTTATCTGGAATATTGTTCGAAACCCGTCAAAAATGATCAATTTCTGAATATTGGTTTTAATATAATGAATCTCAAAAGTTTCAATTATTACACAAATCTTAGAAATAGATACTTTACCTTCTCAAAAATGTCAGCTAGAATATGTGCATACATATTATTAAATTTGACGGCACAACATTTAGAATCGTGTCTAATTTTATAAATTTCTTTTGAAAATAGATTCCAATTGGAAAAATAATAAATTTAGCAGTGTAAATTTCTAAAAATTGTTTAGCACAAACTTCATTATCATATTTAAAAGTGCTTTTCGAACATTCTTAGAGCGCCAACGTTTCTTAAAATTGTATTATTTCAAAATTCAATCATATAATCATATAATGATATTTGAGATTGATTTGCGCAATATTGATGTATCTAGTTCGTCTGCGAGTGTTGGCTCAAAATTCAGGTATGATATCAAAGGACCGAATGTCGAAGGGCCGAATTTCAATGGGCCGAATGTACCGAACGGCCGAATGTCGAAGGGCCGAATATGTCGAAGGGCCGCATGACGCAGGGCGAAATGTGTCGAAGGAACAACTTTTTTTTTTATTTTTTTTGTTTTTAAAAATACATTTTTTTAAATTTGATGGTTTAAAGAAAATGTTGTTATTTTTTTATAAAACATAAATGAATTTCTTTTGAATTTGAGTATTTGACTATTTTTCAACTTTGGATATTCTTTATCAGTTGATTAATTTTGGTTGTTTATATTTTGTGTTCGTTTCGTAATTATCAAGTGAAAAAGTATTTGTACATAATAGGCACCAAAACTAAGCCTAATTATATCAATATAAATGGAATATATGTATATATATATATATATATATATATATATATATATATATATATATATATATATATATATATATATATATATATATATATATATATATATATGTATTACTTTTGTAGTATTGGATATGATATGTAATGTATGGTGGCGCATGACAAAATTTCGACGTTGGTCTTCCACCCATATAATCAAAAAAATCCGAGAACTAATAGCAGAGATACCAAAATAAACAATGAATAAAAAGAAATAAATGCTAAACAATATTTTAAACACAACTTTTATTATTTTATTTATTCTCCATTTTATAAGGTCGTTGTTCTCCATTTAAATATACTGCCCCTTTTCAAATGGCAATTATAGGTGTACCAGTTCGATCTATAGGGCTCGCGGGAACTGTCAGCAAATAGCACTACAGCAATATAAATAACCAAAATTAATGCAACATATTTCCTGATAAAATATCCAAAGTTGAAAAATAGTAAAATACATAAATTCATAAGAAATTCATTTATGTTTAATAAAAAATATTATAAAATATTCCATAAAACAACAAATTTAAAAAATTATATTTCTAAAACCAAAAAGATCGACCCTTCGACCCATTTGATCAATTGAAATGCGGCCCATTGACACATCCGGCCATTCAACACATTCGGCCCATCGATAATGGGCCCTTCGACATTCGGCCTTTTGAAATCCCATTCCATTTGTTCCCATTCCTAAAATTCACTATTTGTTTTTATAAAATATGGGCTATGACTTTCCGAACCCCCTTAAGTTCGTCTTTGAGGGTGCTGGCTCAAAGTTACTCATTATTTAGTTTATTTGGCGGGCAAAACCTATTAATCATCGAAGGGTGTGAAATAATTTGGAATATGCAAAATAAATACTATTGGAAGCAAGTGGCCGATAAATTTGAGAAAAATGAAACTTCCCTAACAGTATGGGTGCCATCGATGGTAAACATGTGGTTACACAGGTATGAACGATTATCTAAAATTAGAATTAACTTATTATAATTTTTCATATATTTCTGACATAGGTTTTACCTAATTGCGGTTCAACATTGCTTAATTATAAAGTGACGCATAGTTTAGTATTAATGGCAATTAGTGATGCCGATTATAAATTCGTATATGTCGATATTGGTGCTCCTGGGCGTACAAGCGATGGAGGAATTTTTAAGGAAAGCGATTTGGGTAAAAAGTCTATGAAAAAACACTAGCGTATGCGCATGCTTAAGTTAAATATGGAAATAGAATGAGTCAATAAAAATTATTTCAGAGTACCAGAATATCGCGATTTCAACTTACGAAACAGACGAGGCATTTCAACTTACGAAAAATGTAATGTGTCCATTTCCAGGTAAACGACCATTAACTACAACGCAACGAGTTTTTAATTACCGTTTAAGCAGGGCGAGGCGTGTAGTTGAAAATGGCTTCGGAATTTTATCTGGTGTTTTGCGGGTGTACAAGAAACCTATTTTGGGGAGTGAAAATACTATCAAAAATGTAATCAAAGCAACAATTTATTTGCATAATTTTCTATTGAGTGACAAATCATGTATGAATATCGAATGTTAGTCCATCTTTTGTGGTGTTAAATTTTCACCTACGTCGATTGCCACTTCTCTTATTTTCTCTAAAAAGTAACGGTGAATTTTCACATACATTTGGTTGTAATACAATAAATATACAAAATATTAATAATTAATCACCATCAATAGCGTTTTCATTCGAATTTGAGATATTCATTTCTTGGCTACCGGCCGAATCCACATCGCAAAGGTATACTCTTCATCTATGAATTCGTATAGATACGGTTCTAATCCTTGTTCTGCATCTTGTGATTCAAAAAGTGTGATATGCAAATTGCTTAACACTTGTATTACACAAAATGCTAATTGGTTTTTGTGACATTTTTTTATTTCTGACCGGCACATTTTATTTGGATGTAATGAAAAAACTATATGCGATTTTTTGGTGTTAGCTGTCACTTGTAAAAAAATTATGTAAACAAATTGTTTTTTAATTACACACAGTCACTTTTATGAGGTTAGGAAAATTTGTCTTTTACAAAATTGAGAAATGTTCAATTTAAAATTTTTGCCTTTAAGGCGATTCACAATGGCCGACTTTTAAAAAATCAGCGTGCCGAATTTTTATGCCTTAAAGGCAAAATCTGTACATGTATCACCGCCTTTATACATCATACACCTAAGATCTGGCAAGAAGTACGATTTTAAGGAATGGGTACAAAGGGGCGAATTTCAAAAGGCCGAATATCGAAGGGCAGAATGTGTCGATGGGCCGAATGTCGAATGGCCGAAGGTCTGAATATGTCAATGGGCCGAATGTCGAAGGGCCGAATGGGTCGAAGGACCGATTTGTTTGTTTTGTTTTAGAAATATAATTTTTTAAATTTGTTGTTTTATGGAATATTTTGAAAATTTTTTTTTTATTAAACATAAATGAATTTCTCATGAGTTTATGTATTTTATTATTTTTCAACTTTGGATATTCTATCAGGAAATATGTTGCATTAATTTTGGTTGTTTATATTGATGTAGATGCTATTTGCTGGCTGTTCCTGCGAGCCATATAGATCGATCTGGTACGCCTATAATTGCCATTTGAAAAGTAGTGAATAAATTCAGAATAAATAAAATAATAAAAGTGACCAATATAAAAGACCAATATAAAATTTCCACGTATCCAGTCAGCGATACATTTTGGTGAAGGAAAGTTTTGTCATGCGCCACAATACACGACATATCATATCCAATACTACAAAAGAAATACATATATAAACATAACATAATATGATGAATATGAAGAAATTATATTCCATTTATGTTGATATAATTAGTCTAACTAAGTTTTGGTGATATTATGTACAAATATGTTTTCACTTGATAGTTGCAAAACGAACACAAAATATAAACAACCAAAATTAATGCAACATTTTTACTGATAGAATATCCAAAGATGAAAAATAGTAAAACACCTAAATTCTTAAGAAATTCATATATATTTTATAAAAAAATTAACAAAATATTCCTTAAACCAACAAATTTAAAATAAATATTTTGACCCTTTGACCCATTCGGCCCTTTGACACATTCGGCCCTTCAACATTCTTCCCTTTGACATGTTTGGCCCTTCGACACATTCGGCCCTTCGACATTCGGCCCGTCGACATTCGGCCTTTTGATATCATACCGATTTTAATTCTGAATCTCGACTCCGCTGCTAATTAAAGGAGGTTTTGATAATCTCGAATATGCAATTTATAAAATTTCAGACTGAATATAAAATTGTATGCTGAAACACGTTAACATTCAACAAGCATTTTAAAGTTTTGAATAAAATTATATTTGATATTATCTGTGTTATACTAACAAGAATCGGAAGTATAATATATAACTTTCCAAGTGGTGATTGATTTTGTTAAAATTTTTTTTTCTTTTCGGTCACGCAAGCAAAAATCCAAAATTTTGTTTGCGTTGGCTATGCACATTATAAACTTAAAGTACGAAGTGATAAAATAAAAGTTTGTGGTCTTAAACATCTAAACATTTTGTTTAACCTGTGTGAAATAAAGCTCCTGTAACACACAGAGTATTTTATCGTTTACATTGATGTACCAATTATTGAATATCGCAGACAACAACATCGCCGACCAAACAGATGGCCGACAACTACATCGCCGTCAGGAATTTTGGCCGACAAGCCTACATCGCCGACAAGCCACATCGTCGACACAAAAACATCGCCGGCACCTAATTTCAAAATGTTGCAATAACAAAATATTTTTTTTTTATTAATCTTGCAACTACAAAATGTTGCAATTACAAAATGTTACAAGTACCAAATCTTGCAATTAAAAACGTTTATTAATTATTTTGTGCAATTATAACTAAAAGAAAAGAAAACTAAAATTTTGAAAACCGAGATTTTAAAAACCGAGATTTTGAAACCGAGATTTTGAAAACCGAGATTTCTAAAACCGTGGTTTAGGAAACCGAGATTTCGTAGTACCCCCAGATATTGGCGATGTGGGTGTCGGCACAATGGTGCTTGTCCACCAAAATTCCTGTCGGCGTTGAAGTTGTTGTGTCGGCGATGTGGCTTGTCGGCGATTTCGTTGTATCGGCGATGTGGGTGTCGGCCAAAATTTCTGTTGGCGATGTGGTTGTCCGCCATCTGTTCGGTCGGCGATGTGGAGGTTGGCGATGTGGTTGTCGGCAATTTGGCTGTCGGCGATGTGGGTGTCGGCGATGTGGGTGTCGGCGAAGTGGGTGTTGGCGATGTTGTTGTGTCGGCGATGTGGCATGTCGGCAATGTGGTTGTGTCGGCGATGTGGCCTTGCCGGCAATTCCTGTTGGCGATGTGGTTCCATTCCACAGCCATCTGCCCAGTCGGTGATGTTGTTCGGCGGGTCATATTCGACTCCAACAGTAATTGGAAAAATGCTTATAATTTTTTTCATTTTTGGCAACGGCATCCGCTATCCCGGTGTCGTTACAACAGGTGTTTATTTTAAAAAATCACATGTTTCACTACTACATTAGAAATTCCATCAATACCACACGAGTTTGTATTTTTGTGTTCGCAGACGGTTGAAACAATTTACAAATCACTAACTGGGAAAAAAAATTAATTCGAGCTATTAAACCGAGTTAAAACCATATTATTTCGAACAGTATTTTCAACAGTGATATTTTCTTGTGTTTCGTTTAGAATGTGACGATTGGTATATTAATAAAATTATCATTAACACATTAGCTATTTCACTAAGATCCGTAACGAAATTATTCTTACCAAATTCTAAAGAAGTAATAGTATCTGAAGCGGGAAGACCGTTTAATACACTATATTTACAACTTTCCATTTTGATTTCATATCTGAAGCTGAAGACATCTTATTTTTAAAGTACCAGCCATATATTCTATCAGGAAATATCTTGCTTTAATTTTGGTTGTTTATATTGCTATAGTGCTATTTGCTGACTAATTCCATCCAGTCAACGACACATTTTGGTGAAGAAAAATTTTGTCATTGTCAATTTTGTGTCCACATACATAATACAAAAGTAATATATATATACATATATTCCATTTATATTGATATAGTTAGTCTTAGTTTTGGTGTCTATATTATAATGCAACATTTTTACTGATAGAATATCCAAAAGTGAAAAATAGTAAAATACCTTTCGATCCATTTGGCCCTTTCACCCATTCGGAACTTCGACACATTCGTCCCTTCGACCATTCGACATTCGGCCCTTCGACATTCGGCCCTTCGACACATTTGGCGCTTTGAAATTCGGCCCTCCGACATTCGACCCTTCGAAATTCGTCTTTTTGATATCATACCGATTTTAATTCTGAATCTCGACTCCGCTGCTAGTTAAAAGAAGTTTTGATAATCTCGAATATGCAATTTATAAAATTTCAGACTGAATATAAAATTGTATGCTGAAACACGTTAACATTCAACAAGCATTTTTATAGTTTTGAATAAAATTATATTTGATATTATCTGTCAATTTTTTCCTCATCATATGATCGAGCTTAATATTTTGCCCACACCTGAATATATACAAGTGAATCACAATTTTATTATGACACGAAAGATCAAAAAATTCGTGCAAAATAGAAAGAAGAAAACATTAAGCTGCTAATTTATCTTCAACCTTGTGATTTATTAATTATCATAAATATTAGAGTTTGAATTTGAAAATTTGCCAAATTCAATTTCAATGTTAAAAATCAATTATAGTATTTATTATTTAACAAAACAAACACATTACAAATATCGTGTTAAATAGTTGAAGTACAACAAGTTTTACAATACTGATAACGAACTACAATAATATAAAATACCAAACAAGTCAATACAAATTTGTTGTTGGTATATCTTGCAACAAAATGGGTCAAGTTTAATATTCTAACCAAACGGTGTTTGAGTTACGTACTCTTCGAGTTACCTTATCAGGCAATTTTAGTAATCGGTTTAAAATGTTCAGTAACTATTTAGCAATTTGGACAGTATTTTCTAGACGAGTGAGGAGAAATTTATTTATATTATGAACAGTACGAGATTGCAAAATGCCATTTTTTCATAATTTATACATTTTATATTTACATTCTTAATGTGTTTTACATATATTATTTAATTTCTACAGGGTTTTTACCTTAATACTAATACAATAAATAGGTTTAATGTGGTTTTAATTTTGCGTTACATTTATGTACAAAATGTATTTATGTAAAATGTTTTGCCATATGCAATGACAAAATGACTAGTAAATGATTAGGAATATAATGTGTGGTTACATAGCAATGCAATATGGATTAAATTCGGTTTTATAAACTTTTTGCGAAAAGATTTTCAATATAGTTGGAGCGTTGGCCATTTTTCGGACTGCACATGCACTCATCTTCCAATTTACCGTGTATCCAATCGAGATAGTTTACAACACGCGTATAAATTCCCGGAAGATTTGGGCGCGCACAACCTCGACCCCACGAAACAACTCCGATAATTTCCATACTGCCCGTTACACCTTCAATATGCATTGGTCCACCGCTGTCCCCTTGGCAAGCATCCTTTTTACCGTCATGATATCCGGCGCACATCATATTATCGGTAATTCGTTTTTTACCGTATCCGGCATCTAAACACTGCTCTTGCGACCAAACCGGCACCACAACCTCTCGCAATATTTGTGATGGTGGATTTTTCTCCGCCGTACGACCCCATCCCGCAATCAAACTCAATCGATCACTAAAATCGTGTGTTAAACCGTCCGGTAAACAAGCTGGTTGAATAGTTGGTCCAAATTTAAGCGGACGATCAATTTCCAAAATTGCAATATCATTATTAAATGTGAGTATATCGAAATTTTCATGGGCCATAACATTTTTGATGCGACGCAATTCTGTAAAATCTTTGGTTAAATTGTGGCCGCCCAAATAGACGCGTATTTCTGCCGGATTAAAACCATTCACACAGTGTGCTGCCGTTATTAAATGATTGTTCGTTATAATCGAAGCGCCACAATAAATTTTCCCTTGCCGATATAAACCGGCGAGCCATGGATACTCGTGCGCATTAGAAACGCGTCCACCGACGATTCGATTGTTTCGACCTCGGACACCACAAACTATAATGACAAAAACAAATTATTTAAATATTTAACATTTTTCTTGTAACCAGAATACAAAAATTTTCACTTTTAAAAATTTTGTGTGTGTATCGTCTACTATGTATAAAGACATATATATATATATATACAAAGTGTATAGTGAAGGTGAAGAGAAAGAAAATGGGCTGCTTCTTTTGCATAATCGTTAAATAATCCAGTTTTATTGAGTGCGCGATATTTTTGGATTGGTTTTTGTGATAAAGTGCATGCAACCAAAATAAAAATGTAAACAAATATTTTTTTTTTGTCAGATTTTTTGTTTGAGGTCTGCTTAAAAATTTAATCCTTTTCAACGGAAAGAAAAGTTTGTATTACTCATATTGACTTATCTTAAGTGTGCAATCGAAGAAAATATTATATGAAACGATATGTAGAAAATAAATTTCATCTTTATTTTGCGGGACACACCCCCAATATTTAATATTGTCATTCGATGACTGTTCTACTTTTTGGAAAGCATTGTACATTCATAATTTTTTTGCTGTACAGTATTCTGTTAAATACATCTACTGGCGTTATTTTCTTTTCGACAAAGAAGTTGCGAGGCTTGGTAAAAATAATAATTGTTCTAATTCTTAGAAAAGTTGGAACAATGAAAAAAATTTCTCGCTATTGGAAGTTGGAAGATTTAGTCTCACCATATCACCACTATCACTAAACTTATTAAATATTATCACTATAATTGTATGTCACACACACTATATTATCATAATAAAATATGAATACTAATTACCACAATCACATGAATTATCACGACCAAATGGGTTTGAAGTGACACTGATTACCAAACACAGTATTTCAAAAATCAGTGCAATTTTGTTAAACATTTTTTCGGTTTATATTTGTTTTTAAAAAAATAAAATTGTTTATCACACCACTTGCACACACAACACTTAAATTAAATATTTTTTAAAAGTGAAACTTAAACCGAAAATTTTCTTATAACCAATTTAATGTTATTATTATATTATTATTATTATCGTGATTATTTGTTAATCAACGAAAAATACTTTAAAATGAAAATTACAATTAAAATTGTCAGCAGAGCAAGCATTAAATTAAATTTTGGTCACCACAAAATATAAAATTAAATAATCGAATATGTTGCGGATTCAAAAATAAATAAACGTTACATCAAATCAATGTAAAAAATGTTATAATACGAGTAATAGTAAAATAATGATAATGAAATTAAATAATAATTAAAAACCAAAAATTGAACTCGCTCTGTGACAATTTTGGGCTTGATTGGCTTTATATATGGAAAAAATTGTGTTCAGTTTTTACTTTGCAGTAAAAAAAATTTATTTCGCGTTTTTATTTTATTTTTTTTTTTTTTTTATTATTTTTGTATATTGGAATATATATGTGAAAATTGTATTGTAGGGGTTTGTCCTTGGCTCTGGTAACACATATATGCGTTTTGTTTATGTGCGAGTATGTACAGATATACCGCGAGCGATAATTATATAAAAGCGCGATCAAAATAAAACATAAAAAGGCGATTGGCGCGCGAGATGCAATTCGCTTACACACTATACATACACGTGTTGGTTGATAACACACCATACAAACATATATAGCTTTTAATTATATAATCATATGTGTATTTTTAATGGCATTTTATAAACGTGCTTGTAGTAAAACTTCTACACTACACTATTCCAACCGTCATAACAAAAAACTTGTTGCTCCTCTCTTTTCTTCATTCATAAGTTTTACTTGGTGGAGTACATATGTGAGGTGTGGGTGTGTGCTTTAATTTTTTTATTTTTTTTCTGTAGCAATAGTGGCATGATGAATGCATTTTTGTGGCCTACATTTTAAAATTATTTGTTTGGTATCATCTTTGTTTGTTAAATTTATTGAGGTTTAGGTTAAATTTAATTAATAAGTTTTCGATAATTTTTATTTTATTTTAGAATGCAACGATTTTTACGCAATAAGCTTCATTTTATTTTAAATGAATCTTTTGCCAATACCTTGATTAAAGGTACGGGTTCTCTATGGAACTCTAACATTAAGAAATCCTAAATATCGGAAATGAGACAACACAAAATAATCAAATTTATAAAGGGTCGTTCAGGGTCACTGGACAAGATCAGCTACACAAATAGTTAAATGAATATAGTAACCATCTAGTTTTTGTTATTCCAAGTGTGATAAAGCCTTTAGTTCTGATCAATTCCAAAACCAACGCTTTGTCAAGAACGAATGCATTGTTTGTTTGTCAATATATCGTACATTTTAAATTGCATTCCCATCTTTTTCTATTTAGATTCTTCTAGCTTTAAAATAGAAAAACCCAATGTTTTTATCAAAACACAAGTGTAGCAAGAATATTATTTTTAATTTGGCTTTTATTTTTTGAAGCATTTAGTGATTTATATATTTCGGTGGCACTATATCTCATGTAGGGATCAATTCATTTTTTTTTGAGTTTGCGTTATCAGATTATTTCCAGACCAATGATTGATAAATTCATTAAATCCTTGATTTAGTTTTTATTTGTTGTGTTCGGATTCAATTAAGAATTGGATCCGAACACAACAAATTAAAACTAAATCAATGAAATAATCACGGATCAACGAAAAACATAATATATCATTAAATCCTGTTCAGCTGGTAAACATCAGATAGGCCATGGTTGTAGCTATCAACCACACCAAGGTCATGTTCATTTCATGGCGATAAAATATTTAAATTTTCATAAAAATGTACATCTCTATCGCCAGAAGTAGTTGGGTACATTTAAAATTTTAGTGAGCCAATCCTCAGAAAAGTCGATACTAGGAGCTTATACCACCGGGGTGAGGCTTTGATTATGACTATCAACCATAATAAGCTCATTTTTTTAAGATTTTTAATTCGGCATTATCGGACAAAATATTATTTTTATGTCGGGTTTACGTACGTGATCAAAAAAATTTGATCACAATATGAAGTTAGAAACAAAAGCTATTGTTCTAAATATTAAGCTATTTTACTTGAGGTTTCATTTGTCATTTTCAACCATTTTAATTTGTGTGTTCTGTTTGGCTGTGGTGACGACTGATAATTAAATAAAATAAAAATTTGAAGTGTGCATCTCTTGTTTTTGTACGTTGATTTTATACATTCTGAAGAACAGCCGATAGTTTTTAATGCTTCTTACTTTTCACAAAAATTATTACACACAAATTAATATTATTTTTAATTTAAAAAACACTATTATCTTAATACGTATACGCACGACAAAATTAAAACACCAAATGCCGATAGTGAAAATGGCGCCTGTTTTTTTTGTTTGTTTTTGATATTGACGTGAGTCATATAGAAATGTCAGCAAAACAGCAAAATTATATATCCCTTTTCCCACTTGCCCACACAATTGTGTGGGTAAGACAAAAGAATCATGTCAAACATTTATTTTTGTATGTGTTTTCAACAAACTTACACATTTCTGCATTCCTTTCAAACTTATTTTCGTCCGAAAAAAAATAACCATAAACACAATTGTGTTGGTTTTACTTCAAATGAAGCGAAATTTTTTATCAAAAACTTCATTACATACTCAGCGTGTTCACTGATGGTTTTCTGACATAAAAAATCGGTATATTTTTGACATATTTTACCCCCGCCAACTTTGCTTCAGTAAAATACACGATTTTTTTTTATTACACGAGTGAACGCGTTTATTTTTAGCTTGACATATAAATTTGACAGTTCAGTATTTTAAATGTTAATTTCCTTTACTAGAGAATTTAATATAGTGATATATTTCCTAAAGTGTTGTTTAAATTTTAATAAAATATTAACGAAAATGTTTATGATTGAATCAAGTTTAGCCGGCTATTGTTTTTTCAAAACAAAATTCAGATGTCAAAAAAACCCGAAAAAACCCAAAACAAAGTAGAGTTAAAAATATACCGATTTATAGAGGGCGCTCGGTTTGTAGCTCAAAAAAACGGATATTTTTTATCCTGTTGTACACGAGTGAACACTAGGACTATGATTTTTTATTCACACATTTGTGTGGGTTGGACTTAAATTGAGGCATTTTTTTATTTTTTTGTTGGTTAAAAAAGGGTTTTATTGAGCCAAATTTTTTTTGGTAGAAAAAGGGATATAGAAAAAACGAAAAACAAATTATGAGCATTAATGACGCTCAATTAATGCTCATAATTTGTTTTTTGTTTTTTCTATGTTGGATGCTTGCGATCAAAATTTGCCCAAAGATAAAAATATTTCATCTCAGCAGGGGAAATTCCAACGATTTGATTGGCTTGATTCGCGAATCATTTTTTGATCACGTACGTGAACTCGACATTAATGGCAACCATACAATGTTTACGACTTGTTTAGCTGTAGAAAACAAAGAGGCCATTTACACACAATATTTCTACCACAAAAGTAGAAAAATGCACTTCTCCCATTTTGTTTGCTGCGACTAAACAAGTAGTAAACATTGTATGGTTGCCATTAAAAATAATATTTTGTGAGATAAAGCCGAAAGAAAAATCACAAAATATACACTGTGACCTATAAGTGCTTAGAATTGAAAAAACACTCAAATATTGAACGTTCATAATAATATCTGAAATTTTTTAATAAACACAAATATTTTTACACTGTACGTAGCAAACATTTAATTTTTGGTGGAAATTTTTGAGTGGATTGTAAAAAATTAAATTTTGATCGAAGTGATTCTCAACTAGTAATTGATGTAAGAAACCAATCTTATTTATCCACATGATCGGAAATCTCAGAGATTTTTTTTATTCGAGACAGAACATCATTGAGTGTAATACGAAAATTCTTAAACAATCTTCGTATTACACTCAATGATGTTCTGTCTCGAATAATAAAAATCTCAGAGATTTCCGAGCACGTGGATAAATAAGATTGGTTTCTTACATCAATTAATAGTTCAGGACAACTTTGATCATCTCTGTGCAATTCATAGTGTGTTTTGTTGTAAAAAATTTCATTTTTTAAAATTCACTCAAAAATTTCCACAAAAATTAAATGTTTGCTACGTATAGTGTAAAAATATTTGTGTTTATTAAAAAATTTCAGATATTATTATGAACGTTCCATATTTGAGTGTTTTTTTCAATTCTAAGTACTTATAGGACACAATGTATATGTTGCTATTTTGGCATAAACTTCACTCCGATATGTCACGGACGATTATGAAATACTTCTTAATAACAAGCAACAACAAGTAATAACAAGTTTATGTCATTGCGAAAAATATTAAATTTTTCATAATTTATGTACATCATCTATCGCCAGTGGAGCAAGGAGATATTCTTAATTATCTGAAGCCGATTACACTGAAATGATGTATAGTGTCAAATATCCCTAGGATCGGCTTTCAAGAACTTGGGGTGTCCTCGTGCTACCCTGCGATTGATGATGTACATATTTATAAAACAAATTAAATTTTATCGCCATTTTATCGTTATGCTTGATAGTCATAACCAAGGCTTACTTGGTTGTATATGCCACTGGTGTGGAAATCTCAAATACATTTAATTATTGTACTATCTGCATCTGAAGAGGTTTTGCAATATTTAATCGATTTTACTGGCTTTTTCTAACGGAATTTTTAATCATTTGCACTTCAAACTGGTTGTGCTCTGACAACATTTTGACGTGGCAGTTGGACGTGGCACCTTGTTCCGACTTTTTTTGGCCATATCACTCCATCTTCGTTTGTTTACTCTATGACCAATCTGACATGTAACGTACAGCACTGCCACCGGTTTACGAACACATGGTACTGTTGCTATACTAAAATATTTTTATTCATTGGGACATGTTTTGTTGTTTCTTGTGTTTGCCCCTACATAGATGCCGCGCGATTGGCGGTTGGAGGAGAGAGCGAGACCAATGTGCTTCGGGTTTGTCCGAAGCGATACACTCAAGAAGAATTTTTTTTATTATATGTTTCTCGTTTGTATCAATGTAAATTGATGCAAACGAAAGACAGAGAAGAAAACGATTTTTCTAGAGTATATTGTCGTGCGTTATGTAGTGCGAGAATTTTTTTTGAAAAAGTCATTCTTGTTTGGAAATTTTTAAGAAAAGGTTGATTGGAATTTCATAAAAGTAAAGTCTAGTTTGAATTTTTAAGAAAAATCATTGTGATTAATTTTTTTTTTGAAGAACCGCCGAGTGCGATATTTTTTGTTTTTAAGTGTTAATTTCACTTTGAAAGTTTGAGTTGTACGAAAAGTGCACTAACGTTATATAAAATTAAAATTTAATTAGAAGAAATAAAAGCCTGTAAAAACTTTTGTGCATTTAATAAAAAAAAGTTAAAATCAAAAATTTTTTGTGTTGCGGTATTTACGATAAAAATACCGAGTTTTTTTTGTCTGATACGTGAGGATGGACGATGTGGTGTAAAATTTGAAAAAGAAAACAATCGTTTCAAGTTTACTATACCAACTTCAAGGGGTGCCGCGTTTTTCTTTCGTGGTGGGTACTCATTAACCTTCGATGTTGATTTGATTGGAGGTACTTGCATACCAGAGTATAAACAACAAATTTATTACACCGAAAATTAGAGTGGTTCGAAAATATAGTTTTCAGTAAGGCGATGAAATAGTCGGTATAGCTTCGATTACACAGCACACTCGTAACGAGTGACAGACACGAGGCGTGGTACAATGGGTGGTCCGGCGAGGCCATTTCAGTGTTATTTACGGTGGTACAGTATTGGTGGGTGGCCTGTTGCGGCCACTGAGACTTTTTATCTACGTTTCGGCTAGACAACGCCCTACATTTATCTTCGGTTTAAGGCGGAGCTCGCCCAACGGTAAAATATTTGCGGGTGGCCAGTTGAGGCCACTTCAAGTTTCCGGGTTTAGCAGAACTACGTTTGAAGGTTAAGGCGAAACGACGCGTAACGAAAACACTCCAGTAACCAAGGAAAAAAAAGGTCGCCCATCGAGTAAAGGAAAATATAAATATATATACGGGTGCTCACCCGGTGATATTTTGGTATCGGTGAAATGCACTGCATCGGTTTGGGTGGGACGTCACCTGAAGCATGACGGCACCAAGGCCGCAACAGTAATTTTTTTTATGGTACTATTTTTTTAGTATTTCATTTTATTTTATTATTTTTATTTTTTGTTATATTTTAATTTTTTTTAGATTTAAAAATTTTTTTTTACTGTTACCGGGTGTATGTCGTGCGCTCGGTACACATTGGTCTCGCCCCCTACATTTTACTTTCTGCGGTTATTTTATTTTTTTTAATTTGATTTTTGTTCCCTTACGGGGTTTTGTGTTTTCATCTCCTCTACGGTGAATAAAATTATAAAATGAATTGCCAAAAATCTATTTCGGTTCGGTATGGTGGGAGCGGCGATTCCGTTCCGTGTCGGTGTAGTGTTTGCGGTCCCTTGGTGCCCACATTCGATTTCAAAACCAGGGTTCTGCCCTGTTTGAGTTCGAACGGATGCGCGCACCAGGGCGACCAATTTCGGAGGAACTCCGGTTTTTTTATTTATTATTTTCTTTTTTTTTTAATTTTGTAACTCTCTGTAACCACGGTGTAGGCCATGAGCCATGCAAGCCTCAAACCCCACGACCCATAGCAATTCTCCCCGAGTTGTAGCCGGCAAAAAATCACCGGGGAGGCCTCTGCATGAGCTTAGTGAAATCCGCAGGATGGCAGTAGTCATCCTGTAACATCCTATTGACGGGCGCTCTATAGCGGGCAACCCTAAATAAAACACCAACATCGGACAACATCAATACGTTGTTTTCAAATAGAGACATCCATGTGAAATATTTTTTTGATCTTCCAGATTCTATTCGAACAGCATAGACACTTCAACAAAACAACAAACATTCGTGCCGAATTTTCGTATATGTCACAACAAATCAAAGCCGTAAGGATATTTAACATTTCGATGTTTATTCCGCGTTATGACCAATGAGAATAATGATCTAAAAAAGGTAAAACAGAGATAATCAGAGATAAGCAAGCACCGCTACAGCGGGTTCCTCGAAAAGACAAGGAGCTCACAAGTAACACGCCAGGAGTAAACGAAGAATTTGTACAAACGCATATCGACTATGGGGTGTCCCGTTACAAGAAATTTTACGACATATACAAAACCAGACTGAGTAAGGTGATGAGGAACTTGAGGTAGAATACGGTAAACGCGCTCAAGTGGAGGGTTATTACCTCATCCCAATCTCGAACTTGAAAAACGCATAGAGACAGCGCAAGCACAGTAGTCGTTCGATACAAAGCTGCCTCGAATCGAGGTTCCAAGTTTCAACGGCGAATACACTAATTGGACACAACCGCACAAACAGCTGAACAACTCGCATAAATTACACTACCTATAAGCAGCGTTGTTACTGAAGTCTGTAAGCATTACCAATGAAAACTATGAGGAAGCATGGTGTATTCTTCCAGATCAAAAAAATCGTCGTTAGTTCATCATCGACAGTCTACTTCGATTAAAATCATCTCTGATTTTCTCATCAATATAAGTTCGTTCAGGCCATAGGGACGACTTACGATTGTCAACCTTCCCGACATAGTTTGGTTTGATGTCAACGGTGTATTTACAACCTTGATAAATTTATGGACCTGTAATTTGGTAAACTTTCATTCTCGAGGACTTCACCACCGGCTGCAGCAGTATTCATCCTTTACTTTTATTACGGTAAATGTTTTTCATAAAAATTGCGACACTAATTCTTTTTCTAAAAATTTCAGTAATGCCGACTGCACTTCTTTAAAGGAATTCCTGGTTTATTGCGATTGGGACTTCCTACAACCCGGAGATAGTTTAAATGACATTGTGTCATCATTCAACATGTGCTGCTTAAGAATGGCATCGCGAGATTTGTTCCTTTGGTCAAAAACGAACTTCGATTTCGTGAAATGTGGTGTAGTCGCTGAGTTTTATTTTGCTTTCAATTTCGCCCGAAGAGAGTTCCAAAATTTGAATGGGTTCTTATATAACACCTGGAAGAGGAATTGACTTCTAATCCGAGGGCATTTTGGATATTTAGAAAGAGTAAACGAAAACTAGTTGGATGTCTCTCACAGATGACTTACTAGGACTCCTCTGCCTATGGTACAGGCTTGTCAAACGATGGTGGGCACGATAGCGTTCCACTCATTTTAACCAAAAATTGTGTAGAAGATTTGACCCGTCCGATTAACTTTCATATTTAATGAGAGTCTTCGGTCTGGTGTTTTTCCTGACCATCTGGAAGACTTTTTTGGTTTAACTAGACATAATTCGTACCGCTTCGATAAAATTGATCACTCAATTCTTATTGAAATTGAAAGTTTCTTCCCACCAAATGGTTGTTGTCTTCCAAACCATCCAACCGCTGGCAATTCATGAAGATTTTTGATTCATCTTCGCACTTATTTTGAGTAACATCTGGAGTGCCTAAAGGTTGTGATACCGGTCCACTGTTATTTCAATATTCATTAACGATGTTTATGACTGCTTCGAGTTTGAATTGTCTCTTTTTGCCGATGACATGAAAATATTTGCCACATTCTGGATATAATTTTTTCTTACGTTCTAACCCACACATTAAATCTAATCTCTCTCACAAGGCACATTAAATCTAGAATTACGAAAGCATATACTATATTAGTCTTTATTAAACGAAACCGCTATGATTTTTGTGATCCGCTTACGTGAAATGTGTATGTAGCGTTTATTCGATCTATTCTGGAGTATGCCTCACAAGTCTGGCCGCCATTATATCAATGTCAATCGAACAGAGAAGAGAGCGTTCAAAAACTGTTCGTTCTGTTTGGATTTCGAGGTTTACCGTTTGTGCACGGATTCGTCTATTCGCTCTTCGACCTTATCTCGATCGTTGTAATTTATTAAAATTGCAGTGGTTAAATCATCGATGGGATGTGGCAGTCGTAATTATCGTTTATCATTTCCTAAGCACGCGTATTTCATCATCTTAACTCTAAAACGTCTTATGCGGTGGCGAATTATTTTTCTATCTGCCTCTATGCCCACCAATCAAGGTCTATCTGAGCCCGTTTTGAATACGTAGTATATAAAATAAATTTAATTTAGATTATTTTAGTTTATTTTCGTTTTTCTCATAAATTATATAGTTCTCAAAACATTTACAAAAAAGACGGGTAAGGTTCGGAGCCGAACTCTATAAGCATTTTTGTTGCCTATAAAGAACTTCTATGCAGTGTGATTTGCGTATTTCAAATATTACGACCACCCACTCCCACACCCACCTAACCCCATCTATACCCAGCCCAACCGATCCCAATCCACCATATCTCAAATGACCCCAATCAACAACAAACCACCACATCTAAACATTATTACCACCCCCACCCACTATCCAATTCTAACCCCACCGCACCCATATTATCACCCTTTAACATCTCCACACCCACTTCCACACACACACACACACACACACCACCCACACAAACCCTCATCCACCAAATCCCAAATTCCCACCCCTCCACCTCCCATACGACCACACCTACCAACCCCTATAACCATACCGCCCACACAAACCCACATCCAGACGAGATATACTTTCATTCCACATTAATTTCCACAAAATAGAATAGAAAATAAAAAAAATCTATCAATTTTAAGGAGGGGGGTTAACAAAACCGCACCTATCTCCGAACACTCTAAACACAGAAATATCCAAATCAATAGGGATCATTCCCATGAATTGCTTAAACTTTTAGTGAAGAAATTAAGATGATATCTCCATCCGTTCTCAAGTTATCGTGCACACAGACGGACAGACGGCAAACCGAAACCATATAGCATTTTTTTTAACAAAAATGCTTAAAAACGAAAAAGCTCCTATAGAAGCTGTCATTTTGGTGGACAAATTTTACCAAAATCTATAGGATGTCTCAATTGCAGCGTGCAAAATATTAGGAATTTTTGTTTGTTTAGGGATTACTAGAAATTTGAGATCTTTCTGTATAACCCTGATGTGTTACGAGCCAAAATAATAAGTAAACGCTAAAAACACAAAATATTGGCTAGAGCAGGAGCAGCTCTTTTAAAATGTAAGTATGCGTCTCCCACTATATAAACAACAATTTTAATGGAAAGTTTCTAAATTTAGTGATCGTTCAGACCACGGTATTGGGCTTCCCTTAATTTTTAATGGAAATATCTTCACAAAACGGATCGTTAATATTCATGATTTTGCCATTTTGTATTGATGCTGTATGTGCTGCTCTATTTCCAAAGTTAAACATTTCGTTTTATATAAAATAAACACTTTTATTGTACTATTTTGACCGAAATGACGCAACGACCTTTTACCGACATGGGATATTAAACTAACCCAGGCTACTTAATTACTTCTTTATTACAAGTTTGATTGAGGCAATAAAACGCCGGTGAAAAATTGAAATGGTGAATCTCTCGCCAAATGTAAGTTTTAGCTAGGCAGCAGCGATCGAGAATGCGATCGATGATGCGTGATCACACAATCCTACATTTTAATTTGGTAATACCGCATAAATACTCCATAAATATTGAGGTGAAGCTAAATTTACATTCAGCAAACTAAGTACACAACCTCGACGTGTTTCAACTAGATTTGTTTCTCTGTTGGGGGATACAGTATTCGTTTCGAAGATGTAAAGCATGTGATATGAAATCTCACAAAGTTAGTGTTATGATTACCGATGAAACCTATGAAAGGATATTAATAAATGCTAACATTTTATTTGGTTTCGTTAAGGCAGTAACTTGATTCTGACTAGAATGCTCCTATTTTTCCGGTTCCCTGACGAAATCTTAAATCTAAAGTTTCTGGGCGATCTCAAGTAAAATGTATAACCAATTTCTGCGAAACCTGCAGATATAAATTAAATAGAATTTGAAGAAGCCGATTCGAAAAGAGCCTTATACATTTTCAAATAAATCAATGTCCACAAAATTAGCCATGAATGGAACCATAGCCAAATGGTTTTAATATTTAAAGCCTGTATCTCAATGAAACCAATCTCAAAGAGATACGAGTAAAGTAATTGAAAAACGAAATACCAAGGCCAAAGACGAGCTTTGCGTTGTAAGGGAACAACTTATTTCTCTCTTAAGACCCTGCAACAATCAAAGTTATCATTAAAAAAATATATTTAAAAATTGTTTTTTAAAAAACCACGCTTATATTTAAAGGCTCTAAAAAGTAGGTAATATAATAAAAGGCTTTGAAAAGTAGAAAATAATATTTTTCTTCCTTACTCCTATCAAGGTATATTTATAACAAGTAGAAATTTAAAATTAATATGACTAAAAGGTTATTGGTGGTTTTTTAAAAAGTTTTTTTTAAATATATTTTATTTTCTACTTTTTAGTCATCGAAATTTTTTGGCATGTCCAAAACTGTCCAAAAATGTTAGAATCTTGCATTGTCATCGGAGTTAAGCCTACATCCAAATTTTAGCTCAATTGGACTATCGCAAGTGGTTGAAAAATTGATTACAAATTTGACGATACAAACAGACACACAGAGTGAGCTAATATAAGCGTGGTAAAATCAATTGTAACACAAAAAGCTGTACGAATGCATTAAACATACATTAAACCGAAAAAATTGGTACCAAAGTCAATCAACTAGTAATCGATATGATCAATGTCAAAAGTTAATTGGCATTGGAAGAAACTTGGCACAAATGTACACTAAAAATTTGGAACATAGTAAAATTTAATAAAAAAAAAAATTCAAGCACATGGATGTTGTTTAGTATATAATTCAACTCGTGTATAGTTGAGTAACAGTGGGTAACATTGAAAACCAAAACTGAATCCATTATAACGATTCCTATTAGCATTATCGTTTTTGACGACACAATGAAAGTGCATTATGAATATTTTATGTAAATTATTGTTGTTGTATTATATAACAAATATGTAAATAGTATGTTTATTTTAGCAACACACATTTATCTATCTACTTACATCAAATGCAATATTATTTTTAAAAATAGTTTTAGTTTAGTTTTTATTTAAATGAAACATTACGAAATTCAAATATTTGTAAATTTTTTAATTTATTTTCAAAACTGAACTATTTATTATTTTGTTGTCTCGGTCAATAATGTAAATATCTACATATACGAGTACATGTAATACGGAGTGTGGGTTACCTTGTCTCGTGTACATACCATATTTAAAATCGTGCATCGTTGCACTAAAAACACAAATAATATTTTTTTTTTGTATGTGTCTGCTTTTAATAGTTTATTGATAGGAGACTTAAACTCATTTTTGTAAAAATGACAAGGTCTCTAGGGTGATGAAACATTTAACTTTTTTTCGCGTATAGTAGCGCGTATATATAGTTGGATTTTAGTATATACGCCAACATACATATATATGATACTATCGATTGATAATAAACTTTTACAATACTTTATTTTATTAACTTATAGTTTGATGATGAGAAGAGAAAATTTATTTCTTCATCTTGTGGAAGATATTTTTACTACGACTTAAAAAAATAAAAACATTTATAAAATATATTAATAAATTTTAGCGCCAAAATTTAACTTAAATGCTATTTTTTTTTTTTTGATATAAGCATTGGAGCCAAAAAACTATATAAATTGTTGGTGGGGTGTTCTAAATTTAAATTGAAAGTGATAGTTGTAAACGAGTTGGGGGCTGGTGTTTAATGTATTTCCAAATTATCAAATCAATGCGTTCATGACAGTTTATTTTTCTTCTTCGTCCGATTTTTTGATTTCTAAGCTTAAATTTGATATTTTTTTTATTTTTAAAATATGTTTACAAAGTAAAACGATTCTATTGTAGCTTGAAGTAACTAAATCACAGCTATCTTGTACTTAGCCAGATGCTTTCCCTGTTAAGTTGCCCAAGTTAACATTTACGTTGTTTGGAAAATATTTACACCAAACTTATTCCTTCATTATGCCAAAAACCTTCAATTTAGACAAACTGTTTTGAAAATATTTTTTCCAATTCCCTATTCCCAGGAAAATTCAGAATACTCCTACTGTGGCCCTATTCTGACTTTCCCTGGGAATAGGGAATTGGGAAAAATATGTTCATAGCATTTTTGTCAAAATAATATTTTTCTGGCCTACTGAGGGAACAAGTTTGGTGTTAATATTTTCGAAACAAAGTTAAATGGGAAAATATTTTTCCCAATAAAAATTATGTGGAACAAAAGTTTCCCAATTAACATAGTTTTGAAAATTTTTGCACTAACCTTATTTCTTCAGTAGGCCAGACAAATATAATTTTAACAAAAATGCTATGAAAATATTTTTCCTAATTCCCTATTCCCAGGGAAAGACAGAATACTCCCACTGGTAAGAAAAATTTAAGCTTATTGTTCATATTTTTGTATGAAAATTGTTTATTTCTATAAGTGTGTCATGTTAAAATTTCACATAAAATAATAACCAATTGACGAATGGTCAGAGTGTTGTGTGTCTACGCGTATTTGAACCAAATTTATAAACTTGCCGACACAATTGCCGTCGATACCTATGTTGGATAACGCATACTTTTACCAAAGCTGATAAACAACTACTCTCCCAGCTTAAGATAGCAGAATCCTCACCAAAGGCGTGATATATATTAGAATCAATTCTCAACCACTTCAGCTGCTCGATAGTGTACCACATGTCACAGTTGCAATTTCAAGGCACACACAGTCATTTAAACATTTTTCACCAGCGGTTAATGATAAAGACTACACTCAGTTTTAATCACAGCTCGAACCCATATTTCTACTCAAAAGGTAGGTAGGTTTCTATTCAACGCTCCCTGAATCAAAAAAGACTGACTTAAAAATGGTGTTTTTTCTGACTTAAAACCAGCGTTTTTATTTCATTTTAAAATTGACTCAAAATCTGTATGAAAATGAAATAAAAGAAGCTGACTTTATTGATGCATATCATAAGTCATTTTGAAAATGATTTAAGAAGTGTGTTTATAAATGAGATGAAATGAGTGTTTATAAATGGTATAAAAAGCCCACTTATTTATGTTTTTATATTTTCATTAATGAAATGTGTATTAAAAACAAATGTAAATTTTATGTATATAATGTGAAATAAAATATGCCTTTTTTAAGTCGTTTGAAAATGAATTAAAAAATATATTTGTAGGACGACATAAATTGTGCCTTTCTTGTGTCGTTTTGAAATTAAATTTGTTTTTGTAAAACAAATATGACTAAAAATATGACTTAAAAAAATCCCATTTTTTCATATGAAAACACCTTTTTTAAGCCCACTTTTTTAATTTCAGCCTTTTATAATTCAGAAATCAACCCATAAAATCCAAGAAAATATTGGTTTATGATAAATGTGTAATTTACTATCAAAACGTAAATAAAATGGCATCAAAAGCATATAATGCCATGATAGACGGCTGGTTTCATAACTATAATTTCGAGATCATGATTTCTTAAATGAGAACTCAAGACACATTACTATTTCTTTTCTCTTCTCGTTTAGTTTTAAACAGCAATGGAGTAGGCATTGATAAAAAAGTCAAGATTGACAATTAATTGACTTTTAAATTGTCACAAATGACTTTTCTATTGACAGACCAGAAAAAAATTTGTTCCCGCCAACAAAATATCTCAATGGTTCACTGCAAAAATTGGTTGTCGTTGTTAGAAATGTCAAATAGGCATCGGTGTTACTCGATAGTAACTTTTATCGCAGTGAACGACATTTAATCATTTTATGTCAATCTGTCAATTTTAAATTATATTCATAATATATAATATAGTTTGCGTGCCTATAGAAGTCTGTCTATAATTATCAATAAAGAGAGAGAATAATAAAAATAATTATGATTTCTATGACTGTGGACTATGGATAAACTAATAAATAATATCACAAATATTACCAAATCAAATATGTTATATTGTTAAATTCATATAAATTAAATATATAAATTAAATTTTTTTGTTTAACTGCAGTTCAAAAATGTCGTTTGGAGTCGATGACAACCTAAGCAGTGAACGACAAATAGTCAAAAAAGTAACTTTTTGTAACTTTTAAGGCAGTGATACATGTACAGATTTTGCCTTTAAGGCAACAAAATATGCCTTAAACAAAATTGAGAAATGTTCATTTTAAAAATTTTGCCTATAAGATGGTCGACTTTTAACCAATCAGCGCGCATCATATTTATACCTTAAAGGCAAAATCTGTACATGTATCACCGCCTTTAGTCACGCAGTGAACAGACTCAATATGACAAATAGAAAACTCAAAGGCAACTAGATTTGCTTGGTAAACTATTAGTGTCCGGAATCTCCATTTTTGATGCATTCGGCCAGCGTTGTGAGAAGTAAAATGCATCGAAATGAGAAAAAATATCTCATTTCGAAACTGACTTCAAATTTAGTTTGAAACTATGGTGGCAAATGTTGAATCATGGCACACTAGTACAAAATCATGATTTCGAGTTAATCATAATTACGAAACTAACAGTGTATCTATGACATTAAAATCAAACTACCTTATTTATGTTTCATAACTTCATTAAAACCCGACATAATGAGCAGCAAATTGACCATGATAATGTTGTTTACAGATGCAATCAGTCTCTCGAAACTAGCTGAATGAAATCGGGTATTGACCGACTGAGCAGTACTTTCTAAACTCTGGAATGCTCCAGTAACTTTAGCTCCATCGAGAGTTGAATAAATTGGTGTAAAAATCAAAATCAAATCAAATAGTGATCATTACGCAACTTGGAATTTAAACTAAATTGTATTTTACCATGCAATATAACAAGAGATGCGGAATTTTTATTTATGAACACTATGCTTGGTTATAAATTGAACCAAATAAACACAATTGCTAATAATCGTGATAGATTATTGGATCTTGTCTTCAGCAACGACATTGACACCTTTAAAATTTCTGAATCCCTACGACCTTTTGTCATAAATGATGTCAATCACAAATCTTTGGATACTGCATTTGACTTAACTAAAATGGCGAGATCAAAACACCTACAACCAATCAAATACAACTTCAAAAAAACAAACCATGTGGGACTACAAAATTACCTCAAATCCATCAACTGGCAAATAACTCTCAGTTCCAAATGCTCACCCCCAGTAGTTCAAACGAACAATATTGTTTTCATAATTTATAACCTCTTCCTTAAAATTGATGAAATGTATTTTACAAAAACAAAATAAGAATTACTTACACACTCATTTTTAATTTGTACTTTAAAAAACTCAAAATATATTTTTTTTATTGAAATTTTAGTTTTAAAATATGAGTATCCCTCAAATGTAGAACGAGAGATGATTTATCATAATAATCGCTCGTCGTTGGTGCAACATACCAACTTTTCGAAAAAAGTGATAATTTTTCGAATTTCGAAAATTATGATGTTGCAACATCCCACCCCAGTCTTTCCCTGGGAATAGGGAATTGAGAAAAATATTTTCATGGCATTTTTGTTTGAATTGTATTTTTCTGGCCTACTGATGAAACCAGTTTGGTGTAAATATTTTCGAAAAAAAGTTAATTGGGAAATTATTTATCCCAATATAATTTTTATGGAACAAAAGTTGCTCATTCCACTTTGTTTTCTAAAATATACACCAAACTGCTATGCAAATATTTTCCCCAATCCCCAATTCATCGAGTAGGTTTGTATTGCTCATAAGAAATTTTGATTTCACTCAGTGAAATTTAAAATTACGTTCGAATAATTCAAACTACTAGGATTGCTGATGAAAAAACCATTCTCAATACAAATTAATAATTTCAATTCTTACAAAACTCAAAATTCATTTTTAAAGAGAATAAATTAAATGTCGGTATATGTAAAGTGCCTTCATGGGCTTTAGTGACAATCTTATCGCTGTACGAGGCTAAAACCAGCCACATGACAAGGTTATATAGCGAGAGTGTTATTATTATTAAGTATAGGTGTGACCAGCCCAAAAATTAGTATTACGTGTTACCAGTGGTTCGTTTTTCCTCGGAGGGAGCAGTTTTTAATTTACATTTGTCCGACTAATTTACGTATTTGTATTTATGTTGTCCAGAAATACCCATTGAGCTTTCTACAAAACTTTCACATTCATTAGGACTTTGAACAATCATGATCATTAAGTACTTAATTATTTACATGTCTGAGAAACTTATTATTCTTTAACAGTTCTTTGCGCGGTACTGAGGTCATTATACTACATGGGCATTTTGATGGTTCTGCCATTACTTTAAAAATTAAACGGTATAGCTTTACTTTTTAACGCGTCCGTCGTTTATTTTTTCAATACTAAACCAGCTAAAAGTATATTTTTTATTTTTCATTTATTTCGTTTTCCGAGCACATTGACACATTTTATATACATTTATGCATATCAGTACAGCATAAAAACTTGGATTCAAATTTGTCAAATGTTGCAATTGCCAACAGAAAAAATAATTTTCGACATTGTCGACATATTGTCTACACGCGTAGAATATTAGTTAGCTACACGGTAAAGATTACAATATTAAACATGTTGTTTTAAAGTTTTAGTTTGTTTCAGTACTTAACGATTTTTACGGCTGGCCACTCAATAATAAAGGAAAAATATTAATTTTAATCGAGATATTGATCACATTATGGCGAAAATCCGTGCTAGTTAAAATTTCAAAACTAGTATTGTGTGATTAAAAAAAAATTAAAAATTAATTTTCCATAAAATTTTAAATTATCGAATATAATTAAAGAAAATACTTTTTTCTCCGATCGTAGGAAAAAATATATCTTTCCGTTGTTTTTTCGAAACGAAAAGCTAATAATTCCAGTAAGTTGTATTTGTAGCTAAGCAACAAGTAATAATAGTACGAGAAAATTATTTCTGGCTAGGCCGGGAAAATATTCCCGTATGGATTTTTAATTGTTTAGAACAAATAAAAGTGCACTTATAAGGCCAAACGCATTTATTTATTTTAATTTAACAGGATGATTTCAATTTTGTAGATAAATCAGCGAAATACGCCTGAATGACGTTTTCCAAAAATGATTTGATGTGTTTAGATTGACAATATATACATAAAGCGTTTATAAGCATTTTCGTATTTTTCCTTCGATTTTTGTGGGAGTAAATCACATGTACCTGAATTAGCTGCTTCCACTATATCCGTACAAGATAAGAATAATTCGCTTTCACTGTCCATATTCCTTAAATTTTGTTCGCACGTTTTTTATAAATCAAATAGGTACACAAACTTGACAACTTTTGAAAAAAAAACAAAATGTCTTATGATGTCGTGGCTAACTAAGCAACAATTTTATCTTATTTTCGATTTTTTTACTTTGTTTTGATTTCTTAGTATGATAATTAATGAATAATACTAAAAATTATTTTGGGTTTATATTCGTTTTAAAGTCTATCGGAGAAAAAATAGTATGTACAATTCGGAGGAAAAGTGCATTCCCGGACTCCCGTGGTTGTCGTGGTTTCCACTATCGTCCGGGAATGCAGTACTTTTCCTCCTAATTATACAATATACTATTGTGATGTGAAATTTAAATTGGTTTAGAATAGAATTTTTTAATTAATCTTTAATTAATTTTAGTAATTATTTTTTATAGTTTATCTAATTTTACAAGAATTTTATATTTTGAAATATTTCAAAATAAATGTTTCAGAGTGTGCTTAATATAAACGTGGCTGTTTATTCGTTCCTCAATAGAACTCAAGATAACAAGAAATTCAAGTTTAGAATGCAAAGTTTTGACAAATTTTATTGATCAATAACAAGAATAAAGAATTAATGTATAAAAAAAGAAATAAACTAAACTTGATAGACAAGATAGAAAAAGATTAGCTTTACGATAATAATAGTGTAAAGTTACACAAACAACAAAACTATTGAAAAACAGTAATATTTTAAAATGGTGCTTGAATACGTTTGCCTGTATTCCATACGTTGCAATGCTGCTAGGTCCCAAAGTTATACAAAAGAAAAAGAAAAAATACGAATGCCTACCTAGCTTATCGAGAAGTCCACTCTTTTGTTTTTTGAAAAGAAGAATTAAAAATTTAAGACAAAATTCGTTTTATTTTATTTGTTTACAGAAAAAAATTCTCTTGTTAAATTTTTACTTTGGTGTACCGCCTTATGGCTGTAAATATCCGGGGAGTTTCATTCGCATCAAAATCCATGTCGTAATGAACGACACGACTATAAAGATGAATCCCGGTTGGTTTACGATTAAGTTTTGGTCTGTGTCTGATCCATAATAATAAATCCAAAAATGCCGATCGTATATAAACAGAAAACTACTTGCCAAACCTTCCATAATGTATCATATATCATGTTTCGAACTATTATGTCGGTTAGGTTTCTGACATTTCTCTTCTAGTCTGGTAAGCAATACTAAAATATAACAAAAAAAAATTTTTTGAGAATTGGTTAAACTATAACGGATCAATTATATTACTTAATGGTTCCTGGACATTACTTGCCTCTAGTAGGGTGGAACGAAAATAATAAAAAAAATCATTTTTTATTTAATTTGTAATAGTGCGGAATAGTTGTGTATTAGTACACTCCAGTAAAATAGCAAAATTTTAAAAATATTTCTTGAGGTGCCGCTGAGAGGTTGAAAATTGATAAAACATAAGAATATTATTTTGGAATTGTTTTATTGGAAGTTTCCCTATAAATTCAATTTTATACATAAAATCCCAGAATTTTACACATTACTTTGATTAAAAGTTTTATATTCCGATTTTGTGCAAAATCTTCGAGATTCAAGTCTGGCACGAATAAAACCATCTCACGAATCAATACCATCTCCGTCACCAATTTTACACATCTACCGCTTGAGTGTGGCATGGAAACCGATCGAAATCTATGTTATCGATTCGCTGGCCTTTTTGGATCATATTTTTTTAATGCTCTATCGGTTGTGTGACTCATCAAAGAAAGTTCTGTAATTTCAGCCCAGCTAATCATCTCATAATATTCCTTGGCTTCAAAGTTTACTTTTGGTACTTGAAATTTACGGATGTTTCCTTCTGTCCGATGAGATCTCACTTTTAATATTCTTCGAACTCCTAGTTCTCGGATATACTATCCATAAATGCTTTGCTCCATCTTTGCATTGTACTCGTATGTCTTACAAGATGATTGTGGACGCTTTTCCATAAATGCTTAACTCCATCTATACAAGATAATTGTATTTTAATTGAGAACCATTGAAAACACCGCTGAGAACCAGGCAATGTAATATGAACAACATGGATAAGATAATTTTCGAAACGAGATAAAAATTTCATCTCAAATTGCCCAGTCAATATAAAAATTTGGAAATACTTCATTAGTTTCTTACCATCATTATCTGCAAATCAGCATACGTTAAATTTTCAATATTATCAGAAGAGTTACTGATTATTTTACATAAGAATTGGTACCATATTCGTACTATATCGAGTGATGTTCCTTAATATCACAAAATGACATCATACAGTACCCCACATTTAAGTACGAAACGGTTGAGTTCAATTCGTCGTTTATATAAAATTTTAACTAATATTAAATAGTAATTAAATTAAATAAGTGTAATTAAATAAAAATAAAAATTTGTAGGCTTATGACAGTATTTAATTTTTTATTTTGACAACTAAGCTACACAGTTAAATTCAGTTTTACTTTTTGCCTAGCTGTGTTTATTTTCGAATTTTTTTTCTGACATGTAATAAAACGGCTAACTTCACTCTTCACAATATTTGGTTCAAGTTATGAAAATGGGACAAATTGGGAATTCCCGAATCACATATTTAACTTTACTTGATTCAAATTATGCAAAAAAAACCAATTGGGAATCCCTGAAACATGCGAGAATGTACAAAATTTAATTCACGTTATCGAGCTTTTTAATTGTTCACGTTACCCGGAGTTTACGGTATACGGTGTTCATGTTAGCGCAAGGTTATTGTATATTGTTTTTAATTTCAAACAGGTTGAAAGCTGCGACATGTGTGTACGTCTATTAATCTGTGCATTAAAAATTTAATGAAATTTAAAAAAAAAGTAATATGATAATTTAAAAGAAATATTATATTTTTTATTGGAATTTCATGATATATAATTTTTTTTTTTTTAAAAAATAAAATTTTTTGCTATTCACAAATTTAATTTGTTTCATTAAATCGAATGAGAACCATTTCGTTTGTCGCAACGCCTATATAGAGTTAAAACGTAACGCCACTAACAATATCACAATAAAACCTTCACGCAACTGTAAAACGAAACGTTCCTATACACGGTTGAATTAAAACAAATTTGCAACGTATAATATTTAAATTCTTTCATAACTAAAATAGCAAAATAACTGGGCATTTTCGGTTGCAGGCACGTGTCCTGGTGCAGCAACGTAGTGATAATTCATGAGCAGCTTCATGGTCGCCGCAACTCAAGTTGCAGAATGGTTTCTCAACGATTTTGGAACTTTAAAATGTTATTTGGGTAGCTCTTGCAAGGAAAAATTTCACGACCTGTCAATTCTTTAGGTTGTATGCTAATGCTACCTACATAACCAAGATTCTCAATCATTATTTGACCCTGGCAAGTAAAAA
The DNA here is from genome assembly GCA_932526605.1 of Nephrotoma flavescens. Taxonomy (NCBI): domain Eukaryota; kingdom Metazoa; phylum Arthropoda; class Insecta; order Diptera; family Tipulidae; genus Nephrotoma; species Nephrotoma flavescens. Next base: position 57,071,919 of record OW052220.1, on the reverse strand, counting down.
TTGCAAACATTTTCTGACAATTCCAATAAACAACCATTTAAAGTATTGTACATAAATGTTTTGATCTGAATTGCGAGGAGCCAGGTGGAGCTGATGGTTTTTTATATTTCGATATTTTTGTTTTTGCAGGTGCCAGTTGTTAGTTTTTGAAAGTGTCATATTTTAAAAAATATGATAGAAAAAAAAGTTGGCAAGTATTTCAGTGGCCCTATTCTGGTAATACCCGGGGATTCCCTTTTCCTAAAAGCTTTTGGGAGAAAAAGTTTTTGGGAAAAAATTATTCCTAAATATAGCAGTGTTGACGTTTATTTTAGGAAAGATTTGAATTAACTGGGAATAGAATTTAACGAAAATTTATTGTATTTACTTATAGCAATATTATGGCTGTAAATTTATACTGAAAACTGGTAATATCAATTGGAAATATCAAAACCAAGTAAAATCAATTAAACTTAGTAAACTATTTGTAGGCATTTGTTTTCTTGTTTTATTGCGATCGCGTGTCGAACAGTGTTGCGCCGTATTGTCTACACCACGTAGATAATTAATATTCTACATGTGTAGAGAATGTATGTAGACAATTAAGAATTTGACGTCGACATTGTAGAGAATGTAGACAATGTCGAACTGTATGGTTTCTGTTATCAATCAGTAAAATTCTATGATTTTCTGGTTTAAAAATGTAAAAACAAGTTATTATATGACAATGACGTATTTTTATGTATATAATGGGTGTATTTTGAAATCTCTGTTTTTAATATCCCGGTCTACCAAATCCCGGTTTTCCTAATCTCGGTTTACGAAATCCCGGTGTTCAAAATCCCGGTTTCAAAATCGTAGTTTTCTTTTCTTCTAGTTCTAATTGCACAAAATAATTAATAAAGTTTTTTAATTGCAAGATTTGGTACTTGCAACATTTTGTAATTGTAACACTTTGTAGTTGCAAGATTTATAAAAAAGGCTGACAGCTTCAAAAATTCTCAAGGGCACTTAGCCCTCCATCCAAATTCCATACCTATTAGCCATTTTCTAGAACTTTATCGCAAACTCATTATTGAATTTTGTCAAAAAATCATTTAAGAGCCCCATTTTCCCACATGCCAAATTATAAAACCGGGATTTCCTAAAAATCGGGTTTTTTTATGCAAAACCAGGATTTTGAAAACCGAGATTTAGAAAACCGGGATTTTGAAGACCGGGATTTTGAAAACCGGGAATTTGAAAACCGGGATTTTGAAAACCGAGATTTTGAAAACCGATATTTACACACCCGCATATAATATGTGACGTTTATATGCTCGGAAAACGGAATAATATATAGAAAGAAATAAATATTTCTTTCATTATACTTGAGGTTAGTACAATTTTATAAAAATCCGAAAAAGGTCATATGCTAAGAAGTACAATTTCATACACAGTTACATTTTAAAATTAAATACAGAGCTGTAAAAAAACTACTTTGAGAGACGGTCCTTCAATGTGCAAAATCATTACTACGCAGTAAAATGTTAAAGCACCAGAGGCCACTATTCTGGCTTTCCCGGGGAATAGGGAATTTGGAAACATAGTTTCATAGCATTTTAGTCTAAATTGTATTTTTCTGGCTTACTGAGTGAATAAGTTTGGTGTAAATATTTTTCCATATAAAAATTTTGTAGAACAAAAAGTTCCCAATTAACTTTGTTTTTAAAATTTTTGCACTAAACTTATTCGTTCAGTATCAAGAAATGTTATACAGGATCGTGGTAAACACCTAGGATCAAAGTAAAGGAAGTACACCGGTACGCTTATTTACCGACATGCAAATCACAGGAGCTGCTTCAAAATAATTTTTCAACAAATTCGCGAAAATTTATGTTAATTTAAATAATTAATAAAATAAACATTTGATAATTATGTAATTTATGTTATTGATCCTAGATTTGTGAAACAAAATAATAATTCGCTTAGTTGTCTCAATATTAAAGTCACTTGTTAACCAAAGTACCGGCCGAAACAGTAGACAGAACTCGACAACACAATTCTATAAACACTTCGGACAAAATTAGACAATGCACCGTGCCTGGAGACCGAGATGAAAACCAAAAAAAATGTGGATGAAGGATTGGTTTAAAACACGACCTAGGTTTTCTCATGAAAACCTCTTGAAAAAGCTACGGTTACCTTCGGCTGTAGATTATCAAAATTTTAAACGTATGGAACATGCAATATTTTCAGAGCTTTTATCCCGATAATAGCAAAGCAAGATACAGATTTAAGAGCTGCGATATCACCAGCTGCAAGGTTTTCTAGAACGTTACGATGTTTTGCACCAAGACAGAGCTATGAAAACCTCAAATTCAATACGGTTATATCTCCTCAATGCCTCTGTAAAATAATCATAGGGACATGTGATGCTTTGATATCAATGTCAAAATAATGATGATCAAATTATAATGTACATTTTTTTTTATTTTTGTATACATTAATTATTAAAATTTTAATTCTTTAATTTATATTTTATAAGGTTTGTCATTTTAACCAAAAATGAAAAATGTTCTGTAATTGAATTTAGATATTATCAAAACCATTATTATCCAGTGTGTGATACACAAGTCACAAATGAATTTGGGGTTCAACTTGATGATAAATTGGACTCGCATATTTTTACACTATTTGCGTATAAAATGCCTAAGGAAACTCCAAACGGGACATCATGTTTCGCTTTTCGAGCGAAAATTGATTTTTTCTGTTTCTATTTGCAGAAATTTTATTGGTTTTCGCTACGATTAAAATGTCGCAAGCCTTATAGCAGAGTGCAGCTTAGCTTAGCAGCTTGGCTTACAGGACTATGCCAAACATTCCATTAAATTTTACCATAATTTAAAATACCGTTTTAATTTAAAATACCGGAAGCAGGTGAATCTGGCGGTTTTTTATTTGCCAGTATTTCTGTTTTTTGCTGGTGGCATAGTCGACACCTTGACAATTTCAACATATACTTTATACCTGCTTAGTTTAGTTCAACTGATTTTTAGAAATTATTATGTTTCCGTAAACAAATCACTACATAAACAAAAAAGGACATCATCAGTTACCCACTTGCCAGTAAATGGATTACTGGCAAATGGGTAACTGATGATGTCATAATTTTCAGTATGCGGCGCTAGAGTATGGTAATGGAAAAACATACGGTGTTGAAAATTAAAAATTGGAAAATATCTTGAATTAGTTTAAACATATGCTATTATCATCTATTTGTTTTGTTAAAATGAAGTTATAAGGTTACACAATATTGGAAATTCTCAATTTAAACTGGATAGCTGTGAGATAGCAAATTCCAACTGAAAAACAATGGGGAAAACAACAATAAAATCTACAAATATTCGTCTACGAATATTCTACATACTCTACGAATTGTCGACATTGTCTACGCCAAAATGAATTGTCTGCGTTATTTTCGACACCAACATGTCGAAAATGCCAGAATACGCGTAGACCCACAACACTGGTGTCGACCGCGAATAATAGAATTATTTTCCCGTAAATTTATTCTCCAATCACCAGATTTAACTTTTGGAAAACAGAGAAAAAAATTATTCCCTATTCCTGGAGAATTGCCAGAATAGGACAACAGTTAGAATTAGAATAAGATTATTCTAAATACTCTACTAATTTTCGACATTGCCTACGCAAGAAACAATTATCTAGATTATTTTTGCCACCAACGTATAGAGAATTTTGAAATGCGTAAACAACTCGCATAATTGATTTTACTATGGAAATCGGGATAGTTATATTGTCGTTAATATCGGTTTGATGCAAGAACTAATGATTGTGTCACAATCCCTTTGTCCGTTACTGAACTTAATAATCGTACACAGTGGGAGTGAAGGTACAATTTTTTTGGGGTGTGTTTATTCAAAATTTAAATCTCACCTTCGTATCCAAACATATATGTATAGACCCCATATTATGACGTATAACCCTCAAAAAAATATTCATGGTCGTCTGTCAAAAAGATATAAACAAAACGAAGTCAGATAAACAAATTCGGAAAAATACTGCGTTAAAAGCTATGACATCCAATTAATTACTGGTATTATAATCATTGTGATGAGGTTAAATAATTAATGATTTACCCACATCTCTTCAGGATCCTTGAGAAGAAGTTTTTCCAAAAGAAACATTACTCATTTGGCTTTATTAGAATATATATGAATTTATTCTGCGTTATATTATTACTTAGAAGCTTAATTGTATTTACCAATTGCATCTTTTATATAATCATAATGCTAGACATTTTGACGTAAGTCAAAATGTTAAAATGTTTGCTAATAGATTAAAATTTCTTATATATAGTACACAAAGCGAATATTATTTTCCAAAAATCGACGTACAATTTCTGAGAAAAACGATTTCGCACACGAATCGATAACCTCATAAAACATGCAAACCTTCGTTCAGTTCAAGCGAAAAAATTTTTGCTTTTCAATGTCTCTGGCGTACAAACATAATATGTGTGAATCATAATTGTTATTATTTCGTCAGAAACAGCAACAAACAACATAATTTTGGTAAACTTTTAGTTTCAAGGCTGCGGGTGTATCATAAAACATCAAAACATTTTCCGTGTGTCGTTAATTTAATACGGTAAACATAATTTGTAATTTTAATTATGTGTATTAATATTTGAGTACTCGTACTTTAGTGATGTCGGAATAAGTATATTTGCTTTGGGTGATATAAGAAGGCCGACCTATAAAATTCTTATTCGAGTGAATGAAACATTAATGTCATTTATACGCCACGCCACTCAATGTGTTTGTTGAAATCGAGTTTACCGTTAATTCAACTTAGGGTTAAATCCTATACGAAAGCGTGAACTAAACATTTTTGTAAGTTGTATTTTGAAGTCTCTAGCACCAAATTATTAACTAAACGAGTCTTTAAATCAACCTCGATTTTTCTGCATTCCAATTGATTATGCAATTGATTCAAAGTGATTCTCTGTGGCAAGTACACCGCAGATCATAAATATCTACCGTTTAATATTTGCCCAGTGCCATTTAGCTAATAAAAAATATTTAAAACAAAAATTTAGCATTCTAAAAATTACTACCGAGGGTTGTTTTGTGTTGTGGGGATTCGTATTATAGCTTCGATCTTAGTATAAAAGGACTTAATTTCGTGCAGAGTTGTGCTTCTACACGTATTTCAGAATTGTCTACATGTTGATGTCGAAAATAGCGTAGGTACCTAATTTTGATATAGACAATGTCGATAATTGCTAGAATTTGTAGATAATTCGTAGAAAATGTCGATTATTACTTTTTTGTTGATTTTTAATTAGGCTTTTTTAAGCAGAAAGCTTTCTTATGGTTGTCCAGTTCAAAGTGGGGTTTTTCAATAAATTGAATTTTTGCAAACCAAATACTTCAGATTAGTCCGTTTAAAATAATTCAACAAATTCAAATTAGTTTGAAAAATGTTTATCTATCTACATATATAAAAGTCAAAAAATGTATGTTTGTTCGCGAAAATCTCAAAGACTATACGGCCGATGGACATGCATGAAACTTTCACACAATTTGTATCTTGGCAAGGAGGTGGTTATAGGCATAGTGCAATTTTTTTACTATAGGTGTGACACGAGTCGCACTACCAAATATCACAAACCGCTCAACCGATCGTTTGAAATTTTGGCCGTGTTTAAGTTACATCTCCAGAACCAACCCTACGGTATTTTTGAAGAGGTTGAATTTCGGAGTCTAGGAGCCTCGGTACCAATGTATCTAAAACACTACCAAATATCGCGAACCGCTCAAACAATCTTCTTGAAATATTGGCCGAGTATAAGTTGCATGTCTAGAACCAACCTTACGATATTTTTGAAGGGGTTGAACCGCGAGGTCTAGGGGCCCCGGTTCAAATGTATCTAAAACACTACCAAATATCGCAAACCGATCGTCTTGAAATATTGACCGTGTTTGATTTGCATATTCAGAACCAGCCCTACTATATTTTGGAAGAGGTTGAACCCCGAGGTCTAGGAACCCCGGTACAAATGTATCTAAAACACTACCAAATATCGCAAACCGCTCAACCAATTGTCTTGATATTTTGCTCGAGTATAAGTTGCATGTCCAGAATCAGCATACAATATTTTTTAAGGGGTTGAACGCCGAGGTATATAAAACACTACCAAGTATCGCGAACCGAACATCTTGAAAATTTGACCGCGTTTAAGTTGCATGCCCAGAATCAACCATACGGTATTTTTGAAGAGGTTGAACCCCGGGGTCTAGAAGCCTCGGTACAAATGTATCTAAAACACTATCCAATATCGCAAACCGCTCAACTGATCGTCTTGAAATTTTGACTGAGTATAAATTGCATGTCTAGGACCATCCTTACGATATTTTTGAAGCGGTTGAATGCCGGGGTCTAGGGGCCTCGATACAAATTTACCTAAAATTAATTTTTTTTAATTCTTAGGCAGGAACAAGTTAAAGAAATAGCTCATATGAAATAAGTGCCATGCTTGAATTCAAAGAGATCCGTCCCATAAGCCAAAGGGGACCGTCCTTATAAGTTGTCACAGGGTTTCTAAAATTTTCATAATTTTTTTTGAAGGGATCGGGTCCCTGGGTTAAATATTTTCCAATATACGCAAAAACTGCATTGCAAATTAGTCAGAGCTATCACGAAATTATATTTTATAATTTTTTGATTGTTCGTTATTGCACCTCTATCTAAAATAAATGGAGCCTATAAAAACGATTTAACTCTACAAGGATGTAATCGGCTGGAATTGGGAATGAAAGCCTCAGTGAGCAGAAGAGCATACTGTTGACCTTGAAATATTGTACGAAACGGATTGCGTTATCAATCAATTGAATCGATCTGTCGAATTAAAGTGATGGACTCAAAAAGATATTTATTAATTTAAAATTAATTAATTTGAATTTAAAATTAAATTATTGCAATTTTTAAGCTGTTTTCTGACATTTAAAATGGTGAAGCTTAATCAAATAAATGAAATAAAAAAAATATTTTAAACTAAATATTCGACTAACTCGATTTTCTAATTATTTTAACAAATAAAAATTATTATAAAAAAGTTAAAATATATAACTTCAATATAACTCAAGAAAGCAATCCATGCAATCGATCGAAATTTATTTGAAGTAGTCACCAAAAATATGGCACCACAGAGAATCATCAATCCAACGTCTCCGTGCATGACAGATGGAAAATTCGCCCAAGAAATAGCCAAACAATTTTGTTTTTGTTTTCTTATAATTGTCCAATGGATTTAATGTCCTTTTAAGGTCAATTAATACCCCTTTTTCATTCACGCACACACCACCCATTCACACAATTACAGTATACCACCTGCACATTGCAAGGTACATGTGAACCTGCACACTGACATGGACGGTGCGTCGGCGCTGATTTCTGCACTCTAGCAGAGCGTCATAGTTGTGTTTATTAACATCACCGATCGTAATCGATGATAAAAATTCGCTTTGCATCCTGCCTCTGGTAGGATTCGAACCCAGTACCTCCCGGTCCAAGTTCCGAAGCCATAGCCACTGCGCCACTTGTCCGGTGGAAATTTTTAAAGAAACCATCAGTGGCAACGATGGCTTTATCGACATCGGTAATCGCTGGGTTGTACAGGTTGTACACATCGTTTCAACAATTGAGAACAGTTGGTGCTCAATTATGCCAAACTTAACGTGAAGCATGCCATAAATTAAAATTATTGAAAAATTATTGGAATGTATAAAGAAGCGCTAATTGATTGAGGACAAATGTTTATCAATTGTCAACAGAACGACCATTTGATTAGAAAAGGTTTCATCGAATCGATTAGCAGATAATGTATACGATTTGCACGGAGAGCAGTAATTAAATGTCAATGAGCTGCAAACATTAATTCAAACAAATTTATCAAAACTGACGGTATATAACAACACAATGGATATAACCGCATTATGAATGCGATTTCACAACAAATTGGCGGTTTGTTTTTAATCGATGCACCCGGTGGAACAGACAAAACATTTCTATTTTCATTGATTTTGGTGACGATTCGCTCACAAAAGAGCATTGCATTGGCCGTCGCATTGCAGCAACTCTTTTAGATGGAGGTAGAACAGCCCACTCTGCGTTCAAATTGCCATTGAACATGCAATTACTGAGATACCCACATGCAATGTGGCGGTTTGTGGATTAAATCTTATTTGCTAAAAATATTATTTACCCAGGAGCATTACAATAATATAATTATTATTGAAATATAATGTTCATTCAATAAAATAAAACACAAATCTACCCAAATGTAAATACGCTTTGCTACAAAATGGCGTTGCAGCGCACACCAGGTATCCGCTAGTCATCAATGTAATCTGCTTTTGTTATTAACAAACGAAAACATAATATCTCGGCGGACGGGTAATTTCGTTTTCCTAACCGACAAACTAATTATTTTCTAAAGATGTCACTGTTTGGTCATTCATTTTCGCAAATATGTATAATAATTTCGACAAAATATTTGAACTAAACATAACAGCTTAGTATAGTTAGAATATTTTATTCAAAATTAATTTTTGAAATTGTCAGTGTCAACCGCCACCTGCAAAAAGAAAGAAATAGCAGCAGATAAAGAATAGCAAGTTCCACACAAGATTCACAACATATCCACATATACCACATCCCTAAAAAGAAATGGACTAATAAATAGATAAGATAAGAAAAAAAGAACACCTCAATTAAGTGAGGACGCAAGAAACGCCAATAAAATGTGATAGTTCAAGGACGATGAAGGCCCTAATTTTCTACATTGACGAATGGGAAACAGATGGTTTACCGTTAACGGCGTCGTATTTACTGAGAAATGGCACACCACGGTAATTCTTATACATTCTCTTGATATCTTCTCCATAAACGAATTGTATTTTCTACAGATCTAACCGCGATCTCTTTCCCGGGGACAAGGACGATCTCTTTGTCTGCAATGGTACAGAGCTATTTTAATTATTGTAAAGCTCATCAAATAAAATTTATCATGGGATGCACCGATAATATCTTAAGTGGTTACCTCAATAAATGCCGTACGACGAGAGATATTGGAGCTCACAATTCGTAGAAGACACATACGTCTGATGACCTGTGACTGACAACGAAATACCGCCAAGATAATTTAACTGGCATTTAAACCGACCTCATCAAGCAATAGTAATCTGGTGGAGTCAAAAGGAGAAAAGAAACAATCACAACCCTACAACCGCTCAATAAATGTTTTATTACAAATGTATCTAAAAGGTACAAATGTATCTAAAACACTATCCAATATCGCAAACCGCTCAAGTGATCGTCTTGAAATTTTGACCGAGTATAAATTGCATGTCTAGGACCAACCTTACGATATTTTTGAAGCGGTTGAATGCCGGGGTCTAGGGGCCTCGATACAAATTTACCTAAAATTAATTTTTTTTAATTCTTAGGCAGGAACAAGTTAAAGAAATAGCTCATATGAAATAAGTGCCATGCTTGAATTCAAAGAGATCCGTCCCATAGGCCAAAGGGGACCGTCCTTATAAGTTGTCACAGGGTTTCTAAAATTTTCATAATTTTTTTTGAAGGGACCGGTCCCTGGGTTAAATATTTTCCAATATACGCAAAAACTGCATTGCAAATTAGTCAGAGCTATCACGAAATTATATTTTATAATTTTTTGATTGTTCGTTGTAATCGGCTGGAATTGGGAATGAAAGCCTCAGTGAACAGAAGAACATACTGTTGACCTTGAAATATTGTACGAAACGGATTGCGTTATCAATAAATTAAATCGATCTGTCGAATTAATTTAAAATTTATTGATTTGAATTTAAAATTTAATTATTGCAATTTTTGAGCTTTTTTCTGACATTTAAAATGGAGAAGCTTAATCAAGTAAATGAAATAAATAAAATACTTTGGACTAAAGATTCGACTAAATCGATTTTCTAATTATTTTAGCAAATAAAAATAAATATAAAAAAGTATTTTAACTTCAATATAACTTAAGAAACCAATCCATGCAATCGATCGAAACTTATTTGAAGTAGTCACCAAAAATATGATTTATGGACCACACGGAATCATCAATTCAACGTCTCTGTGCATGACAAATGGAAAATGCCCCAAAAAAATGCCCTAATAAATTATTAAAGAAACCATCAGTGGTAACGATGGCTGGCCGTCGCATATTCTGGCATTGCAGCAACTCTTTTGGATGGAGGTAGAACACCGCACTCTGCGTTCGAATTGATATTGAACATGCAATTTACTGAGATACTCACATGCAACACAAAAAGTATTCAGAAATGGGAAAAGTTTTGCAAACATGTAAACTAATAGTATGGGATGAATGCACTCAATTGGACGCTCCAAGACTTAAGGGGTAACACTCATTTTGCTGGCTGTTGATTTTCGGCAGACTCTACCAGTTATACAACGTTCCATACCAGCCGATGAACTACACGCATGTTTCAAATCATCTGTTCTTTGGCAAAATGTTCAGCAACAAGCGTGTCCAACTGCAACAAGACGAGTTCGCTGCTCGGTTCGCCAAGCAACTTTTAGATCTTGGAAACGGGAAAATGCTAATCGATGACACCACAAATTGCATTACTATTCCATCAGATTTTTGTAAGTTTACACAGACAATTGACGAATTGATTAACAGCGTATTTCCAAACATTGATTGTAATTAAAAGAATCACCAATGGCTAGGCGAACGTGCGTTATTGGCGGTCAAAAACAATGCAGCCGTTCTTGATTTTGAACTAGCAATTCTGCAACGTATAATTCGATGGATTGTGCAATGGCACAAGGCTTATTGAATGGCAAATTCAATGGAGAACATGTCTTATTATACCGCGAATAAAAATATATACCGGCCGATATGCCATTCGAATTTAAAAGATTTCAATTTCCAGTACGACTTGCATTTGCAATGATCATTTAAGCAAAAAAACATTCGCTTCAAGTTTGTGGATTAAATCTTATTTGCTAAAAATATTATTTACCCAGGAGCATTACAATAATATAATTATCATTGAAATATAATGTTCATTCAATAAAATAAAACACAAATCTACCCAAATGTAAATACGCTTTGCTACAAAATGGCGTTGCAGCGCACACCAGGTATCCGCTAGTCATCAATGTAATCTGCTTTTGTTATTAACAAACGAAAACATAATATCTCGGCGGACGGGTAATTTCGTTTTCCTAACCGACAAACTAATTATTTTCTAAAGATGTCACTGTTTGGTCATTCATTTTCGCAAATATGTATAATAATTTCGACAAAATATTTGAACTAAACATAACAGCTTAGTATAGTTAGAATACTTTATTCAAAATTAATTTTTGAAATTGTCAGTGTCAACCGCCACCTGCAAAAAGAAAGAAATAGCAGCAGATAAAGAATAGCAAGTTCCACACAAGACTCACAACATATCCACATATACCACATCCCTCAAAAGAAATGGACTAATAAATAGATAAGATAAGAAAAAAAGAACACCTCAATTAAGTGAGGACGCAAGAAACGCCTGATGACTCAAGCTCTTAAAACCCATCTATATGGGATACAAAATAATGTGAAGAAACAGCTTGCGGAACCATGTACCAACAACAGGGCTCTTAAGAAATAAATAAAATGTGATAGTTCAAGGACGATGGAGGCCCTAATTTTCTACATTGAAGAATGGGAAAGAGATGGTTTACCGTTAACGGCGTCGATGAAAATACTGAGAAATGGCACACCACGATAATTCTTACACATTCTCTTGATATCTTCTCCATAAACGAATTGTATTTTCTAGAGATCTAACCGCGATCTCTTTCCCGGGGACAAGGACGATCTCTTTGTCTGCAATGGTACAGAGCTATTTTAATTATTGTAAAGCTCATCAAATAAAATTTATCATGGGATGCACCGATAATATCTTAAGTGGTTACCTCAATAAATGCCGTACGACGAGAGATATTTTAGCTCACAATTCGTAGGAGACACGTACGTCTGATGACCTGTGATTGACAACGAAATACCGCCAAGACAATTTAACTGGCATTTAAACCGACCTCATCAAGCAATAGTAATCTGGTGGAGTCAAAAGGAGAAAAGAAACAATCACAACCCTACAACCGCTCAATAAATATTTTAATACAGAATCAGCTATAGCTTGTAATACATTCCAAAATGCTGGAGAAACATGCAAGTAATTTACAAACGTTTGAAAGAAGCCTCTCCAGGTCAAAAAGACCCGTTAGAGTAAATCTTTGGTCACAATATCAGTTCCAACCTAGATTAAAAAGTGTTTCAGGCCGGAAAATTAATATAGCCTAGTCCTATACGAGCTGACAACTGAGTTCGAAGAGACACTTTGAACTAAAACATGTCAAAGGCTTCTTGTATATTGTCACACAACGACGTGTGACTTTATTGATACTCAAAGCGCATTTGACTACACCAATTTCGATATAATTCAAGCGCAAGTTAGACTAAAAAGTGTTGGTGGCGAAATCATCTGTATCGCTGCAACAGGCTACCCACAAGAGAGAGTCTCCTCACATCTTTGATACCTGCTAGTTATTGACCAATTATTAGCCAGATTAAAAAATACCCTCAACACGAACATCAGTTGTTTGCTTCTTGATAATTCGGGAAATTGATCTCAGCTCTCAGTGTCAATGACATGATGATGTCAATCCAGAAAAAATCATCTGCATTCTGTTTCCAAACCTCAGGAAAAATCAATTTGTCTTGCTCGATTTTTAATGTAAAACTGCCGTAAGTATAATGCCAAAAGCTAAATGCCTAATACTGTATAATACAAACATGGAACACCCACATCTCATGAATCACCAACAAAGCTTACTTCACCTGCCAACGTATATTTTGCAAATGTTGGAGTATCAGTCCATAAACGATAATATGGCTGTATCAATGTATTTTAAGGCCTATAATTTTGTAAGCTGTTTCAGTCTGAGAACCAAAACAGGAGCTACGAAAACCTATACCTTACTGCTGGACTCAGATGTTTGCACTTACTTATCAAATTTAATGCCGGTTTTAGGGTAATCAAACTAAATACATTAAATCAAATAAAACCCAACAAACCATGTTATACCGTATCACCAAAATTGGTGAATGAAACTGAGCAATTATCTGATGATAAAAACAACAATTCTTCGGAGAAATTAATCGATCAGAATTTAATAACGGGACCAAGTTGAGAGCATATTATATTCTCCGTTCCTTGAAGCAAATCTGTAAGGTGCACCAACAGATTAAAACCACTACTGAGACTAGAACTAGAGTAATCTATAATGAAAATTGCTCCCAAATGGATGGGAAAATATCTGACCTCTTCGAAATAATATCTGCTGTGAGACAGGGAGACACAAACAGAACTTTTGTCAAGGAAAGCCCAGACTACACTGACATGATGGCTTCAAACACGTTCTTTGGGTAAAAAGAAATTGAAACGACCACGGTGCAAGCGGTAAAATCTTTTCATGGCATGTAAAATCGAACGATTGGGTTCGAACATTCAAATCACCAATGGGGAATATGTATAAAGTTAAACTACCCTGGCAGCGTATTATGTACTCGTATACTAGAGACAATTCATTCTAACAGCGGTCCTCAGAAACGGCCCCTCTACTGAAGTGCCTAGTTCGAAATCTACTGAAGGAGTTTAGAGTTAACGTTTGAAAAACGGTCGTTTATTTTCTTAAGTATAAAACAAGCCTGAAAGCGTAAATCATTCCGAAATATTAGGTATTAGTACAAACACAAGCCCAAGGGAAAAACAGTCAGACAAATACTTGCCAAAAGTTACATCAAGTCATATCATAACCAGGCAGAACATGACATTAACATGATATTAGGTATACAGTCCACTGAAAGGACATCAAACTTACACAAGAAACAGAGGGACCGGAGTGACGTATTTAACATTAACAAAGAGTCTAGATATACATTTAAGCAAACAGTATAGACTCAAAAAGTGTAGATACACAAATTATCAAAAAGTGCAGCTGCATCATTAAAATGTATGCGGTTATTGGATATAACAAAAATAAGTTTATAAACCTACTTTAACAAACAAAAAATGTTAAAGTCTTTATAATTCAGAAAATCTTCGGAACTATGAGTGCCGAGTGAATAGTGCTCTCGACTTGGAATTGTGTCTGAAATTCAAAAAAAAAAATGTCAAGAAATTTGTATGTTATGTTTGGCGATATCGCCCTACACGTGGAAGCGTCTTTGGCCTCATTCATTTAATTCTTTTATTAATGAGTGTGAAATTTAATTCTCCTTACTGGAGATGATAAAGAATTAGCAGAAACAATCGCCCTACACGTGGAACCGTCTTTTGAGGGCCAAATTGACTTAATTCTTTTATTAATTGAACAAATCATCGGAATAATGAGTTCCGAGCGTGGAATTTAGTGTTTTCAACTTGAACTAGTATCTGGCCTCAACCGAAGTAATCTAGAATTTAGTAAGTTATCCAGTAAATTTTCCATGCCAAAATCTTAGTCAAAAATTGGGACATTTTTCAAGCTATTTAGAGTATTCCCTATAGTGGACTGTTAATGACTCCATAAATTATGACTCCCGCTATTAGAAAAACACAAATATAGGGTTATTATGAGAGGGACTTTAAAAAATATTTGTGAAAAAACTGGTATGATAATGATTTTAAAACGTTTTTGAGTGCTACGCTATATGGACACGTGAGAGTCACAATTTTTATGTCGTTCCAAACCGTTTTAAATTTATATTTTTGCATCTGTTTGAGAAATACTTCAATTTTTGAACGACTTTCTGCTGATAACTGTTGATTTCCTTAGTTAAGATTTCTTTTTTTTTCCAAATTTTCTACTTTTTTCTAAAAGTCGCAATAATGAAACTTTCCTTTTTGTAATTATCCTGCTCCTATTGGTGAATAGCATAAATAAAGTTTTCCTAATGAAAACCTTTTGTTATGTTATACAGGAGTTATGCTGTATAACTCAGAGCATATGACATATGTTGCCATTTTTCTGAGAAGACATAAATAGATATAATTTGTCCAGACCTGCCTCAAAACACAAAAAAACGAAACACCTACCTTAATAAGACCGGTCATCGTCTTCAATACATTATTATGTTATCTACTGTATAAAACCAGTAAAAACTTTAACTTCACTTATAGTTTCACTACACTATGAAAATTGTCACTGCACTACACACACAAACACAAAATAATTTATAAAAAAAAACAAATTTATAAAAATTAAACACACGTTACCCGTCCTTATTGAATAATTTTCACTGACCGCGGATCACTTGTACCCATTAAAAAATAAATTAAACCAAATTAAATTTTGTATGAAATAATGCCATACGCACCACACAACACCACTTTGAAAAATATTAATTTTACTGCTTCAGTTAAATCTATGGCCCGTTATCTTAAAATTGCGAACGTAATTACGTATTAAAATTAGTAGGTTGCATGCAGTTGCAGCATGAAAGAAAAAGTTTTTTTTCTCGACGACTTCTCTCGAACTTCTATCACACTTTGATTGTCTTGCCATTTTTACCTTACTTCAAGTGACGTCAAGCACTCAACGTGCCATCGTTTCCAAAAATGTTGTGATATTTGCTGGATCATTTGCAAGCCTGATAAATGTGTTGGTTTTAGATGAGTGCTGACAGCACCGCAGGAATTTTTTTAGCAGAATGTCCGATTAAAAAGTGTGATGGAACAG
The DNA here is from genome assembly GCA_932526605.1 of Nephrotoma flavescens. Lineage (NCBI taxonomy): Eukaryota > Metazoa > Arthropoda > Insecta > Diptera > Tipulidae > Nephrotoma > Nephrotoma flavescens. The sequence continues at coordinate 57,056,112 of OW052220.1, read as the reverse complement.
CGTTTACATTGCGTCGATGGTCAGAATCGTTTTCCCACTACTCGTTTTAAATGATGCTTTATAGAATTATTGCCACCCCTCTACATTCCTCCAAAGTATTGAGCACTGGGTGGAACAAAGTTCCAAGAAATTCGTTGTTTGAAAGAATAATGTGAAATATTCTTTGAACCTTTTATTAATTTATAAAATTCTGCCCTTAATTGATTGTCCGCTCCAAAGAAGATCGTCCCATTATCGCTATAAATTTCTTGGCAAACTCCTCGACGAACGATAAATCTTTTGAGACTACCGATAAACACTTCTCTTAAATTATATCGGTAATAAGCTCTAGGTGAATCGCGTTGGTTCCGAGGCATACAAATAAGCATATGAAAGCTGTATACGTTTTTTGTTCATGTCCTTTAATTAAGTGCGTGTTTGTTCATGTAAATTCTGCATGTAAAAACTTCTCGGTGAGCATCATCAATGTGAATTTTGCTAATACTCTGAATTAGTAGCTTTGTGATGTACTTTGGCGGGTAAATGCCTCGATGAAAAAAAAATTCTGGAAAATTCTGTTCCCTTGTCAACTCTTACTTTAACGGTTATAACTTTTTTGCAAATCCTTCTTCAGATTGTCCTAGTCCGCAAACGGTTTAGACAGCGTTTCTTTTCTTGAAATTTAAACGCTGTGTGCTTGCTTCCGTGATGAGACTCACTTGGGACCCTGAGTGTAAGAGAGCCTAACGTTTTCGTATTACCATGTGAATTAACTATACCGATGATAGCATTAGGCAGGATTGTTTGAGATGGTGAAATTTTTGAGCAGACAGCAAAATACGTGGTTTTCTTTAATCGATTGTTTGCTCCGTTTGTGACAAGTAACAGCATTCCGCCTCTGATTCGGTATATATTTGAGCCAACAAATCATGATTTTTCAGGTCGCTGTCACTATTAGATAGATTAGTTAATTATAAAAGTTTGGCTTTTTCGTGATTACCGTTTGCTTTTTACTACCTTTCACATAGCGCGTTTGTTTGTCCGCCGTATTTTGCAGTCGAATTTTCACCAACTTTTTGAAATGGTAGAGGACTTAAACTTGCAGAACAACTTAATGCTTGATGACAGTGCAATATTCAATAATTTATAGCACGCTGTGAGCAATATTTAACGTTATTATTACAAAAGTATGTAATATCAGGTTCGTCGCTTTTCAATTTTGTGTGTAGGGATTGATGTCTTTAGTTTCTCAAATCGGTAAAAGTTTCGGAAATACAATGATTTTTGACGTAATTCTCTTTTTAGTTATATTGTGAAACGTGTTTTTTATTTTTTTTTAATCGTAGTTTTATACTAAGTATTTTTGAAAACGGAGCGACGAGATTTATTGAATCAAGAAAATGCTCTGTTTATTTTTGTTATTTTTGTTACTTTTGTACTAGAAAACCAACTGAATTATTTGATTTTTTATATTTTAGAGTACATAATATATGCAAAGGACCCCGCAATAATCTTATGGAAATTGGGTTTCGGTCAAATTTTCTGAATTTTTGATATGTTGTATATTTTGTCATCCTGAACAAAAGTCGACATGGGCACAAAGCTCCAAGTTCAATATTTTGGCACCTACGGAGCTCCAAAGCTCCACCGATCCGTTACAAAACTATTAATTTTTAATACTATTTATAGATGTCAAAAGCATATTTTAATTATTAAAATATATATGTTTATGTTTTTGATGTCGCTGAATTCAAATCTGATGTCATATTTGAAAAATTGACAGCTGACAGTTGACAGTTGACAATTCACAGTTGTCAAATGTCAATTTTTCGAATCTTACATCAGATTTGAATTCAGCGCCCTCAAAAACATAAACATATATATTTTAATAATTAAAATATGCTTTTGACATCTATAAATAGTATTAAAAATTAATAATTTTGTAACGGATCGGTGGAGCTTTGGAGCTCCGTAGCTGCCAAAATATTGAATTTGGAAAAGAAAACCTATTGGAAAAGAAAACTTAAATTTGAAAAACCTCCTTTGCACAAAAACCGAAGAAAAGTTTTTAGTGGACCATGAAAAGCTCAAAAATATCTTTTAATTTAACATTTAGACACTTGAAGAGATTCAAAGTAGAATGAAAAAGCGATAGTCAAAGCAAGAAATAAACAGCCGAGGCTATAGGTGCTGTCCATCATACGTCCGATTAGCTGACAGTGAAAATAAATTTAATTCAGTTTTGAAATCGCGGTGATTTTTGGTCGAAATCGGCTCAGTAGCCTTTATTTTTTTTGCAAATATTTTGAAAAGTATACCGTTTACGAGAAAAACTACTATGAAGTAACAGTTTTTAAATTAAATGTGCAACAATTCTGGTCGAATACAGTTTTACCCAAAATTTAAGCAAAAAATGAAATTTTTAACAAAACGATGTGTTTCAACTTAAATTCGGCCTCTATACAGCTCAAACGGATTAAATGTTTAGAGTGAATCTTCTTCTTAAGGTTTCCCCATTAATTGGCAAGTACCAGGGATATTTGGCCGAAATATGGAATGCAACTTCATACTAAAACTGTTTCCATTAATTAAGAGATCCTTGCGAAATTTGGAGGAAATCTGCGTACCGGGAGGGGAAAATCCATGGGAGGTTTTTCAATTATTGCATTGATGTTGAAAAGCTTAACATTTACAAAAAACGGCAACGGATTATAAGTTCAAATAAATTTAAAAATTTAATTTTCAGCAAGTGTTGACCTAGTTAAGATAAGCAGTTGAATTGATCGATATTGCTTATAGAGGAAAGCAATTCTCGCTTGATCGATCGATTTCCTTATAGAGGAAAGCAATTCTCTGTTAATTAGTTTATCTTGATGAAAGTCATGGTGCATTGTAATGATGGAAATAGGTTTTTTTTTCTTTAAATGTGTACATATTCATATGAGATGTTTACAGTGTCGGAATTGTCACGTAGCTTTATACGACGGCCATTCATAATGATTTGATTGACTTTTTCGACCTTTTCTGATGTTTTACCTCTTTTGGCCTTCCTGAACGTTTATCATCACTTGTTCTTGTGTAGCCAGGCTTAAATTAATATACCAAATTATAAACGGTTGCATTTGATGGTGCATGTTCATTTAACACTTTTTTCATCCCATCGATAATTTCTTTTGGTTTTAAACCTTTTAAATTAAGGAATTTAATCACTGCACGAAATCCATTTTTTCATATTTTAAAAAAAAGTAAGCGACTTTACAAAAACGACTATAAAGAAACTATATTCAATCAAATGTCTTAAACATTTGACAGCTATGGATTAAAAAACACACGTTTTACTAGTGGTGCACCGATGGTGTTATTCTAAACATTTATCAATCCACCATTGAAGAAGACGATAAGCACTTACTTCTCGACTGTAACGAGGCGACCGTTGTGTCACTAAAACGAAAGTGGCTGGGTATTACGAATTACCAATACGAACTGTACATGTACCCACGCGGCTAGGGATTGAAACCAAAGAGAATTTAATTTGATGGCCAGAACGCATGTCTATTACCTAGCGCATGTAATAGTATGCACCTTCCCGTGACGTGGTGCGGATTATCATATACCTCTAGAGTTTGAGACCATAATACGGATAATTGCTTCAACTTAAAGGGGTGGCTCCCTCGGGGCTTAGGAAAGGACAATTTTTTCGGAATTACAATTGTGGTACATGTATACGTAAGCCTGCCAATTCAGATTGGAAAATCGCGAATAGCAGTAAGGTAGGCATTACATGCGGTCACTTTTGTACGCGACCATCTGCTAAAGATTCCCGAAACAGCTATGAAATTGAGCATAGAGTTGCTGAATCCGACCTGACGGTTATGTGCATATAGTCAATTGTCAAACCGTTATGTTGAAAATAATTTATCCGCACGAAAAAACAGAATCCTTACGATCCACTCACTTAGGCATAAGGAATCTCAGATTTCAAAACATTTCCATTCGATTGTTTAATTACAGTTAATTATTTTGCAGGTGGCCATAGTACTCACATGACGTTTAAAGTTAAATCTCAAGTAAGTGAGTTTTTGTATACTTAGCAATAATAATTATAGCGTTATATCCTAACGTTGCCAAAAGTTTTGCAATCGTGCGACTATGCTGCATCACAACTCTTAAAAGTTGTTTGGTCTAAAATATTTTTCAATGGCGCACAGAACACTTGAGTAATGCTGTAATCAGAGAAGCATCACACCACAACTCCGACATAATGGAATTATAGCATTCGACTACTCACCGATAGATTTATCAAAGTGTTTGGGAAAGTAATCTGAAATCTGCGTGATAAAGACTGTTCGTTTAATAGAGGTTGGATAAACAGAGCTCAATCTAATGAAATTGTCGAACTGTCAAAAATACAAATTTTTTTTCCCGGTAATTTTGACTACGATTGGCAACCACGGTCAATCGGATTAACATTTCAAATTCAACCAACTTTGGCCACGAACTTTGTTTAAAGTAATATACGTTAATTTAATACGTACGTCCGGAAGAATTGTTTTCTTTGAAAGTACTTTCTTACGACTTTTAGATAATCCTGTACCATAATTCTATACGCATTAAGTAATTCAACTAACGGTTTGTATTAGCAGATGACAGAACTCCTCTCGATTGACGACGATGCAATTTATGCTTAGAATTTCGAATCTGGAAATTTAACGCATCCAAATATTAAACAAAAAAAAATCAAAACGGTGAGGTTTTTCACTCGGCGCTCAGTTACACATAGTGATTATTCAATACGTTGAAAAGAAAATATGTAGCTATTTAGAATTAAAATAAAACCAAATTATAATCTCTTCGCTTTCAAAAGTAATAAATGTAAGCCCTCAGGAATGTCAATTTATTTGATTACACAAATTATCTTAAATCTTTATGACACAACCCACAACGAAAGACGAAAACCAATTTAAACGAATCTCCTTTAAAATTTCAAAACGATCGATACAATGTATAATACTACTCGTAACGAGTAAAAGTAATAAAGGGTAGAATGGTACAAAGATTTATGTAAGATGCGTCATTTTATTGTACATTTTTTGGGCATAAATTAAATTAAGGTACATAAAAAACCAACTTGAGCAATATAAACTGATCGTGTGGTCAATATAATGATGAATTAATTTATTGCGGATTGATTTCGTAAATATAATTAAAAAAAAAATGAAAGTAAATTTGTGCACATGTGCAATCTGCATATATTCGTGCAAAACAAGAAATGGGATCGAATATAATCTAAGTCATTGAATGATTGACGTTAAGATAAGTTTTCAAATAAAATATGAGTAATAAAGTCAAGGAATCTAAACACTAAAATATAATTTAACTATCATAGTAAAGTAATTGAAGGTTATGTAAATTAATCATATATGAATATATACATATTCATCTCCCAATACACACATGCATATTTATTTTTATGTACATGCGGTTGTATAATTCCCACATATGTATAATTTGGTTTACATTTTTTTTTGTCGCACGGCTTCATACAAATCGAATGCATTTGAATTTTCTGAAAGTCATCCATCAGTTGTACTAAAAAAAATAAAAATAAAATAAAATAATTCAAGAACAAATTAAAATTGTGATAAGGAAATCAAATTTACATTTGTTATTAATTCTGTAGTTGTAACTCTAATATTAACAGAACTATTAAATTAGGTTAATCGAAATTTTATGTGATAGGTGTCGTTCTATATGTGAATTTCTAGTACATGGTCTCGTTTTAATCTCAAGGTACCAATTTAATTTTTAAATTTGAAACGAGTGAATCTTACAGATGCAAAATGAAAACGAATCATATGTCGCACCTGAGGCCGTATTCTTGAAATCGGTGGAAATTTCCACAATTGGAATACAATTTGCTTTGAAATTTTCTGGCTACTTTAATTATTTTTTATATTTCTTTTTTTAAATTAAGAAATATAATTTTTTCTTTCAGAAATTATTCCCCTACTAGGGAGACAAATATTAGTAAACTTGAAAAAAAAAATTGAAATAGTGATTAAAGTAACCGGCGATAAATTCGAATAATACGAGGGTAGTATGATAAGTACCTGGCCTCGACCAGGAAAAACATATATTTGTTTCAAATTCGTTTTATTTTTCAACGTAATCGCCTTTCACTTCGATACGCTTAGTCCAACGTTTTTCTATCTTTTGAATCCCTTCCAAAAAATATGATGGTTCCAACCCTTCAAAATACGCGTTTGTTTCAGCAATAACCTCATCATTAGAGCCAATTTTTTTCCGCCGAGCCATTTTTTCATATTTGGAAATAAAAAATAATCACTGGGTGCTAAATCCGGCGAATATGGTGGATGCGGTACCAATTCGTATCGTAATTAGTGGAATTTTGCCATAGCGACGACGCAAGTGTGCACACGTGCATTGTCCTGATGGAAGAGGATTTTTTTCTTTGACAAATGCGGACGTTTTTCTTTTACAGCCTGGTTGAAACGGTCCAATAAGTTAGCGTAATACTCTCCATTGATCGTTTTGCCCTTTTGAAGATAGTCAACATGAATTATGCCACGTGCATCCCAAAATACAGTAGCCATGACTTGTTCGCTGATAAAACCGCTTTAGCCTTCTTTGGCGCAGATTCACCTCGGAAAACCCACTGCTTGGACTGTTCTTTGGTTTCTGGCGTACTGTGATGAATCCATGTTTCGTCAACAGTTATGAATCGACGCCAAAAATTATTGCGATTACGGTTCAACAGCACCAAACATTCTTTCGAAATTGACATACCCGCCTGCTTATTGTCAATAGTGAGCAAACGCGGCACCCATCTTGCTGAAAGTTTTTTCATATCAAAATGAGTTGTTAAAATATTTTGCACCCGTTCAATTGAAATGCTCACAGTCTCAGCAATCTCACGCACTTTCACTCTTCGATCGTTTATCACTATATCGTGGATTTTAACGATCATTTCTGAAGTTGTAACCTCATTTGGACGACCTGAACGATCTTCATCAAAAATACTTGTACGGCCACATTTAAATTCTGCTGTCCAATATTTTATGGTTGATAATGAAGGTGAAGAATTCCCATAAACTTCTTTGAGTTCCGTTTCAATCTCATGATTTGTTTTATTTTTTAGAAACAAGTATTTTATTACCGCTCGGTATTCAAATTTTTCCATTTTTTTGAAAATATAATAGCTGTTCAATTTAAATGACGAGTAAAAATAAACTAATCAATGGAATGGTTTGACAATTTGAGAGTAGGGTTGGTAAAGGTTATACTACAGAAAAATACCACTTTAAAAATTTTAGCTACGCCATCTCTTGTCTAGGCCAGGTACTTATCATACTACCTTCGTATATAGATTGAGGAAATTTCCATCGATTTCAAGAATACGACCTCTGGGCGTCAATTCGTGTTCCAAGAAATATTGAAAATGAAAAGTGAACCAGAATAGGGCCACAGGCGGTAAATTCGTGTTCCGTGAAAATATGAAAAGGTAAAAATTTTTTCCATTAGCAATCTAGTAGTTTGAATTGTTCGCACGTAATTTTAATTTCCACTGTGTGAAATCAAAATTTGTTAAGGGCAATTGAAACCTACTCGATTGCCAATGATAAAAATTTTTCCTTTTCATATTTTCACGGAACACGAATTTATTATCTGTGGCCATATTCTGGTTTTCCCGGGGAATTGGGAAAATATTTTGCTGTAATTAATTACGAATAACACTAATTCCCAAATATATATTTCCCAAATATGTATGTATGTATATTCTGGCTGACAGGGAACAATTTTTTGGGGAAATGTTTTTTATGTAGATATTTGTAAACTACCTTATCTACCAGTTAAATTTATTTTTAAATATATATTTATTAGCAAATACATTGTTTAAAAATTCAAAAATGTACGTAAATCACAATTTCCTAAAAAAAATATATTTCCCAATAAAAAAAATCCCAAACGCCAGAATACACTTTTGGAGAATGAAAAATTCGCAACTGCTAGAAAATCGTCACTAATTTCTAATTTCCTATTCCCGGTCAAACCCAGAATATGGCCACTAGTGTTGGAATTGTTTATGGTACCAAATTAAAATGAAACTTCATACTAGAAGACTTTCCAACTTTTATCAAAACCGTTTGAATCGAGGAACAACGAATAGATGGCGCTCTGACCGCATTTTCGTATATTCACGACTGATTTAATATGGTTTACCGACATCTAGTAAATTGATATCGTAATTTCTATTAACACACACAAAAACTTGAATGCAGGATATAGGGCTTTAACAACATTTTCTCGCAAAACCAACAATTTAATAATCTATAACACAAAGGCCTTTGGACTATTTTGTTAGTGGTAACGAACCCATAAAGTCATCGTTTTTCGGTCAATCAATTTGAGGATGTGCATCGATAAGAATTCGCACCAAAGAATTTTACAGTTCAATTGTTAACAGACATGCACCTGCCGAACACAATACGTATGGTGTAAGATTTAATCTAGTTGATTGGTTTTTTGGAATTTGATATTAGCTACATTTAAATTAAGGTAGGCCATCTACCATATTCCCCCGATTTAGTGACTTCTATTTCCAAACATGAAAAAAATGGCTCGATAGAAAGAGATTTGAGTCAAATGATGAAATGGTAGCTGAAACGATCGAGTTTGATAAATTTGATTACTGTTTCATTCTAAAGATATCAATCCTCGTGCTTAAGATCGGTTATTTTGAATCTCTGTAGTTAGGCTTTAAATTTATCAGATCCAGAGATTACTTGACACACCGAGCTCTTTAGTGGTAACTCCAACAATTGGAATTGCTTCTATGTCCGTTCTTTTTTGTATATTGATTATGTGCAGTATTTGCAACCAACATATACAGATCCACCTATTTCGTTTGGACCACTTCTTCTTAGGTGGTACCAATGCTCTATTTATGATTAGAATATCTACTGGGAGTACGCCGCTTAAAACCAAAACAGCATCTTTAGAAATTGTTCGATAAGGCTTTGTTACTCGTAGTAACCTCTGAGCACTTCCTAATGATCCGATCTGGTGACAGATTAGTAAATCATACCATCTGGCAGCGGCATACGAGAATAGGAATGTTCCGGAATATACCCATAACATATTTAGAACTTTTGGTTTTTACAGTATTAATTAGGCAGACTATCGCATCTTCAGTAGACATGCCACGTAGTTATTCAATCGTCTATGTAATGCAAATGGCTAGTAACATTTGTAGAGGTTTCCCGTAACAGGTAGCAACATTATAGGTCTCTGTAAGGTTGCCAAGAAAGTGAATCCGTATCGCCCGGATTCCCTCCTGATAATAATAATTTTTCTTAATTTCCACCCCATAGGAAAGGGCCAAAAGCCAAGCGAGTTGAATTATAGGTTTTTAAGTTTAAATGAAACCTTTTGCAAATTAAACGAAACTATTAATTAACTATTGCAAATTAAGAATGAGACTTTTTACTAAATTAAATGAAGCAATTTGCAATTAAATTGAAACCCATAGAATTCTATCTCTAAATCAAAATAAAGCAATTTTATACAATAATTGAACATGTACTCCATTCTATACGAGATCATCTTTACCGATTTTGCGAAACAAAATAAAACATCATATCCACAATAAAGTTGGAGCAGTCTGTGGCTGCAACAGAATGTACGCTCTGTGTAATCACATCGGCAAGATTTTGGTCTACATATTACAGAAACTAACAAATGTCGATCTTTTAGTTTAACATCGGAGACTTAATGTGGTTTTGGGATGTTTCAATCAGCTCCGTTATTTCTGACGTTTTATGAATCTGGGTACTATCCATTATAAAATAATAATTGGTACCATCCAATTTTCAAATTAACTATGAGAGGAAACCACAAAACTTACTTCCATTGCATGTCGAATATTATTTTGTGGTGGATAATACCCTGATCAGTTAGGCCAGCTATAAGCGTGTCATTTCTACCTCTTACTACTGAAGAGAGTGATACGAGCCGGTGGAATTTTTTGGACCTTGGAAACCGGATTCATATAGATGAATATCAATTTTTCACGGTTTTGTTGATCGCCTGTACAAATTTTCCAATACTTATTAAACTATATTTTGGGATATGCGTGGCATATTCTTTCCGCAAGGAAATTGTTCTTAGCGAATTCATAGACTCCATTTCCAGACTAGCCAATTTCAATGTAATCCGAAGTTTACTTAGACCATTTTGAATGCTTGAGATGCTCAGTGGTAACTTTTGTTCTGCAAGCTTTTTTAGGGTAATAACCAACGCAAACCCAGGGTTAGTTTCAATGGTCAGTTTTGTCAGTCGATTTCATCCACTATTAAAAAGAAAAATAATAATTCGCACCCATTTTGTCTGTAACGACAAAGCACTGTTTTGGCAGAGTTAATATTTAGTGCAGCGATGTTTGCCGGATTTTGGACTGTCTTCCATTCTTCAAACAGTTTTATTAAAACATTTTTTTTTTCAAGAGATATCTTTTGGTAATTTACGGTTCGTCGGTTGTTTCTTAGGTGAGGTTCTTAAAAGTGGTTTATTATTGTAATTAAAATATTTTTACATATTATAGTAGATGATATATTTATATGTATAATGTTACATTATCTGATGAATTATTTGATTCAGGTTAACTCATTTAAATAACTTTTAATTATGACTGAGGAACATGAAACAAATGATAAAATGAAATTCTTGAATTTTACTATGAATACGTGTTTCAATGAATACGTGATGAAATGAATAATATGTGAATGAACCATTACAAAATTAAAACAGAAGATATTTTCTTAACATTCAGGAAGGAAAATTCTATGGGTTTAAATTTATTTGCAAATTGTTACATTTAATTTAGTAAAAAGTTTCATTCTAATTGTAAAATGTTTCACTAAATTTGAAAGTAGTTCCGTTTAATTTGCAAAAAGGTTTCATTTTATATGAAAAACCTACTTATATTTCAGCGTTCAAGTTGTCTAGTCCTATTGAATTGTTTCGGCTAAAGCATTTTAGAGCATAGAGGAATGGAGGTCTTCCCGCGTAAATGGGGGTCTTTAGCAACCGTTGATTTCCAACTACTGTTGGTAGCGATCTCACGCATATAGTTACATGTGCTTCAGTTTTATCTGATGTTTCGTCCCGTAGAAGTAAGTTAGGTAACTCCAAACGTATGTCATGCCACGTATATATCTGCACTCAGAAAAAAGATTACTACCAAATACTTAGTTAAACTAATTTGGTTGTTTTAACACAAAATTCTAAACTAGATAAACCAAATCTCTTGTTTAATTTAGAAACTTGGTATTTTCTTACTTGGTTACTACAAAAAATTAGTGAAATTTGAGTTACGATGATGTTGGTACGTAGTTTTGTTTAAATTAACCAAAAAAAAATTTGTTAGGTGAACAATATTCTTGTTATAACTAACCAAGTATTTTCGTTTTTCTAAATTAGTTATTGTGACCTATAAGTTTTGTCATATAAACCAAGACTTAAATTCTAGAGAATCAATAAAATTCGCTAAAGCATTGTGATTATACTTTGTATGTAAGTTCAAAGTATTTTAATTATTTTTGTAGTTTGATCACTGGAGTGAGGAGTCTGATGAGACAACCGAAATTTTTAATATAAAGAATTCAATGTTTCATTAGTTCGAAATCAAACGTGTTGGTTTGGCAACCCCACCTTGGATGTACATGTAATATGTTCAACGCAACCTAAAACGTTTGCAGCATTTACCGCCATTTTTGTTACATAAACTAGTAAAAAAATAATAACACTGTGCTAGTTGAAAAATGTGACAAGCTGGGCACCCAGGGGGTAAACCTAATTCGAGTACGCTGAATCCAATGGTGCTAGTCCCATTTCAAAGTTAGTCCCCATTTTTGAGATATTGCTTTCGACATATTTTGGCCTTGAGTCAAAATATTCCCTCACTTTCACTTGATAGCTCTTGAACCATTAAGATTTTCGTTATGCTTTCTTCAGCAAAGTTGTTGCGCAAGCCAAGACAAACAACTTTGCTGAATATATCAAGACCGAAAAACCACATATACATTTATTTTGCTTTTCATTTCGACGAAAAACTCTTTTTTTATCACTTTTTATCATATTGTTGAATTTAAATCGATTAAAATCGATCGAATAAACATCGCATCGACACATATAGATAGAATAGAAACTATTTTAAAAAAAATTAAATCGATTCAGTGGAATTTATGGTGATTTTTCCGAAAAAAAATTTCCTAAAAGATTAACATTTTTCTTCTCTTTGACAAACAAATGGCTTGCCCGATTGAATGGCGCAGTGATATTTGTTGGTTGATATATTGATGCACATGTTTCTCCGGTTTTAGCAGATTTAAATGTTAGTGGTAAATATTCTTCAGTTGGGTTTGATCTTTTCGGAACAGAAATTTCATGGGGATTTTGTTTTTGCTTTCTTCATCAAAGTTGTTGCGAAAGTCAAGACCAACGACTTTGCACCACCATATATGTGTGTTTTACTTAGGCCAAGATTAAGTTAGATTAGGTTGGAGGAGCTTCTTCCGCACACATAACAGTAGTGGCCCGTTGTGATACCACAGGATCCTATTTCCCCTTTACCCCTGTTCAAAACCGTTCCTAGCTACGTACGTTGTGCAAAATATCTCACACTCTACAGTCAGCGAGATATGAAAGGCTGGCTATATTTTATACGCCCAAATACCTATGCCTTCTGTATAATAGTATCGCACACGAGCATAGGAAGTTATCAAAAGTCTCTTCCTCCTCTTCGTCCATGCAACTTCTACAAAGTCATTCGTCTGTACACCCAAGCTTCTCGCTGCTTCTCCCCCTTTTAGGGGAAGGCAGGGTCTTGTCAGTTTTGGCAAAAGCTTCTCAAAGAAGACTCCGCCTCCTACCTTGCCGTTTAGAGAAACATGGATCCACCGGTGCAGAGATCTGCATACACAGGTTAGGTCAAATACAACTTGAGATAAACAGGCCGCTCATTTCAAATTACAAAGAACACATCAATGACATAACTAAACTTTAAAAAAGTACATAAAATCAAGTTTCACACAACATATAAAAACTGAAATCATAGGTACACTAAATTCAATAAAAATGTAACCATTTTACACAGAATCAAAAAGGGCCGAAAATAAACAGGTTAGAAGATTTTATATTTTGGATACAATTTGACTCTTCTTGAGTCATGAAATATTTGTTTCGCATGACTCATAAGCAAATTGCGGCCAGAATTAACACCTTGAAAATATACAAAAACAAAAATACCAACTTAACGATAAAATCAACTTATTAAAATTTACGACTTATTATCCATAACTTAAAAACAAAGAAGGCGCCAAACAGCAGCGCCTAGCAACAGTATGTAAACAGCTTCAAAATAAATTGTGTAATAGTAGTAAAAAATAAACCGAAGAAGAGATTATTCTCGAAATAGATATTTCTAAAAAAGTTAAAAAATTAACACAATATGTAAGAACTAAAAACTACAATATAAAATTAAAAATAAAAGTTTTTCATTTAAATATATAAAGTGACAAAAGAACACAAAAAATAAAGTGAAACTCGGGTTGTCAATCTAGTGGAATAAATAATACGGATAGGTGTTTTAAACTCAAGTGCTTTTATTATGTATGAGGAAAATGTACATTTATGAGCAATCGCCGCAAAATAAGTGATGAACCCGCTGATTTATATCGAATATACTTTTCACAAACTGTTATTAGTGGTGGAAATTGAACGCCATCTTTTGTTTGTACGGCATGCATTTTCCATCTGCATAGATGGCAAAACACTAGAGTCGCAATATCATTTGGTGTCCCAATGATATGGATAGATCCACAAAGACATGATCCAGTTCTATGTGATGCGTGGATGAATTATATTCTCGGTACAAACAGAAAAAAGAAATGGTTCTTTGACATACACTGCCACGACAAATTCTGAACTACCGCTGCCGCATTCAAATGAAATTCCTGTTCCGGAAAGATCAAACCCAACTGAAGAATATTTACCACCAACATTTAAATCTGCTGAAACCGGAGAAACATGTGCATCAATATATCAACCATCAAATATCACTACGCCATTCAATCGAGCAAGCCATTTGTTTGTCAAAGAGAAGAAAAATGTTAATCTTTTAGGAAATTTTTTTTCGGAAAAATCACCATAAATTCCACTGAATCGATTTATTTTTTTTTTTAATAGTTGTATCTATATGTGTCGATGCGATGTTTATTCGATCGATTTTAATCGGTTTAAATTCAACAATATGATAAAAAAAGATAAAAAAGAGTTTTTCGGCGAAATGAAAAGCAAGAAAGATGTAGATGTGGCTTTTCGGTCTTGATATATTCAGCAAAGTTGTTTGCTTGGCTTGCGCAACAACTTTGCTGAAGAAAGCATAACGAAAATCTTAATGGCTCATGAGCTATCAACGTGAAAATGAGGGTATATTTTGACTCAAGGCCAAAACATGTCGAAAGCGATATCTCAAAATTGGGGACTAACTTTGAAATGGGAGTAGCACCATTGGATTCAGCGTACTTGAATTAGGTTTACCCCTAGGTGCCCAGCTTGTCACGAAAAAAAAGTTTGCGATTCAAACACAGTGTATTAGTAAAATAATTTTTTGCATTGGTTAGTTTAACAAAATAGTTAGTCACTGTTACCAATTATTTTCCATTTCTATCCATTAAATTAACCATATGTTTTTGGTTATATTAACTAAGTTAAAAATTAAATAACCAGGATTTGGTTATTTTAAATTAAAATTTTATTCAACTAAGATCTTGTTCGTTTTTTTACTAAGAGATTTGGTTGTTCGAAAATTACCAAGATTTTGACAAAATAGACTCAGATTTTTGTTTCTTTTGACCCAAGTTTTTCTCTGAGTGTGTGACGATGATTTGATTGGTTTTTCTAATGGTATTTAAAGTTTCCGGAGGTTTTGATTTCCCGCCGGCAAAATTTTTTCAATACCCCATGGGTCTTTATTACCATCTTCCGTGGCATACCATGGCATGTTGGAAACTATTTTGATTCGCTTTAAATACTACATGGAACTACTTGTTTCTTACCCCTGTTAGAGAGACGATTTTACCTCTTTTGTTTCTTGGTTTCTTCCCCTCTGGTATGCCTTTCTAAACTTATAGAACATCTTAGTTTCAGAACATCTTAGATTGGAGATCCACTAACTATTTATTTTCTTAGCTTCATTTTTCCTTGAAATTGAGTTAATGCAGACATTGTTTAACTGTGCTGAGATCACCTCCACAAGAGCATCAATTTAATCGAACGAATCAATTCCTAAAAATGTTTCTTTACCGCTCCAGGAGGCAACCCAGTCAGCTGTCTTCATGAAAAATCTCGGAGTTCTACTACTTGCAAGCGGTTTATTCTGTAGCTAGCTTGAAAACTAGAACGTGATGACTAGATCTATAATTTTCTTTCACACAGCACCCAACTACCAAGTCCAACAAGGTTTCATTGACTATTTTTAGATCAATATTGAAGTTCCTGCATTGGATGAGAATGTCGTTGGGTTCCCTGCTTGCTCATTATAAAGAGGTTTCTCCTAGACACGACGGTCCTGCGACATTTTACCACCATGGATGTCTCCAGTGATCGCCTTTTGATGTTGTTCATTGTATTGAACATATATCGAAAGTAGGCATAAGGATCCAAATCGATTTAATTTCAACACATAGGCACTATCACAAAACTGACTAAGCTTCTGTACTCTGGTTGTAGCAGGCATACCGCAGATTTGACCATTGACCGAGTATAGTTCTTGCAAAAATAAAATGTAAGTCGTGGGTGGAGGCGCGCATTTAGCACATATTTCTGATCCAAATATTTAAGCGCCCTGCATGTTTAGGTGGGCAATACGTAGGCTGCTGTTACAATGTCTTAAATTTTGATTAAACATGATATTTAGTATTAGATTCCAGACGTTGCAAAACATTTTTGTATGCATTACATTTAGCGCTACCTACTTGATGTTCAAGTGGTTTTCTTCGCAACTTGTGCAACTGGTAGGTTGGTCTTTCTTTGAACAATCCTTATAACTAGGACCATGTTGTGTACCGTGAGGACAGGTCTCTGTGCGCGCTCTGCAATTTTTTGCAATATGACGTCGTTACCCAGCCTTTCAGCATCCAATGAGCGGTCTCTTTTCTTTCGCCCCAGTCCTATATAGAACCTTGCGGTAATGTTGCCATCAAGCACCGGGGTAGGATTTGGGTTAGGTTGGGGTAACATAAAATAAAAAGTGGTGAGGGATGGTTTTTGAGCTCTAGGAATTGATTGCGATGGGTGCATCGCTAGAAAAATGTTCAGATGGTCTTCCGGTACACCCAAGGTGGAGGAGCGCTTTTGATTACAAAAGTGATTGTCATGGGTCCTGATTTCCCAGGAGTCACATTTATAATTTTTTTTATTCGTTCGGATTCTTATCAAATTGGTAAAGAGAGGTTTTCAATTGCCAGGAATCGTCTGATATTGGTCCAGATACGGGAGAATTCGTTAAGACAGTCGAATGGTTGGCCCGGGTCCTTTTCTTTAATTTTTCTTTTGCTTGCTCGAATTTTAAAACAATTGGTTATGGAGTGGATTCTAGGGGGATTTACGGTGGTAACGGGTCCTTTTCTTTAAATTTTCTCGGCTCGCACGATTTTTATAAAAATTACTGGAGGAGCGTTTTCGATTACCAATAACCGCTTATGATGGGCCCCGGTAGTTGGAGTCGTGAAGCTTTGAGCCTTACATTTAACTGGATAGATTTTTCGAATGCAAGGAAACGATTACAAGAGGTTCTGATTTCAGGATAATTCATTTAGGATTCCCCGGATAGACCGTCACCATGTTGCGTGATGTTGCACCCTGTTGCATGATGTTGCTCCATGTTGCGTGAGGTTGCATTTTGTTGCACCATGTAGTGGAATGTCGCGCTACGTGGTGGGATGTTACATCGTTTGGCTTGGAGCCTTCTTTTAACATTTAAATTGGCTGAACAATTTCAAACGAGTTTGGCGCAACAGCGTTTTCAAATGCAAGGAAATGATTATAAGCCGTTCTGATTTCTGGATAATTCAATTAGGAGTCTTACAGATAGGCCGTCATCTTGCACCATGTTGGGTAATGTTTTACGGTATCGCCTAGTGTTGCACCATATTGCGAAGTGTTGCAATATGGTGCAAAATCATGCAACCATCATGTTACACCATGTTATATTATGTTGCGCCAGGATGTTGGATGTTAAACAGTTGAAACAGTGTCGTAAATATCAATTATATGACAAAAAACGTCATTTCCACTTATAATTTGGCAAATTGATCTGAACCGGTATTGTTGCAAAATTAATTATATAGAATCTTTTAGTTCTTAGTAGTTTTTCTCGTAAATGATATATATTTCAAACTCAGTTTTGAGTTTTTTTTTCTACGTGAAACTTTTTTATGCGGTCCCTATTCACAGCATAAAAAAAACTTTAAAAATGTGTTGCGAAAACTATTTTTTATACCTACTCATGAAGTTTCGGAATTTTTTTTTTATGCGGTCTCTATTACCGCACAAAAACAGGTTTACAGTCAAATAGAGACCGCATAAAAAAAATATTCCGAAACTTCACGAGTAAGTATAAAAAATAGCTTTCGCAACACATTTAAAAAGTTTTTTTTTTATGCGATGAATAGGGACCGCATAAAAAAAGTTTCACGTAGAAAAAAAACTCAAAACATTTCGCAACATGACCCAATACTTACTTTCATTATGCAATGTGATGAAATATTAAAAATCAAAAAAACAAAATGGCTAACGTTAATTAACTAGTCACATTCAATTATGTTCTAATTTGATTGAAATTTTGAACGAACTCAAGTAGATTATCCTGAATAAATTTTATTCATATCGCATAAAAAAAACGTAAACAAGCGTACAAAAACAGGTTTCACTGTGTTTGCAAACAACGAAAAACCAATGGAGGATTCCATTTTCGATGATCCGATTTTAACTGAAAATCATTGTGATCTTCAAATTTATAAGAAAAGCTTGAGGAGGATGGAGTTTCATTTCGATCGGTCAGTAGAGACAATATTTAGTGGGTACTGTATCACACATATGCTTTTTAAAAACTATTTTTTGCCGATGTCAAACTCGTTCTAAATTCTAATAACATTTATTTATTAGAATTGGTAATAAGTTAAATGTTGGAATACCTCATTAAAACGCTTCTAAAAAATTCATATCTTAAGATTTTCACCAATCTCATTCGAAATGAAGGATGGCCATATTGTTAAGGGCGTGGACCGTAGTAAAAAACCGTGAATGATTATTACTATTACTAGTTGCTAGGAGGGTATTGTAATCGACCATGATCACCTTTCAAACTGGCTTAGTTGATAAACTCCAGGGTTTTCATTAGATACAGAGGAAGGGCTATGTGTGGAAATTCCATATACAGAAGGATGATGAAATAAATTACGATCAGTTTGTATTACAGTAGGTCAAGTGAATAGTAAGTAAGCCTTCAACAACAAATTAAAATGCTTACTGCTTATTTTGCCCTACAAAATTTCAAAGCAGTCACAAGGAATTCGGAAACCCCTCAAAATTACAAAGCGCAGTCACAAAGAAGCAGATATAATTTACTTTTTCTAAAACATTTTCTCTATATTGGTAAAGCCGTCGTGTGACATTATCAGAGATGAAATAGTATGAGCCATTGCGCAGATATAGTGAATATCTGTTTCTATAATTGAATTTTGGAACCTCGAATCGCTCGAAATTATCCAATCAGAATCATCACAAAAATATTTTAACGGATTTAAAATGATATTTTTGTATGTTTGTGATATCACTATAAAATTAGATGGAGATGGATGAACCAATCCTTTTGAAATTTTAGATACTGCACAATTATTTGCACGTATCGTGCAATAGACAATGTGCAATAGTAGATTGTTCCCCCTGGATTCATATGTTTTGGCTGACGTTTGTTGGGTGCGGCAGGCATTGCAATAATTTTGACTGACGTGCTTGAGCTTGTGCCATAGTTAGTACATTGAAAACCAATTTGCAAAGAACGCACGATTGCCTTTATTAATATTTTGAATTATTGCAAGCGAAACAACATTTGCTGTTATTTCATCAACTTGCTTTCATATGTTTGTAAAGCTTATTTGCACCATCTACCAAATTAAATTAAAATCAAAGGCCAATATAAAAATGTCTAATTCTCAAATATTCATTGAGAAGATCAAATTTACTACTAAGGTTAAAACCTAATGTAAACAAAACCTCAAAAATAGTTTTTTTTTGCGAGGGCGGCAGTGGCGGTTTCAGTAAAGCAAATTCTATTATTCGTCTAAACAACAAACATTATAGAGGTAACAAAATTAGTTGTTACACTACGAATCTAGTTCAAGTTCAACGTGTAGATATTTAGATGAATTTTTTAGTGAGCATATACGAGGTATTTTCAAGTATTGGGTGACATTGAATTTAACACTAAATATTTATTATTACGTCGTATATGTGATCCGCCATAACTCAATTGATATTCAATTAAAGGTGTTCATGTGTGTCATTAAAATGAATCGTTTCTTTTATGCTGGTTCGTGTAAATAGTTGTTAAACACGTTTTTATAGTTTCTAATCATCGTTCTTGGCGCCATGCGTAAGTTTAACCTTTAATGTCTGTAGCATTTTATGAGATAAGCTCATATGTGGGTGTGGTGTGCTTCTTGTCACGAGATTTTAAGTTTGTTTCATCTCGGAAATATGATGTTTGGTTTGCAAATTTGAATCAGTAATGCGATGATTAGGAAAGTTACCCAACTAAATTGGCACATCTTACACATTAAAGTACGATCTATGCTAAGAAATGTGCAAATGGCTTAGGAAAACCGGGTAGCGAATTATTATGTGTATAGCTGCGCATTTTTAACCCCTTAGTAATAATATGATTTATATGAAATTTTGGCTTATTCTGGGTGAGAGCCAAACACAAGCTTTACATCTAGGTGAAAAGCGACTTTATGTTGACATGCGCATTTTTCTATGTTGGTAAGAAGAAAACGATAGGGTTTAAACGAGTCGTTACGGTTGACATTTTTAAAAGTATAACGGACACACAAAACAAAATATGACTTTTTGTAAAAAACAGCAAAAAATCATTTTATATAAAAAATAATAAGCAAACATTTCCGTATTGGGTAAAAATAAATAAATTTTATATTGTTGAGTTGGTACCACTGCGTCAAAATTTGATACGGAATAAACATTTTTTATTTCGCAGTGTAACACATAAAATGTGCAGTGAACGATTTGTTTACAAAATAAAGAATAGCAGCATTCTCGGTATTTGGACCTCACCTCGATACGAGGCGATTAACTGGCTATCACACAGACCTACATACTTCATTTCGAAAAACTACCAAATTTAGAGAGTTAATAGCACGGCGTGAAATACAGGGAAAATAGTGATTTTATTATACATTATTTCGCACGAAAATTATGTCGGTCGCCTTTCCATTATGTAGTCTTGCTACGAGAAAATTATTACAGTTCTTCCCAACTATTTGAAACCACCTAGAGCATTCAACGGAGCATGAAAACAGAGCGTAATTAGTTTGACAATCACCCCACAGAGACTGAGAGATGTCAACTATCTGTTTCTTGGCAGTTCCAGTCTTGGCAAGATCTGGCTAGGTAGTTAGTTAATGTACATGAGGCATTATTAATCCATCTTTCATTTGTTTGTCTCACACACTTCTTCCTGTAGCAGTAACTTGTATATTACGAGAGAGGTTGTTACACGATGAAAGAAAATGGCAACCACATGAAGTGGATGTTGAACTGATCAGCCGTCTCGTTAATAGATGAGAAACAATTCTATGCTACATTCAATGTAAGGGAGATTAATTTTTGTGCTTTAATGAAAGCCCTTTCATATGTCCAGTTATATCTCAACCAGTTTATGAACTATAAAATCGCAATGGATCAAGCATTCATCTTGGAGAGACAGAAATAGTGAAGGTTAAAGTTAAACGTATTGGGTGTATAACTTAGTTGTTTGGATTTTGTAAGAGATGGCGTAACTTTAGCACTAAACATTTGTTTTTACAATGACAACTACACGGAGAAAAAAAATTACTGATTTTTTTCCTATACAGTTATAGGAATCAATTTATAGCGTTTGCTACCATAAATTTAATAAAGGTTTCCATTTTTAAAGCGAACTATTCTATTTGAATGGTAGTATGGACCATATGGGGAACTAGTACTATAAAATTAATAGTTAACTATAAATTATAGGGATGGTTCCTATGATCAAGATAACTTGTTTAGAACTGATCACCTTTTGTTAAGGAATAGCTCCTATGCTTTAGACCAACATTAAGACGCATTTTTTTAATTCTCTAGTCATAAGGTTTTCATCATGGTGGACAGTTCTGTGTTGTGTTTTATAGTTTATTTTAATACAAAGAAATATTTATTTTTGTGGGCTTATTAAAAGTGTTGACCTGTTTAGATCAATTTTTGCGGTGAGTTTAAATTGTATTTGAAATTTAAGGGAATAAACTTAATAAAATTATTTTTCTGTTCGTTTAGGAGAATGAAAATGTCTAGTTTGTGGCATACCGTAATATTCGTTCTGTCTACATGAATATACACACAGTAAGTAAAAATAATTCTTTGATTAAAATGATAAAAGTGTCTTACATATCTGCATTTGCATAATTATGTTTTATTTCAGATAGCACATACAAGAAAGTGTATCCTTCATTCTCAGAGAGTTGCATAGCTAATCATGAAAATTACTAAAATTGTATTTTTAAATTAGTTAATAAAAAATTAAATATTTTAGAATGTACACTGAGTTATATTTATCTATTTCAAATGGCGATCTTAGCTATATTACAATGTAGAAACTGCTATAAATAGAAAAATTATTCCTATTTTTACAAGGGAATGATCCAATAAAAATTACAGAGTTTGCAATGTTATATTGGAATATATGCCAATACTCTCAGAATAATTCCTATATCGGTAAACATATTTTCCTATACTGCATGAGACAGATTACTTTGTGTAAGGTTATAGAACTTTTTATTATAGAATGCTTTCCGATTTTTATGACAACTGCGTTTTAAATGTTTAATAAAATTTACTATAATAGTGGTAATTAATCCTTATCACTAAATAGTAATCTTTCTGATAATAGGCCACAATCCTGCGGGCTCCTATATTTTATGGAGATGTGTCCTATAATTTTTTTCCGTGACGGCATTTTAAAGTGTTGACATTCCGCATTAAAATTTAGTTTGTCATTATTCGTGAAACTTGTTGAATTTCGTACCATCAAAACAGCTTTTGCGGGCGGGAAGCATTACTTTTTTGCTTTAATCAAAAGAAAAAAGCTACTGAAAGTTTTCGTTTGCTTCAAGAAACTTGCTTTATGGTGAACATGCGCCAACTCAACAAACTTGCTAAAACTGATTTAAACGATTCAAAAGTGGTGATTTTGATAGCAGTGAAAAAAGAACGTTCTGGTCAACCAAAAAAATCGAAGATGAAAAATTGGAAGCATTATTGAAGGAAAACTCACCTCAAATAGAAAAAAACTTTCAGAACAGTAAAATGTCACTCAAGCAGCCATAAGCAAACGTTTACATGCCATGAAAATGGTTCAAAAAGGAGGAAAATGGGTACCTCATGAACTGACTAAGCCAACATTGAAAATCGTTTAATGGTTTGCAATTCTTTGCTTACAAGACACCGAAGTTGCATTTTTAGTCTCAAATTGTGACTGGCGACGAAAAACGAATTTACTACCATAACCCTAAACGCAAAAAATCATGAGTTCAACAGCAAAACGAAACATTCATGGAAATAAGGTTATATATTGTGCATTTGGTGGGATCAGGACGAAGTGGTGTACTATGAGATGCTAAAACCGAACGAGACTATTACTGGTGAACGTTACCAACAACAATTGATAGATTTGAACCATGCATTGAACGAAAATCGTCCGATTCCATCCAACAAATAGAGTAAAGTGATTTTGCTGCACGACAGAAATACTTAAATGGGAAATTCTAGCGCATGCTCCCTATTCACCAGATTGTGCCCCATCAGATTACTATTTGTTCCGATCAATGCAAAGCGATCTTCAAGGCCAGTACTTCAGAACCGATGAAGAAATCAAAAAATGGCTCGACCAATGGATCGCATCAAAAGACAAACAATTTTTTTTCGATGGAATCCATAAATTGCCAGAAAGTCATAGATAACGATGGAAAATATTTTGATTAAAATAAAACTTACCATTTCTTAGAAATAAACGTGTTTTTTCTGCAAAAAAATCCAAACAACTAAGTTATACTCCCTATGAGAGAACACCCTACGAACCTTAAAATACATCTTGAAACCATTCGAAATGAAGTTATAAATTTCATCGATCACAATAGCTTTCCCCATCCAGCTCTCTGTGGAGGCAATATCAGTGCTAAACCTCTATCCAAAGGATGGTAGCGGAACCATGTAGTCACAGGTTTTGGGATACACGAGAAGGATTCCATGCCCAGATGTTTGCAATTAACTGACGGTATGACCCAATCGTCCCCAGAAATCATCTTAACTGTTTCAAAGTGTGTGACATCGGATACGTGTTAATAACAGAAACCTTTTCTAGGTCCACTTAAAGGCACTCAGCTAATGGGATGCTGGGATTACGTTGTCGGCATTACGGTGCACTTATAAAGGGGCCTACTCGCCAAAGTAAAAGCGATTTTACGGTGGAAGTGGGGTAGGCATCCTCACAGTCACTTCGTTTACCTTTCGAGCGTTGAGGTATATTCTTGATTATCTAATGGATTTCGCTAAAATTGCTACTCCATATAACTTAGAGAAATTACTTTATTAAGTGCGTTTTGCTGCTCGAGAGATAAAGTATGTGCATGCAATCTCAATGATGAATCACTATGAGATACATTAGTGTTGAATCTACCTCCATTACTTGTAATTGAATGCCAAATGTTTTAAAGTAATCGATACCCGCAAATAAAGGTCTTGTGGTGATATAATTAAACTTTATACCGACATAAATATGCCCTAAAATGTGTTCTTAAGAAATATTAACAGTGGAAACTATAGTGCAAAGATGATGAAATTTTTGCCAAATTGGAAATAAAAACTTTTCGGTCGTAAATGGTCAGCTATCGATGTCTGTTTTAACCACAGTGTCACATACTTTTTGAGCTTCCCTCTTTTTAGATTTAAAGTACAACTAGGAACAACAAGTAAGATGAGTTACAGCATTTTCAAGGGCGCAATCGGTAAAACTCTGGATCCATATTGGTTACCGAATCCTGATCAATTGTTTTCGGGACTATGCCTAACTGGAGAACCGGGACTTGCCTAACTACCGGTGTAATCGTTTCTTCCAGTCGAAATATTCGATGTCGCGATGCTACGACTATTCTCTACATTAAGGTTTTCAGAATCCAATGACAACTTTAAATCAACTTTACGATTTCGAATTTAGTTCTGGATTTGAGGACATTTGCTAAGAAAAGTTTTCATTTCTTCCTTAATTATGTTGAATCTTGATAACCGAGAAAGTCGCTCTTGCACATGAACCGAATATTAAACAGATCGTAATCGAGAAATGTAAATAACGTGATACTAGTATAGTACATTTAGAGGGAGAAATAACTAGAAATAAATTTTCATCCATTCGCATTCCAAATTACGTTTAAAAGTGTTCTGTTAATTTGATTAGTTGAGCATTGATGTTAGCTCAATAGTGGCTTTTTGTATATCTAGTCGCTTATAAATATTATCTAGTGCACGTTCTCATTTTGATTTAGCTTTCGACAAAGTTTGACAGAAAGGGCCTGAATTTAAACTGAATCCAGACCTGTCTAAGCAATTCTATAAAATTCTTAAATCCTACATTACAGATCGACACTGCCAATTTAAACTTGAAAATGTGTACCCTAAACAAAAACAAAGATCATTAGGTATACCTCAAGTTACGTATAGACGATGCAGTAATCTTAGCATTTGCAAAAGATATATCGAAAGCAACAAGCAAACTCCAAGATGTTAACTGAACTAAAAAATGCCGCATTTTGGATGAAATGAAGCCAAATCAGTAGATGTCAACTTTACAAACCATAATGAAACTGGAATCCCGTGGTTCTGAACTCAAACAAAATTTCATATGCAAATATCTTCGCATGACCTGGATGCTAAGCTAAGATGGAAACAGCACTTCAAGAAGTAAAAAGAAGTTTTAAACATCTAATATAAGAAAATTTACTAGCTCAAGGGTAAAAATTATGAATTCACAAAATACATAAAAATTGCTTCTGCGTACGGAAATGCTATAGAACTAGTATGGACCAGTATAAATGTTCAAATGACCCAATGCTTTCAAAATAAAGTGCTACGAGGGATTATGAATACCCCATCCGTCGTATGTTGTAAACCAAAAATGGAGTGATTCAAAATTCAGAAACCGCTGGAGCTGGGCAGTTCTAATTAGAATAAGAAAATGAGTAATGAACAGGTCACCTATCATCAATCGAGAAACTTTAAGGTAGATAAATTTCTAGCTGATCTCTGCATCAGTTGTATATAGAATAAGTAATACAAAAAATAATTATAATCTTCGACAATGAAATAAAGTGATTTAATGTTACTGTAGATCTCTAACAACGAATAATTTTAGGATGGCCAGATCAATATTTATTGATACGATGATGTACATCTACATAAAAAGGTACGTTAATAAGTAAAACCTATGTGTTTAGTATTCAAATATTTACGAGGCATTCATAGGAAAACCACCATGCAACAACCTAATTGGTGGTATAACACCTGCAAGATGTTAGCCGGACTAAAAAGTGAGCTGAATTAAAGAAGGCCTGACATGGTATGAGGCGTAACCATGGGCAAAGAGAGCTGAAGACAGATTTAAAGTCTTGCTGCAGAGGACACAATAACAAAGTACTGTTTACACTTTTTGGCGTAAGCACTTGGCGAAACACACTTACACCTAATAAACACATTTATTAAACACTTGTTTTTTTATTTCGTAAAAAATTTAAATTTTGATTATTTTAATTAAAAAATTTGTTCGAAAAGTTTAAAAAATTACTCGATCGTTTTCGGCTTGTTAGGCCATCATCAGGAGTATATGATACTGAGAGATTTTTCTGGTAATGGCCTAACAAGCAGAAATCGATCGAGTGGTTTTTTAAACTTTTTGGACCAATTTTTTAATTAAAATAATCAAAAATTTAATTTTTCCCGAAATAAAAAAAACAAGTGATTAATAAATGTGTTTATTAAGTGAAATAACAAAATGATAAGATGCAAACTGCGTTCAGTCGAGAAAACCGGGTATAAGCAAATCTGCAAAATTGTGATGAATGGCGGTCATTGGATTCTGGGCTTACACATTGAACTAAAAAGTTGATCTTTTATAAAACGTTGAAAAAACTATTTTCAGTTCCACCAACTAGAGCTTGGTGGGCAAGCATTACAAACGTTATTGTAATAAGATGTGGTTTCAGCAGAAGCTTAGAAACTGTGGCTCTACTGCGAAGAAACTTTTTTTTTTGGATGCATGTCTCTCGATGCAATAAGTCAAATGATAGAGGAGATCTTGCAATTATAGACTACATTGGACTCACTTATCTTACGGGAAAAATATGTGAATACTATGTTGCTCGAGACAATCGTAGTTCGTAATGACGGAATCAAATGAATTTAAACGATATTAACCGACCAAATGGCACAGTGGTGGTTAAAACTTCCGCGTTTGGGTGATTAAAAGGAACACAACTACGACATCCTATCGGCGTGCAAAACTCATGGCCCAACCCATCTTCCATGTTCAGTCTGCTGTCATGGAGCTATGCAATGCTCAGATGGCAACTTAAATCGGTCGTACGTCTTCGATTTGGCAGTAATTGCGTAAAGTAGGGCAGGAAAATGAACCGCGAAAGGGAGTGCCGAAGTTTCAGGTAATCCCTGTGACAACCGCCACAGAAGAAAATTTCTTAGTACATTTTTTTCTTAAAAATGGTTACATACTGAGACTGGTACGAATCTTCCTTACAGCTCGTATAAAAATAAGGGTACATTATTTGAAATAACGTACACTAATTCATGACAGTAGCCGAAGTTTCAGGCTGTCACTGTGAAAACCGCCTCATAGCAAAATGTTTTTGTATTTTGTTTTTCAGAATCTTATGTAATATCTTTATACTTGTATTTTTACTACAGACTATTTTTTTGAAATTCTCAATAGGGCTGCGTGCCAATAGTTGGGTAAACCAATTACTACGGTAAACATCGATTTTAGTACAGATTTTTCGATCAGTTTGCCATAGAGTTTTTGAAAAATAAATGAATTTACCGAAAATTTACTTAAAATTGACTTTTACTCGATTATTGGCCCGCAGCCTAAATTTGTTTTTCATATATACATATTATAATTTAGGCTGTGTACCAAACTGTAGGTAAAAGTCAATTTCAAGTAAATTGTTCGGCAAATTTAATTATTTTTCGAAAACGCTATGGCAAACTGATCGAAAATTCTGTCCTAAAACCGGTTATTACCGTAATAAACGATTTACCTTAAGTTTGGCACACTACCTTATCCATTAATTTTTTTTTTTCTATTTTTAGTGTTGGATCGCAAAATCAAATCTCGTTATAGTATGTTGATGTAAAAACAATTTCGGGATAAGTATTAAAGGTAATGCAGAAATTTAAAGCCATTTTTGAAATGTAGATTTTTGTTTAAATTTTATTTTTGAGAGAACAGAATAAAACAATACAAAAATATTTGATGTTTTAATATAAAATAAGGGTTTAAATTAACAATAAAAATCTATTACGACTTAGTTTGAAACCAGAAGCTGAAATCGTGTGTAGCTTGGTTCATCAACGTTACTCAACTTTTGCTTAGATTAGCACAAATATGGGCGACCGCATGGGAACAGAATTAAAGTAATTGCAAAAGGTTTAAGGTAAGCGAGATCACCCACCATTATAGAATTAATTTAAAATTAAAACGTATATTTAATTGTATAAAATATTTGAAAATTATTAGCTATCGTGGTTTTATCTTAATCATTTTAGTAGTAAGCAAAAATACTTTGTATGTGTATACTCAACCAGCCGCTACATATAAAACATATTTTATTTATTCTTATACTCGTATTCTTATCACACATTAAATTTCTATCGCTCTAAAGCAACGTTGCGAACTAAACGATTATTTTTAATTAACGATAAATTTATACAAGTTTTATAAATCTGATGTATAAATTGCAGCAAATTTAAAGTTTTCGCGCCTAAATGTTGAGTACGCGTAAAACAAAGTTATTTATACAACTCGTACACAAACAGTTATATATTTACCATTAATTATATTATATAGTCGACAACCTACTTACCACAATAATAAAACATAATATGACACGATTTATCTTAATCTTGTTGGCGTTCAACAGTATGAATTTTAGAGAGAAATGATTAATGGACCACCCACTTTCAAGTTTTTGTTTTTTATATAGCTATGTACATAGATGTGTGGAATATACGAGTATACTAAGCACGTGTCTTGTGTCATTTATTTTAAAAATAGACAGAACTATGTACATTAAATTAATAACCAACATGTTTTCTCTCTGTACTCGTATTTAGCAAAATATTTGTTCACAATAGAATAGCTGACTGTATTGTGTATAGTTTCAATGTGCAGTAAATTTAATAATATCGTGATGCACGGTCGTAATATGGGTAGATGTGCATATCTACACTAGGGAACTTGAATCCGGTAACTCCTTCATTTTTCCCCATATACCTAAAGAGAAAAGAAACGAAAAGCTACTGGATGCAACTTACCCTATAGTGTGGATATACGGGATTGGATATATTTAGTTTTGACGTCCATATGCCCTTGTTAGTGCATTATCTGCTACGTAAAGTGGTTGAAAGTAGTTTAATTTATAATCCCGCGTTTTAATAATTTCCGGTTTAACATACAGTATCATTGCGTGCTGAGCTTGATTAAGGTATAATCACTTTAAAGCCATGTGGATATCTGTATTTATTTAAATTAGTAACCAAGTCAAGTAGTACGATACACGGGTATTAGATAAATATTATTGTCTGGTTAATTTAAATCAACAAAGTTTTAATTTTTTTTTTTTGGTATTTTGAAGTTCGTTTAGTTGTGTTTTGTCTTTAATGTGATATGTAAAAGTGAAAATATTACGTTTTATGGTCTGTGACGTTTAGTTAATATTTTGCCAGAACTTTTAATTTCTTAGCTCTTAACTATCATTAAAATTTTCGTATTGTGGAAGTAGACCATTATTGGGAAGTTTATAAGAGATGTCGATCGAAATTACTTTTGTATCACAAATTTTTTTATCATCAATATATAAAACTACTAATCTCTACTTCTCCACAAATTTAATTTAAGGGATATTTAAATATTATAGTAAAATTCGATGTATAACGAAACCTAAAATATTTTAAATAAGTGGGTTTTAATATCTCCGGCAACGCCGGAAGAAACTGTTAAAATTTTAAATTCCAAAAATCCGGTCTCCATTTGTGTGGCGGTTTTCACAGGAATTACCTAAAGTCAAGTAATTCCAGGAGATAATGTTCGCTCTCTGGAATTCAAAAAATGGATTCCCTTTTCTATGTGAACTGGAAAAATTATTTTTAATACCAGACTCAGTGTTTATCGATGTTGGAAAAAAATAATTACTTATAGATATTGAGTGCTTTCACATCCACCAAAACTCTTTAGGTACATCCGATTTTTTAGTCTGTGCATTTATTGCATTTCACATGGGCTTAATAACCGCGAGATTATGAAATATCTACAATTCTAATCGATTATAATTTAGGGTGGATGTTCTAAAGGGCTGACATTTACACTTTCAGATCATCGGCCGTGCCACATTATTTGCTCTCCTCACCTATATCGAACCAACGAAGCGTAAGATATCCTTGACGTCCGTTTAACTGAGGTTCCTCTTGTCATGTAGGAGTTAATCATTCAACAATTTCAGTCTGTTAGTTGCTAGACGGGGACAGATGCAAAGCCAATATAGTGAACAGTTTTTTTCCTCCTCTTCATCTTTACAACTACGATAGTAATCATTCCGGACCATCCATTCCAGACCTTCCTCTTGAAGCAGGAATTTTCACGTAGCGATCGATATATCATCATCTGCTCTACTTGGTGAAATGAGGCAGGTTGGGCCTTCTCGAGTTCATTCGAATTTTCATTCCACTTGGGTATACTACATTGCTAAGTATAGAGTTTAATTTTGATGAGATAACTTTGACCTGTGATTGGTCGCTCACAACGCAGATACCATTAAATCTAAGAGTTCAGTTGCATCTAACTGCACGCTACTCAATTCGGCTACCGATTCGTCCGGATCCTTACTGGAAAATTTGTCAACATTTTTTAGTAAACTATTACAAAACTGTACTAGTTTCAAAACGGCTTGGCTAACTGGATCTAACATCGCTATTTGGTCCACGCGACATTTGAGATGTAAAATTTAATTTGCTATAACTTCAAATTCATTCTGGTTAAAATTAGAATTTTGGAAGCAATTAAGCAACCGCAACTTTACATTTTGCAATTTTAACGTGCATATCGTCACTTCGTTGTGAGGGGCAATAAGAGCTTGTCGATGAGGTTGTTTCAGCCAAAGGGGACTGTCCATAAACTCCTGTTCTAGTAGCTCGTTCTTTGAAATTTCAATGTTTCGTATCTCCAATTCGATTTCTATCTCATCGCCCGCTAGCAACTCTGGTCGTAATACAAAAGACATTATGAAAAAATAAGTTACGTCGTCGATATTATTAAAAAAAATTCAATTGAATCACTTTAATAACCACAAAAACACGAATTTAACTTATAATTGGTTATGAAAGTAGATTAAATTTTTGCGACATTATTCCGAGATAGTTGGTATATTCCCGTTTACAAGTAAACGTAGCTTTACAATCAAATTTCATTATCCTCTTAAATGGTCGTGCAATATTCATGATCCGGCCTGTAACCTACTACAAACGGCTTTATAGTCAGCTGCGCTGTATTCCTGAATCGTCTACATTTACATGGCTCTAGTCGATTGTTTACAATTAAAATAACTTCGCGTTAAAACTCGTTCCGAAAACTCGATTTAAATTTTATTCTAAAACATAAAATGGTGTCGTTTAGATAGTAGATCGAAGAATATGTTTTAAATGTAAAACATTGACGTGTTCAGTGCTCTGAGATTCTTATCAGTTTTAGTTACAACTCTGGTGCGTTAGATACGCTAATTGACTAATTAAAAATTACTAGTAAAATTTTCAGCAAATTCATTATTTTGCAAAACTTTATAGGAAACTGATCGAGAAATCTGTTGTGAAACCGATTTTTGCAATATGAGTAACTTCTGCCAGTTTTGAATTAAAATTAATTTGAGATCAGTAGCTGACAGAATCTTATTTTGCTGCATTGGCCAGGACGATTTTGACCAAAAATTCAGGACCAAATCAATGCAATGAGTATTTGTCACGAAATTGTCTTAGTAATTTTAGAAAAACTCCAAATAAAATATTGTCGATGCAAATTTGAAAGCTCAAGGCCAGAATCTTTGAATTTCTTGATCTTTCACTCCATTATGCATCGAATTTGAATAACGTCTAGCAGAATGGGATCTGGCGATTTTCGTTTGGTTTGAAATGCATGCCTGTCTCTAATGAAATTTGTTGATGGCTGATGTTCACGATGATTTTGTCAGTGATCAAATATTAATGGGCAAGCTATCAACTTGGATTTTGGCTGAGTGATTTTCATTCCAAAACAAATGGATACCACATATTTAATAGTGAAGGACCATAGTGGGACAAAGAAATCTACGAGTCTTTAGTCTTTCGAAAAATTTCGAGGCCAATTTCTTAGAAAAGAAACTAGAATCCAACCAGGATTAAAAAAAACGGAATATCCATTTCATGGCGGAGTACTAGTCCACCTCATGACCAAACAGAAACGCGGGCCGATATTCCTTACCCCTCAATGCCTTGATGCTGGAAAAATTTGAGTAATCATACCCATTTGAATGATTTTATTTGCTTTATTGATTAAATTAACAAACCTTCGATTGGTTACTACTTTTTATGCCTTGTCGATTCTGATAACATCGACACTTAGAGTTTCATGTTAAACTGGTGTCAAAGTTACGTGAGCTCTTCAGGGGTACGCTAATTTACCGAGTGATATGCGAGAAATAATTTTTGAACTTACACCACCGGTAAGGTGGTTTTGAGCCGGACGACAAGACCATACAAATGTTTGAGGCTGTATAAACATTAAATGGAAGGAATTAATTAGGGCAATACACTTCCGAAAATTCAACGGACAAACGTAAGCAATACACTCACTTTAAATTGATTAAATAATAATTCTGGCCAATGAAAAATAAAAATACTCTGAAGAAGTCAGAGAAATTTCAGAACATTTGGAGGAGATAAAAAATGTTGAAGTTATAGGCA
Source organism: Nephrotoma flavescens (assembly GCA_932526605.1). Lineage (NCBI taxonomy): Eukaryota > Metazoa > Arthropoda > Insecta > Diptera > Tipulidae > Nephrotoma > Nephrotoma flavescens. The sequence goes on along the minus strand of OW052220.1, from coordinate 57,023,472 downwards.
AATTAAAGACGATTGGGGTTTGGGTTTTTCGTCGAAAAAGACCAGTCTCCTATACGTATACAAGGCAACTATTGAACGTGAGCTGACCGGACTTGAAGAATTCGAACATCACATCAATTATTATGGCCACGTCGCACCGATCGTTGTATTAAAAGGACTCCAAAGTTTGTGACGCACTGGAAACTCATAAATTTCCAATTCAAGCACCTAATGATATTTTCTCAAAATTTAGTATAGGATCACCATATTCGGCCACTTATGGATGTATTAAAACCATATACCCACCCGCAGTCAAAAGATACATGCAATTATTATCGAAATACTACCACCGTCAGATGTATGCAGTCTTCGTTCTTATTTGAATGCCAAAAATTACTCTGGTAAGTTTATCAAACAGATTCGCATACTCGGAGAGCCTTTTGACAGATTGTTGAAAAAGCACTCTACCTTTACATGGTCATTCTAAAATCCGATCTATTTTATTGCTAACACATTATGATCCAAATAGCTTCCATCACACTTAAAGATGTACGACAAATTTTAATTCAGCTTCCGATCATTACAGCAATTTAGTGCTATATCAAAGGACAAGCTACTATCAAATAGGTATACAATACACAGTGGCCTTCATTGATTGGGAATGCATATCTCAAACAGCTTTTCTCCATAGACGTGAAACACTTTCATGTGATGATGGTAGTTTACTCTTTGCCGAAAGCATTGTTATTCCGCAACGTTTTCAAGCACGGATTCTTAAGCAATTTGTTTATGTTTAGTTGACCACATTTTTCAAAATATTATATAGTCATTGTTGGCTGATCTATACAAAATGAACTGAAATTTTTGAGATATCATCCACAGCTTCAAAATGTTTGTAAACAAAATGGTATCCAATATCTGCGAACTGGTTCATATCATTCTCATTCGAATGGCTAAGCTGAACGGTTTATAGACACGTAAGGTGATCGAGTTCCATACGTCGTTAAAAATGCTGCCAAAGATAACACAAAACAGTAACAATTGCTTTTACTACTGGAAACGTCGCATATATTGATCAACAAAGCTACCTAGCTAATGATCCACTTATCATCACTAGTGGATCAACAATCTTCACGTCAAACTCGAGCATTGTAGCTTCCCAAAAAGATCGATTCCTATGTTTGTACTAAAAACGAGAGATGTTTGACGCCGCTCCCATCTACACCTTATTTCATACACGTAACATAAAGGAGGATAGGACAGGATTATATCATATCGACTTTAAGCTTTTAAAAAAATAATTTTGTTGTAGCTTTTGAAAATGACACCGAAAGGGGGTGGAAAACCTGTGATAGAATAGAAACATTTTAATTTAATTGGGTTGTTACAATCTAATAAAGATTAAATTTACGTAAATCTAATTAGTAGATGTGCAATTTTGAATAGTTAAGAGGACGCCATAAATACCATTCAACATTGAATCTTCCAAAAACTAATAGATTTTTAATATTCGTAATACCTAGAGCTTTTATTATATTTTCAGCAGAATAATAACAAATTGAAACGAATGAGATTTCTAATGAGTTTGCTGCCTGCAAGTTACATAGAATACACTACAACAATACATAGTGCGAAATCTTTGTTAAAGTCAATATAATCTTTTAATTAAAGTTCAGCAAATTGCAACCCACAATTTGTAAGCAAACACTATACATAAATTAAAATTAACACAATTCTGGTTCAAACGACAGATATTAAGAGATTTGGAATGAATTCGTCGTGTGTATAATTGCACAGGGTGTACGTACAAAAAATCAAAAATATAATCAATACTATTATGTTTCTCAAAATTTACTGTTGTATATTTAGGATTACATATGTATATACTGGAAAAACAAAGAAAATGTATAAGCTCGGATAAGATTCCCAAAACAGATAAAAAATAATTTTGTAAAATCGCTTTAGGGATAATAAGATCGTACACGTTCTGTACCTTGAAAATTTGCAACAATATTCGTATTTGATTTAATATACCTACTCGTATTATGACAAATAATGTTTAAGGCATAGTATAAAACCAAATGATTTTAATACAATCAACTAATCAGCATCAATAAAATAAAACACTTCACAAGCCACACAACAAGTCTCGCGTGAATTACTAATTTTTTCACTTTCGCTATCGCATCTAATTAAAATTCAATATCGTATAATATGCAAAGCGTTTCGTGCTGTCTGTGCGTATAATAAAAATACATTATATGCCAAATTAGTCGCTGTGTGTGTATGCGAACATATACTCGTATTATTAGAGTATCAAATTGTACATAAGTAAGTAATTTCACTTTTTATTTAAACAGTTAGCCATTTTCGAGATAATTGAATTCATTTTTTTTGGTTTCTTATTGTTTGGGTAACTGTGATTTTGGCTGAACTTAAATTTGTTCTAATTTGGGTTGTAGTGTAGTTTATCAGTATTAGGTCGGAATGATAATCCGCGTGAAATTAAATTAGGTAGTTTATTTGCTAAGTTGGGTTTAGTTTGGTTAATTTTCGGTGAACTATCATTTTTTGTGAACTGACAGGCCCACGTGGATCATACACTGCGCAAAAAAAAAATCGAAACAGAAAATTTTTTCGAAAAAATATTCGGTTTTAACGCTTGTGGCTTGGTGAAAAAACATTTTTCAAATAAAAAATAATTTTGCTTCTAAAACTTTTGTCTTCTTTTCGATACTGGAATCCGTTTAATTTTATTTTGTTTTTTATGACTATTTTGAGTAAAATTAAAATTGTCTAAAAGAAAAAAAATATGCTGCTGTTTGAGACTGTAATCGAACTTGCGCATTATGCTGTGGAAATTTTCGACGACTCCTTATCGGTTTATTGTTTTAGCGAGAAACGTAACAAAAAAATGTGACACGCACAAAAGTCATAAAAAAAGAAATAAAACGGATTCAAGGGCCTTATTCTTGAACTCGGTGAAAATTTCTCCAATCGGAATACAATTTGCTTTGAAATTACCCACATTTGAACGCTTGTAACTTGGTGGAATAACAGTATGTATTCAAAAAAATAATATTGCTTCTAATTGAAGGAGATTTAGGAATCTCCTTTGGTTAGAAATTCCGGAAGACAATTTGCTTAGAAATTCTCTATATTATTCGAATTTTTCACCGGCTACTTTAATCATTTTTTTTTAAATTTCTTTTCTATTTTGAAATAAAGAAACATAATTTTCCCCCCTACTAAAGGATTCCGACTGGGTAAATCGACTCGAAATTATTCCCTTAGAAGGAAGACAAATATTAGTAAACTTGAAAACAAATTTCATAAAATGATTAAAGTAGCCTTCGAAACATGCGAATAATATAGAAAATTTCTAATTTGGTTGGTCTTCCGAAATTTTTAGCCAAAGGAGATTCCTAAATCTCCTTCAATTAGAAGCAAAATTATTTTTTTGAATAATGTTATTTCACCAAGTTACAAGCGTTCAAATCTGGGTATTTTTTCGAAAAAAAAAAAAATTTGTTCTGAATATTGACTCTGAGAGATATTTTCTATATTGGCGCTAAGCACTAAATTATTTTCACCAAAATGTAGGACGACCTGAATTTTCATAAAATCGTTATAAATCATTACATATCTACCAGCCAAGTATGCAATTTTAAAATAAAATCACAAAGAGATTAAAGAGCCATGAACAATGTGTGCGGGTATCAATGCGGGTTTTCCAAAAACCAATAAAAATAATTTGTGTCACAAAATTAAAAAATATTTGCTCTTAAAATTGCCAAGAACTGTTGTTTCTAATTTTTGCGTTTTTTCACTGAGGCTTCATCCCATTTGGGGATTTGGTCGCCTCTGCTCCTATGTTCTCACTCCTAATTTTAAAATTCCATTGCTTAGATTTGCAAGTTACGACAATGACAGGCTACTAAAATTTTCTTCTAGTAAATTTTCTTCAGTAATCAACGTTTCAACCAAGCGCGAAACGATAGTGGAAACGACCCCAATTTTGGATATTGAAAGTCTGATTGAGGATCAGATGAGGAAAATGATATTAACTATGAGGAATAACCAGAGTTGTTGTTGTCATTATAAGTCCCAAGTTCAATACATCATACATCGATCTTAAAAAGCTATTCTAGAGAGAAAGTGTGAGTGAATCCAAACAATTGCCTATGCCAAGTAATATGAAACCATCACGTTACTTCATCGAATGAACGAATTAGACGATGAATTCATCAAAATGATTTGGTTAAAACGATGTGGATTCACTAAACACAATTAAACTCCCAGATCGGTTTACTAAAGACCATATCACAATCACACGTTATGCCACGTTGCAAGTTAATGAAAAAAATCGTCGTATTGGCGAGATAACCAGTGGTAAATCACAAATGTTCCTGATCGCAAGTTAGTCTCAGTCACAAAACAGATCCACTGGTAGATATTCTGGTCCAGTAAAAGGACCAGATCCATCGGTATACTATTTTCATCAGCGGTTTAAAGATGAAGCCAATAATTGTAAAAAAATTTACTCACGATGGAGTGATCCTTCATCTTGAAATTTTTGCGGCCACCAGATCAATAGTCCGAACTTTTGATCCCCGATGAATTGATTTACATCTCGGTCATGGACATTCATTTGAGAAAACGTTGGCTGATATAGCAGCAGATTTCCTCAAACACTCAGGTTTGTTGGTCGAAATCTAAAACAACTTCTTTGTCGAACCACTAACCTCACTACAAGTATCAGGAATTGCAACACCATTAAAAATTCCAACATTGCGGGTAATCTACACTACATCACTGTTGATGTTGGAGTCTTCTCTTTATTAGCGGTATTTCAAGGAGATTAAATTTGACGTCCAATTAATGGGAATACAACTTACGTTTATCTAAAAAAAAGAAATCAATGCAGCAGAGATCAAAACATTAAGCATGTTAAAGATGTACTCAAATTCGACAAACCAGAAAGTGTTAAATAAAAATGTCTTTAGGAACCAAGAAATTATCTACGGTTATCTTAATCGGAGCTTGAAAATGGTTTTAGAGTTATCAACTGGACAGTTGGAGCTATCGGGTAGCGGCTGCATTTGTTCTCTCCAAAAAAATAAGTGAAGTTGTTATATCAGCTTGCATTAATGATAGATGCATCCAAAAAATCCAGTGGAGCAATTCAATTCCATCCGTCGAAGTTAACGGAAAACCAAAAATGGTATAGCACTTATGATAGAGATTTGCCGCGTATTCCACAACCAAACGTTCCGTTATCTGATTGAAGGTCGTAAATGCACATTATTCACCGACCGTTAACCATTGATCTACGCATTTTACGAGAACCCTATTACCACGTCAAGTCATAAATTACGATATCATTACGAGGTCATAAACTACGAAAATATAACAGAAGTTCAACATTCAGATGAGTAATTAAGAAATATCTTATGGAAACCCACGTTATATTGAAAGTCGTAATTAGCTTTCAGTCCAAATTTGAAGATTTATTCTGACGTATCAACTGGAAAAAAACAACCATATATACCACAGGATTTTCGTAGGTTGGTATATTTAAATTTATACATAATCTATCCCATCCAGATATTTAAACGACCGTGAAAGACATGTCACAACAATTTCACCACTACCAAGAGTGATGTTAAAAAGTGGTCCAATTTTCTGAATAGTCAGAATTGGAAATTACACCCCATCAGTTATGAGAAGATTCATCGAACTACATCAAGATATCATCGGTCCTGTACCAGAGTCCAACAGCATTAATGTGCAACAGTTATGAACTGCTTTACGAGATGAGCTGAACCTCAGGCTCACCGCCAGACATTAAAGCAGAAATTCAAGCATACATCTAAGCTGTCGTCATGTGCCATCAAACCAAACAGTCGACACATATCCTAGTGTTAGTTCTATTTGATCTTCGCAGAACATGATCCGTAAAGAAATAAATAAAAAATTATTGCAGCCACAATACGATGGTCAATACTTGGTTGTCAATCATGCCGGAAAACCGTTTACGTTGGAAATTCGGGGAAAAAATTTCAAAATTCCTTGAACATATTGTAACAAATATACCTTGTGGAAAAAAGTTCAACACCATCAACGAACGAATGACCTACACCAATGGATGTCAAATACCAATGAAAAATAATGCCGAATCACGAAGATGTCCAAAATATTACGAATCGTTCTACGATCAATTCGTAATCGCTGAGTCACTAGGGACGAGTAATATAGCTGTCACTTAACGCAAAGTGTCCGACATCTAGTGCATTTTTAATGTACTACGTCAATGTGGTAACTTAGTATAAAACAAATAACTTTAGTAGGTGCGATACCAATTAAAACCAAATGTTGCCCACCTTTGACTCTTGTAGGCTCCTAGCGGTACTTAGAAGGCACATAAGCAAAAGCAAAACATAGAAATACGAAAGTTGCCTGAAAAGTTACCGACCTCGACATGAAGATGGCAGCACTCGTGTTGTAATGTCAACACTAGAGTAGTGTAATATATGGCAACACTGCTCTAAAAACGCGGTGACTTGAATAACATGTACGTCATTTTAATTTTAGAGCTTGAATTAATAAAACATAATTCAATATTGGTTTATATAATTTTACTCTATAAAATGTTTTAGCATACATAAAATAGACATTTTATAACATGGTGTCAGAAGTGCGTAAACTATAAAAATAAAAAATTTCGTGATTTAAAAATAAAAAAAAAATCATTTTGTGAAAAAATAATTTGTGCGTTTGAGAAAAAAGAACATGACGACAGGGGAAAAAATTCTCGTGGTAATAAATAAAATAACGCAATTAACCAAGCAACTACATAAGGAAAATAATATGGAAAACCAGGTAATGCAGAATTTAAACGCAAATATTACATTACCGAAACCAATTGAATTTGTTGGCGATACATCAGCAAATATCAAATATTTTAAAGCTACATGGTAAAAATTATGTAATTGCCAGCGGAGTAGCACGAGAAGCAAAGCAGAAAAAATTGCTATATTACTTTCAGCGATTGGCTAGGGCTGTTTTAAGCATTACACAGGTCAACATTTGATATAAAACGAAACAATTGGAATGCTATGGTGCTTTAGGGGTTTTTCGGGTCGCTGATTACGATGAGCGGGTTGGTTAACCTTCATCACATCAGGTTCAAGGTCATTTGAAAAAATTCATGTGGATGTTTTCGAGGTCCCTGAGTACGATTCCGTAGTTTGTTTGACCTTTCGCCTTTGTTAAAAGTCATTTGAAGGTCATTTGAAGGTCAAATCGACATATTTCGAATAAAGAAATGGGGTGTTTAATGAGTTTGAAGCTGCATTTTCTCCATTCACACCTTGATTGGTTCCCTGAAAATCTTGGAGATTTTAGTGAAGAACAAGGAGAAAGGATGCACCAAGACTTGAGTGAATTTGAGAAAAGGTATCAAGGTGTCTGGGGGATAAACATGTTGGCAGATTATTGCTGGAACCTGAAGCGTGAATCAAATAAACCTCTTAAAAGGAAATCAACTCGAAGATCATTTCACGAGAAACGAAAGCGTACTCGTTCCAAGTAGTACTTTAATACCCCAACGTGAGAGGCAAGGGGACTCACGGAAATAAAGCACCCCAATGACGGACTCATGGAAATAAAGCAACCCCGACGTCCACGTCGTTGATTCTGGGTAACGCTAAGAGCAAAAACTAAAAAATTTCGATTAGGCTTGTATAAACACAAGCATTGTGCATGGAACATATTGCGACGTTTACCAACGTTATCCATTATTACCCCGGGTGTCCACCATTACTCCGTGTGTCCATTATTACCCCGGGTTTTTTTCACACATGCATCAGGAACTTCCCTTTGAACATGTTCCATGTCAATAATGGCTATAGCGAAATATCAACTTTAGAGGTTTTGAAAACGCCAAATATATACAGTATGATTCTATGGATTTCTTATAAACGAGTAACGATATGATATCGTCTTAGGCGACCACCGCATAAGAGCTATTCGGTCAGAGACACCAACTCGCGGTAATGCTGTGCATAACGTGCTTCTTACACAAATACTAGCGGTTCCTAAACGGCGGCAGCGACGCCCGGCTTATACACGGCTCCCATATGAAAGAAAAGTAATTCGAGACCCACGGGCTGAGCTTCATTTTTGTAACTTGAAAATCGTAAGCTCAGACAAACTACGGAATCGTACTCAGAGACCTTCAAAACATACGCATGAATTTTTCGCAAATATTTTGGTCGAAATATGTCGATTTGACCTTCAAATGACCTTTGACAAAGTCGTATCGTCAGACTAACTACGGAATCGTACTCAGAGACCTTGAAAACATACGCATGAATTTTTCGCAAATATTTTGGTCGAAATATATCGATTTGACCTTCAAATGGCCTTCAAATGACCTTTCACAAAGGTGAAAGGTCAAACAAACTACGGAATCGTACTCAGAGACCTCGAAAACATCCGCATGAATTTTTTCAGATTTTTTCGGTCGCATTAAGACACTTTGACCTTCAAATGACCTTGAACCTGATGTGATGAAGGTTAACCAACCCGCTCATCGTAATCAGCGACTCGAAAAACCCCTAAAGCATCATAGCATTTAAAGTGTTTCGTTTTATATCAAATGTTGACCTGTGTTATCAAAACTTTCCGTTAACAGAAGCTGATAAAGTTACGGCAACGACAGTGTTACAAGCAATAGAAAAATATTTAGTTCCAGAATGTACCAAGCGTTACGAACGAGCCTTTTTCAATATGGTGAAGCAAGAATCATATGAGATAACTGATCAGTATTTGAATCGACTAAAGACTACGGTTAAAACATCTCAATTGGAAATATTAAGCTACGGGAAAAATTATATGATGACAAAAACATTACATTGCAAAACGCCATAAATAAGGTTAAGGTATCTGAACTAACGCAAAAGCAGTTAAAGCAACTATCGAGTGATAATAATCAAAATAATTCAGATGCCAATGGTGTGAATAAAATTAGAACCAATAATCCTAGGCAATCAAGATCGTATAGTACAGATAAAGAAAGTATTCAAAGTAGTTCTCAGCAGTAACGTGGTACTTGTGAAGCGAGGTGGTAAACTAAGAATTTGCCCTTGATCCTGATGATCTTAATCAAGCCTTGAAATGGAAAAACTATACCAAATGCCAACCGTTGATGAAATTATGCCAGAATGAAGAAACTAACAAAAAATTTTACCATGGTAGAAAGAAGAAAATGAAGAAAGCTGTTATCTTACGACATTTTGCACTCCTTTTGTAAGATATAAATGAAATCGGGTTCCATTTGGCATATTTTGAGCCCCAGAAATATATCAGAAAATGCAACAGAAGCTAATAGAATTGTCTTGAAGGAGTAGAATGTATCTGCGTCGATATTTTAGTATATGGCTGTGGTGAAAGTAAGGAGGAAGCTATGAAAGATCATGATATAAAATTAAAAAAAATATTTGATAAACTGCGCGAATCAAATCTAAAGTTAAATAAAAGGAAGCCAAGATTGTGCAAAACTGAAGTAAAAATTTTTGAACATATTTTAACTAGTGAAGGAGTGAAACCTAATCCAGCGAAAATTAATGCAATCACCGAAATGCCTGAACCTACTACCTTCAAGCAAGTGCAAACATTCCTTGAAATGATAACGTATTTAGCAAAATGTCTACCAAAATTATCTCAATTTTGTCAACCGTTGAGAAAATTGTGCAAAAATTATGATTTTATATGGGAAACGCAGCATCAGCAATGTTTTGAAAAATTAAAACAACTTGTAGTTCAAGCGCCTGTTTTATAGTACTTCGATATAGAAAAGAAAATTGTCATGCTATCGCATTAGTTCAAGTACAGGACTTGGAACTGTTTTACATCAAGATGGCAACCCTGTATCATTTGCCTCACGAACTTTAACTAGTACCAAACGCAATTATGCACAAATTGATAAAAAGGCTTTAACAATTATTATGACGTTAGTCAGCGTATTATGGAAAATAAAGAACAATCGAATATTATTTCGATAAATCGTCTAGAAAAGCCACGCAACTTGAAATAGGTGAACCAGTATTTGTAAAGTTAATATAGGCAAGAAAAGCGCATGGACAGATGCGAGAGTGATTGAAAAAATGAATAGTCGATCATCGTTGTTGTTATGACTGAGAATGGTCAAGCAAATCGTTGGGATAGAGTCGAAAAAATCAACGTCAATAAGCAAGATAATAATACATAACAACAACAAGAATTTTATGATTGTGAAGCAGCCAGCATTCCAGAAACAGAACCAGTGGCAAAAACAGCAAAAAACAAGAGAGTACATTTTAGTGAGACAATCGTTAGGAGTGATGAAGGGCCAAAGAGAATTATTAAGATCCCGAAGCGTCTTGAGGATTATCAACTTTAAAGAAAAAAAATTAAAAATAAAGTATAGATGTTGTAATGTCAACACTAGAGTAGTGACTTGAATAACATACACGTCATTGTAATTTTAGAGCTTGAACTAATAAAACATAAATGAATATTGAGAATCGGATCTAGAAAAAAAGCAAAGGCGTTCCTTCGGTTATAGGAAAGTGATGGGGACTGTTTTCTGTTGCAGCCATGGAGTTAATTTAATCGATTATCTTCAAAAAGGGAAAACCATTACAGGACGAAAACGACCACATTTGCAGAAAAAAGTCTTTTTCCACCAAGACAATTTGCCGTCTCACAAGTCAGCCCGTGCCATGGCGAATAACCACCAATTACGATTTGAACTGCTTGACCGCCCTCCTTACTCACATGCTGTATAAGATAGCGGAATTTTGACAGCGGAAAATAAGAGATTACGCTACTCGCCGCAAGTGGCAGCACTATCACTAAAGAGAATTTTTTTGTAATGTAATTACCAGCGGAAATTTTTTATTCATTATGTATATATTTTTCACGAAATAAAACATCACAGCGGAATATAATATTAGAAGTGATCCTTAAAATGGCAAATAGATTGATCTCCGAGGTAAAGGAACTCGGTATATGAAATGTTGAAATTTAACAATAATCCGTCTTTCCGGCATTTCTTCCACTAGTAACCAATATTTTCGGTTGGTTTTCTGATAGCTTAGGTCATACTGAGACTATATGGAAAATTTGGGGAAAATGCATGGACTAGAATTTTCACTAGAATTTTTTGATTTTATGCGTCCATATAAATTATTTTCAGTTTTTGGCCAATATCTCAAAAACTTCCGCACTAGTAACCTAAACTTTCGGTTGTTTTTCTAGTAGCTTAGGTCATACTGAGACTATATGGAAAATTTGGGGAAAATTCATGGACTAGAACTTTCACTAGAATTTTTTGATTTTCTGCGGCCAAATAAGTTATTTTCAGTTTTTGGCCAATATCTCAAAAATTTCTACTAGTAACCAATAGTTTCGGTTGTTTTTCTAGTAGCTTAGGTTATACTGAGACTATATGGAAAATTTGGGGAAAATTCATGTACTAGAATTTTCACTAGAATTTTTTGATTTTCTGCGGCCATATAAATTAGTCCATGAATTTTCCCCAAATTTTCCATGTAGTCTCAGTATGACCTAAGCTATTAGAAAAATAACCGAAAGTATTTGTTATTAGTGGAAGTTTTTGAGATATTGGCCAAAAACTGAAAATAACTTATTTGGCCGCAGAAAATCAAAAAATTCTAGTGGAAATTCTAGTCCATGAATTTTCCCCAAATTTTCTATATAGTCTCAGTATGGCCTAAGCTATTAGAAACCCAACTGAAAGTATTGGTTACTAGTAGAAGTTTTTGAGATATTGGCCAAAAATTGAAAATAACTTATATGGCCGCCTAAAATCAAAAAATTCTAGTGAAAATTCTAGTCCATGAATTTTCCCCAAATTTTCCATATAGACTCAGTATGAGCTAAGCTATAGAAAACCAACCGAAAATATTGGTTACTAGTGGAAGAAATGCCGGAAAGACGGATTATTGTTAAATTTCAACATTTCATATACCGAGTTCCTTTGCTTCGGAGATCAATCTATTTGCCATTTTAAGGATCACTTCTAATATTATATTCCGCTGAGATGTTTTATTTAGTGAAAAAATATGTACATAATGAATAAAAAATGTCCGCTGGTAATTACATTACAAAAAAAAATCTCTTTAGTGATAGTGCTGCCACTTGCGGCGAGTAGCGTAATCTATTATTTTCCGCTGTCAAAATTCCGCTATCTTATACAGCATCTTACTCACCATATCTAGCGACTTTTTTGCTCCCTAAGCTAACATTTGCTCTCGAAGAACATAAATTTTCGTCAAATTTGTCAATTCACAAAAATAGCAAATAATCCTAGAAATTAAATTTAAGTTGGGTTAGTTTGGTTGCTGTTCATCAACTTGTGAGTTTAAGTTAAATCTGTCACGACTAATTTAAGTTTGTCCTAGGTTAAATTGAGTAGGTATTTTCTCAAGTATAGAAGTCAGTTTCAGTTCAAGCATGAAAATCTTTTTACTAGCTAGAGAAACATGAGATAACGAATTTCAACCTACTAGAGGGGAGAAGCGGTCACCGTTTGATTCTAGAACCTTACATTCTAGACCCGAAACAATTCCCGAGTTGGATTATAAGAAATAAAGTCGGAGGTCCAAGGTATATAGATAAAACAATTGTTTACCATGTCAAATTGTAGAAAGGCATCACCATCGAATGCCTATTGCTGTCCTTATACCGATTCTTGAATATATGTGATTATTATAAACGAAAATATTAATTGAGGTGAGTGAACTTGCATAAAACGGCAGGCTGCCAACTGATTGGTAGAAAAGCTCCAAAAGAACAGAAATGAATATCAAAATACAAAAAAAAATAAAAAATCAATTCCGCGTTTTTTCTTGAGAACTTGTTTTTGTATAATTTGCAATACCTGTCTTGTAGACATAATAAATAACATTTTAATCCGACATATTATGAAGAACCAAAACATTTATCAAACCTTTGTGAAGTAAAACATTAGAACATTTGACACCCGCCAACTGTAGAGCTACAAAAATCTTATTTCAAAAAATTCAGTGACCATCAAACCAATATTTCATAAGAACGTTTATCACTTTGTTAAATATTTTGCAACTGTCGTATAAATATATTGTTTGCAAGCAAATAAGCAAATAAGCAAATCAATTTAATGGCCCACACAAGTAATATTTGCGAACAATTTACTAAATCTGAAATGGAACTTGTAACTTACCACTTTTAGCGCGATACCTCTCTATCAATTCGACGTTTTGCATCATAAATTACAAAGCAAAATATAAATAAAAAAAAAAATATTCAAAAGTAAACTTCGTCCAATACAAAAACAGAATGTCAAGTTCATTAAAAATTTCTTTTCATCAAACGTCATTTTCTTACCGTTCGTTATTGAATAAAGTTGTACTTTCTTTTACGCAGAAAAATAATAATCACAATCATATAAGTACAGTGTGCTAAAAGTAGTTGCTAAAATTTTAAATATTTATTTAAAAATGATATAGGCTTTTTGTAATTTAAGTGAAATTAATTAAATATTCCAGTGATCTTAAAAATAAGTGATAATACAAGATAAGTTGCTAAAAATGTGTGCAAACACTTGTTACATTGTGATATTGCTATTTGGATTTACATCTGTTGGTTGGTCAAATGTAAGTATTCGAAATGATGTGTGATTTGTAATTATGTTGTTGCGGCTGCTAAATTCAGTTTTTGTGTTGCTCATTATTTTTATTTATCGGATCAAGCAGCAACAATGATTATCGTCATAAATGTACAAGTAAAGTGGGTTGTTATTAAAATATAATGGTTATTCCGATATATGTACATATGAACTTTTGCTCTAGTTTATTTTAGAAAATGGACTTTCTTACTATTGTTCCACCTATTTGTAACCAAAAGCTGTTTGTTCTAAAATCTAAACAAAAAATTCCTAAATTTTTACGGTTTATTAAATATTGCATATTGCTCAACGATCTGAGCTTTTGCCAACACAATTTTTAAATTGTATAGTTTTAAACGGAACTGCCGGTATATTTGACGATAATTAGCTCATCTATATCGACAAGCAAGTACTACTTGAATGTTTGTACCAAAACAATTCTAAATTACCTTTTACTTCCTGGAATCAAATTTAAAGATGCTACCGCCCATAATATGTGTATCAATAACCTACTGGTTATCCCTTTAACAATTTTTTCTTAGTCTAATTAGAACTGCCCAGCTCTACCTGTTTCTGTCTTTGGAGTCTTCTTACTCCATTGGTTGACGTTCATAATGTACCATTGGATATTGACAATACCAGGCTGTACACTACCCTAAAGATAGATACCATAGGTTCATACTGGTTTACATAATGTTCAATTCTTCATTTTTCTTTTTGATCTTAGCTTAGAATCGAGCTCAGTTTATACTTTGGTCTGTAAAGTTAACATGTACTAATTTGGCTTCATTTAAAAAGATGTAGCTTTGAATAATGCATTTATTTTTCTTCTAAACTTACTCTTTAGAGTTTCGGCAGTTTGTACCAAAATGTCTCATAAATAATGTATCGTTTAGGAAAAGAAAGAGCCATCTTTCAATCTATCAAACTGCTAAACGCCTATGCCGAATCAGAAATCCTGTGATTAACCAGAATAACCACTTCCTGGAAAAGGCCGAGAAAAAACATCGTTGTGTGTTCTGCTCATCCAAAAAAATAGTTATGAAAACTGCAAATTTTTGTTCCGTGTGCAATATATATTTGGGCTTGACCATCTCTGATCGTAACTGTTTCTCTTAGTACCATACTGTGGAAAAATAATGTTCAAATTTACAGTGCAAAAACCTAAAGTCCATTAAATCAAAGAAAATTCTTATATAAACATTTAATATTCGTTCTTCGATCAACTATGATACGGCACCTTTTTTGATTCATGAGATCAATGCCCCCACCCCCATGTTTGCATTATATTTCATAACCATTTCTGGGCATTGTATACGTTTATTTTATTAGATGATCCTTGCACTCTACGTTTTATTGTTGAAGTGATAGTTGGTGGAATAAAGTTGGTGCATAAATACACATCTCGGTTGTCCATCCATCGAAGAGCAACAGTATTATCAGAACAGTAAAAATCTACATTGCTGCTTACGATTTTTAAGAACAATTCCGCAAGATTGTATACCTCTTAAGCTCAATTTGTGTTGAAGTTGCGAAGAATCAAGAAAAAATTAAGTCTTCAATGCTGGTTTTAAATGGTTTCCCTGACTGTTGACATACAATTCACTTTCACGAATTATTAAGGCACTCAAAACGTGAAAAATATTTATAATATTAAATGTCTCTAGTAGAGTAGGCGGATGGTCTGGATTAAATAATTCAATCTCCAACGAAGCCGATTCTCGCATTCAAAATGTTTAGCTATACATATTCTGATGTCCAATCAAATCCGTAATTTGGGTCTATAATATTATAAATAAATTATGTTGTTTGAATTTCCGGATTGGGATCAAAATTACCACTAACATCATTATTTTCACATATGACATTTTTAATAAAAAAAATCATCCGTTTGAATAACATTCAAATCGTTTTACATAAGCATTCGATCTTCTTCATCTATTGGTTTATCAATTTCATCGTCGCTGTCACAATTAAAAATTTGTTGCATAACATCATCTACTGGTACGAGGAATTTTCTTCCGTTTTCCATTATACATATATCGCCATTACATTATAAATTATAAATTATTTAAAATCATAAATAACTGATTCACCAAAAAATTTGTATTCTAAATTTGTTCCTTATGTGGAACAAAATAAACGAACATTAATTTTTTGAAAATTTTATTATGCTGAACAAATGATGCTGTGTACATGACATCGAAAATAAAAATTTGCATACTCGCTTCCAAACTCAAAACCAATCAAATTTCGTGGAATGCTTTATACCCCGCCTACTAGTTCCAGACTCGAGTTGAAATATTTTTAACTTTGTTGTTGTTTTATATTGCGTTCATGAGTAAGTTCGGAAAAAATACTATTGTAACATACAAAATGTATTAAAACAACAACAAAGTTAAAAAATTTCAACTCGGAGTTCGGGACTAGTAGGCGTGGTATAAAGCATTTCAAATAATTTGATTGGTTTTGAGTTCGTTAGCGAGTATGCAAATATTTATTTCCTATGTCATGAACGCACTATTAATCCCTTTGTGTGATACCACAGTATTTTTTGCGAACTAAGTCCCGATGTCATGTAAGCAGTCTGAAAAATGAATAGAATGAAGCCCCACAGAAACGCTGAAAATAAATAATTTTTGTTGAAAACGAATTTAAACTCTTTGTTCCTCGGGTGGGTTAAATATGGTAAAGAGTTGATGGAAGTAATTATTATTACTATAAAAAATTTAGGCTATTATTTAATCCTAAATTGCGTACTAAATTATTAGTTAAACACCATCGATAATAAAACGTGTTTGAAGTTTTTAACAATTAACAAAAAATGTATAAGTATTAGTAATGCGTTTTACAGTAGGCAAATAATTTTATAATCAAAAAATAGTACATAAAAAGTTAAAATTCCAACATATTGCAAATCAAATTTTTACGATAACATCGTATTAAAAGTTTGAGCGATTATCGTAATACAGAACGTTTAATACTGCACAAAATTTTTAAATTTTTAAGTAATTGCATCAAATTTTGAAATTCAGGAAACTGAAATTCGACAAAATCACAAAAAATTAATATTTATTATCAGATACTATCAGGCAAATGCTATAAAAAACCAAGAAGCATTTCAATACGGATACAAGGAAGATTGTGTTATTGACCTTGAATGAGACAAGAAATCTTTTGTTATTGGCTATAAATAAAAATCATTTTTATGAATTTATACGTAACTTAGAGGTTTACTGTACTGCAGATTGGTCAAATGACAGAGATGTTCTGGGGGTCTCACCTTCACGATTAGTTAGTTAATGACCTGCGCCTTTATCAAAGAATAGTGGCATGTCAATAAGGAGACAAGAAAGCTTTTGTTATTGGCTATATCTTAATCAAACTATGTACCTTTTATGTACATTTTTCAACATTCTTTTTTGTTGTTACATTAATTGGTTTATTAATACGGTGGCACTAAAAATTATAACATAATGTTATGAAAGTTGAATTCTAAAACGCGTTTTCAGTCATTTTCTTCCATTAGTTTAGGATGAAAAAAATAAGTGACCCTTGGGGACTCCTTAACCGAATTTTCCCTAATTCAACACCAGCTATTTCCATATAAGTAATTTGAAATGAAACGTATTTTAAAAAAAGACCAAGGCCTCACTGAAGAACCCTTAAGGAAATTTCCGGATATCAGGATCTATCGCATTCGATTTCTGTTATTTTAAAACCTTCTTTCAGGGAGTTTCATCTAACTAGTTTGAAATGAAAAAATTTAAAATGAGCCCCGGACCTCTACGAACTAATCACCAAGCAATTTTTCCCGAAGTCCGGGCCAATCGCAATCGATTTCAGTTAATTCAAAACCCCCTTTTAGCTATTTTAATCTATAAAGTTTGAGATGAAAAATAAATTAAAACGAGACCCGGACCTCACCGGAGGAGCCCTTAAACGAATTTTGCCGATATCAAGACCAGCCGCAATCGACTCGTGCTATTTGAAAACCCGTTTCAAACAATTTTCACGAAAATATTTCGACCCGTTTTCGAAACCCTTGATGTCATTACCTAACTAACCATGTAGATGAGACCCCCAGAACATCTCTGTGATTTGACGAAAATGTAGTACAGTAAACGTATCAAGTCATAAAAATGATTTTCATTCATATAGCCAATAACAAAAGCTTTCTTGTCTCAGAATTGACATGCCCCTATTTTTTAATAAAGACGCAGGTCATTAGCTAGCTAACCGTATAAGTGAAACCCCCAGAACGTCTCTGTTATTTGGCCAATCTCCAATCAATGCCAATCAGCGAAATCCCGATACTCTTGTTTTGCTACAAAATGTTTTATTATTTTATATTGTACTTATCGAAGGACAAACTACCTTCTATTTTATTTTGTAAGCTAATATTGATAATTTTTGTGAAATGTATTTTCTGTTTCAAGGAATTTAGAAATTTCTTATAGAAATTGAACAACATACGAAGCTTTCATTATGTCATCTATGAACGACTGGAATAAACCTTCCATTAATTTAGTTAGTTGGAAATCTAGACAAGCAAATCTGTGTCGGGGATAAGGTATAACATAAAAAATTAATATTCGTTTGAAAACCATAGTTTAGAATTCACAGTGCCATCTTTATAAAAATAGTAACAAAAATTCGAAACATATTTACCGATGACATAACGTTGGCGTATTGTGAGAATGGAACCAGTAATGTCACTTCGATGATCAATTTTTATCTAAAAGTTTGCAGCCGGAAAACTAAATTATTAATTAAATTATCTGGTAACGTTAATTTAGCTAGCTTGGCCAATCACAACTGGTCTGAGTATGCGCTCCTATCGATTTTCATTTTTGACATAGAATTCGCCATTTAAAAAAAACCTCTACTTTGGAGTATTTGAGCTTTATTTCTTAATCTTTTCAGTTGTACTCCAACCTCTATTGTTGACCGAGTATGATATTGCTCTTTACAATTTTTATTGCAGGTTAGTTTTGGCTGTGAAGACTGTCGCTCGTTTAAGCTTCGACATTTCTTGCATTGAGGTATTTATCTCGTTTTCTTTTTCAGGGGTTGTATTTTAACCCTCATGATGAATATTGGTTTGATAGTAAAAATATTATTAATTTTTTCGCTTTTGTTGAGTGTGAGCATAAATAGCGAGACCCCTCTTTAAATCATCTTCGTTGTTAACTTTAATGATCCTTGAATACTTTCAATTTTCTCCCACTTATGGGCGTTTACTGCGTCTTCAATTTACTTCTTGCATATGTGGGACGAAGACCTCTGGTCATAACATTAATTTCCCAATTATTTTTACCACTAAGAATACCACTCTTCACCTTCTTCAGTGAGCTTTGTGTATTTTATATTGATCTTTCAAATATTATTATTTAGTCCCACTACTCAATAGTCGTTTGTGAACACATATTTCATTAGAGCTTGAATATTCGTAAGCACTTTAATGGCAATCACTTTAATTGGTGCCGTGCGGTGTTGTGATGAGAAATCTGTTTTTCTTTTTTACTGCTTCTTTTTTCATTTGTATGAAACTCAGCGTTAATACAGGTAATTGTGCAGATTTCCTTGTAACTAAGAGGAGTTTCCAAAATTTCTATTAGTAAGTCTTTTTCAACTCCTTATTTTTTTTAACTTATAGCGATTTCGATGTTAAGTTGTGGTGGCATTTTTTCTATTTCAGCATTTTCGTTTTTCTGCTGAGTTGCGGAGTGTATGCACTCTGTAGAGATCTACACCTTTTAAAAACCAAAAAATGGAATTGAGCTGACTTCGCTTGAGGGTGGACTGGCCAACACAGCAGTTGCAGTAACACCTGTGGTAAACATTTCTTTTTGTTGTGAACTCGTTGATTTAAGAACTAGTTATTACCAACCTAAGTAGAGAACATTATTTGCTATGTCCCTTACCAGTGCCTCATTAGTTGGAAGCCTTGACTTTTATTAGAAGTTTCTGTACAATACTTAATACATATTAGAAATACTAATCTTAGAAATAAATCATTTTTTAAAAAAGTTTATAAAATTCGATTTGTTTATTAAATGTTCAGGTGTTTATCAAAATTATCACCATAGTTACCAAATCAACCAACAGCTGAATCTACAGTTGTACGATTTATATTAAATAATTATACAAAGAAGAATAACTCAGTGAAAGATGCTGATAGGCTACAGCTAACAGCATGACAAAAATCATAAATTTGAAATGAACAGGTTACCCAGAGGGTTTGGCCTGGCCACATATGACAAGAAATCCTATCTCAATAGATGCTGATAGGCTATATCTACAATCCACAAACTACTAGGAATCAAGTAATTCGATTAGTCTGATGGATTTTGGATAGCTCACCTATACCAAATTTATTGACACATAAGTCCCTCTTTAATAGATGCCCATAGGCCTCATTTAACCACAAAACACCATAATTTTTAAATAAACCGATTTCCTGCACTTAGGACAGACCACATATTACTAGGAATCAGTATATTCGGCAAGTCCGTCTGATTTTGGATAGCTCACCTATTCCAAATTATTTGGCACGCAAGTGACCTACCTCAATTGATGCGTACAGGCTTCAGTTAACCATAATTTTAAGTAAACAAATTTCTCAGGGGCTAGAACAAGCCACTTATATGACTAAGAATCAAATATTCGACGAGTTTTGTGGCTTTTGGATTGATTACTCACAGTAACTTACAGTTAGGACAGGCCACATTTCTTTATGAATTAAATAATTACTCGCCTGTTTCAAATTAAATGGCACGATACACGTTTTTCGTGAGTTAGGACAAGGGATATGTGACTAGAACTATCCAAGAGTTTCTTTCTAATTGTTGTAGGAAGAGTGACGCTATGTCTTAGGTAGTTTTTAAATTCTCTATAGACCATTATTTTGACAATTCCTTGTTTTTGACACCTTTAACTGGTAAAATATTTCTAAAATGTGAGCTAGATTTTTCCAGACCATGACCGTTAGAGCTGGAGTTTGATTCCTAGGCTACACATAAAACAACATAGGAATCAAACAGAAAAACATCCGTATTGTTAGAAGTCTAACCGAAGTTTATGAATGTTTTGGCAATTGAAAAAGGCAAAAACGAGTAAAACGAAAAAAAAAACAAAGACAATTAATTAAATTATTGGGACTACAAATTAATTCGATCCGTTTTCAAAAAGTGGCTCTGACTATAATAAATTTGTTATAGTGACAGCTGATTTCCGTTGTTTTAGACAGATTAGAGATCTGCCGTTAACATTCAGTTTGTATTGCTTTGAGTTTCATACAAAACGTGGTTGTTTACGGTGTTCAACATGTCGGATTTTGTGATAACTAAACAGCATTTTCGGGAAGTGTTAATTTTTTGTTTTAATTGGAAACTGAAGCACGTCGAATGCTTCTGGAAGTTTACGGTGATAATGCTCCAACCGATAAATCATGTAGAGAATGGTTTCAACGCTTCAAAAATGATGATTTCAGTGTACAAGATAAGCCTCGCATAGGACAGCAAAAAACTTTGTATAGACGATGAATTAGAGGCATTTCTCGATGAAAATCCAACTCAAACGCGAGAGGAGGTTATCGGTACATTAGGAGTGACCCAACAAATAGTTTCCGTACGATTGAAATCTATGGGCATGATTCAAAAGCAAGGCAATTGGGTCCCTCAAAAGACGAAACGTTTTTCCGAGATGGGATTCCAAAATTGCCTGCGAGATGGGAAAAAGTCGTAAGCAGCGATGGGCAATATTTTAATTAATCTGTTCATTCATTTTATTTTAAAATAAATGCATTTTTAAAATGTAAAAAAACGGACCGAATTAATTTGAACTACCAATAATTGAATCGAATTCATTGACCCAGAAACCTACTCCTTTAAGAATTACCGCTGATGAAAAAAAATTGGGAAAAAATGTGACCACTCGACACAAATGACAAGGCCTAACAAACCATACTGAGAGAATATTAGCCACGTTTGTTCTCAGCTCTCTGTGTTTTTTATGACCGTGGATCTTGGATGGAAGTGTTTAGTAAAATTTCTACCGTTGGCAAAACAGTTTCTCGAGCTTCCATTTTCCACTTGAAAGCTAATGTTTAAGATGCTGTAACATGATTAACATGTTAACAGATTGCTGTGCTTGTATACACTTGGTGCGGTAGCACGTACCAGCTTTAGCTCGAAGGTGTGGTCGTGGGAATCCAAGTATATATACCGCAATTTAAAAATTTACCGCATATTAATAATAATAAAAATAAAACATCAATACGTAGATGCTGATCTTCATTTTACTTCCGCACAATAATGTCCGTCCTAAACGATATTCATTCTTAAATCCACTAAATTTCCCGTAAACCCAAGCAATACAATAACGTTAGAACTGAGCCCACTATTCCACAACACAACCATATTTGCATAAAATGATATTTTTGCCTCTGAAAATGTTAAACGTTATTTTGAAATAAAAATTTAAAATTTACCTCTTAGCTTAATAATTGTCTTTAGATACAGTTTTAGCCACCCACCTCCGTTATAAAACGCGCCCGACATAGAGGCCTGTATCTCGGCTGAGCGCACAGAAAAAAAAAATCGAACTCATCTTTATTGTTAAAGCACTAACACTACACTCGCACTGCACTTAACAAGTAAACGACTTAGAAAAAAAAAACAATACCAAAAGCACTTTTCAATCTGATGACTGTTCCTCGACTGACGATCCAATCTTTTTTCGTCCCTCGAATAACGGTTTATCCTACAAACAAATCGATCTGCGCCGTCATGTTGTAACTATCACATTTTTCGTTTCAATGCGCGTTCGATAGAATAACGGTATTTTAGAAGTAATATTTTTACAAGCAAAATATTTTTACTTCTAAAGTACCGTTATTCTATCGAAAGAAGAAATGTGATCACATGTTTCCATCATTCAATAACGGTAAACAAGAAAAGAAAAATACTACGGTCATAAACCATCGTGAAATTTATTTGTTGGACAGTGGACTAAAAAACTGCTAATTGTACCCATATTTACAAACAGAAACAGTCCAACATTTAAATTATTTATGTTTTATGTGGTAACAATGCATTTCTCATATATTCGCGCTATACGTTTATCGGAGGGCTTTAGATGTGGCTTACCTGGAGCAGGGATATTTTGTTTGAGAGTTTCTAGGGTTACACTCCAACCTAATTTTTCATTGTTTAGTGCATTGTTATCCCAGCGTACGTTATTTTTTACATGTTTATTAATGATGGATGATAGTTTGCACTTGTATATGAAAATACCAAGCATATGTTCATTATCAATATCAGCGCTTCTACATTACCTAACGTGAGTTATACTGGTGGAATGTCTATTTAAAATCGTGGCATGATCAATTTGTTTTTTCATTCTTCCGTCATTCGACCGCCACGTAACCTTGTGGATTTTCTTAAGTTTGGCGACGTGTTGGCCATTGTTAATACTGAGCTGATGCAAGCTGTACATAAACAAAGAATAAATCTTTCACACCATATGATTCTTCAGTTGGCATATGCACATTATAAACCGTGTATATCCGCATGATTGTCGCGCGGAACTCGGTAATGTGGTACTGTGCCCCGGTGAGCGAGTAAGCTGGCACCAAATTCTCCTCTATTTTAGTATGGATCCATTTGGTATGGTGTACATTTTCTGAAGTCGCTATCGAAATAATCCGAGGCCTTTGTATAGGGTTTCTTACTTAATGGTTATTGTGAAAGTAGGAACTGGTCATAGATCTTAAGACACCCAGTGGTATTTAAGATTTATAAAATATCTGAAAAACGTTAAAGTAGCAGATTTAAGAATTTTACATATTAGGTTTTTATCTATAACAGAATTTCAAATCCGTTAAATTAAATATTCTTCTTCTCGCAGCATATTATTGGACGTCAGTGATAAATTCTGCTGCTGCCAAAATTACTGGAAATTAAAATGTTTTCTGTTATTCTCCAATGAAATACTAACCATCTTCAACTAAAACTTCTAAGGCTTATGACGAAAGCAAGACAACTTTTATTCTTTTGCCAGCCCAACTTTAATGATGAGTGAAAGCTTCCCCAAAACGCCTTCCTCGTACGGTTTGCAAATTTCTAGGTGTCTCTCGATCATTGCAATCTAAAGATTACCTGAGTTTTTTGTAATTCCCGTATGACATAAAATCAAGTTCAAGACACAAAAACTCAACTAGCACCTTCTCTATATGTCACAAGATTGGAACCTCAATTTATACAAAAAAAATTAAACAAAATTTGTATAAATACTTGCACATACATAATATAACAAAAACCTACATGTTGTACATCTATTAGTATTAATTTATCGTTTTATTCCACCTAACTAAGCATATTTTACTTTATGTCTTTAAAACCATATGTTAACAAAGCATACATTAAAAAAAAACGAAAAGTAAAATTATTCGTTTAAACTGACATTTTAATCTACATTTAATCATTGGTGTGTAACTTGTCTTGAGCATAACGTCTAGTTGTACCCCATACACATCAAGTAGCATACAAATTTTCAACGACCCATAGTCATAAAACACTAAAATAAAGAAATTGGAGAAAGTGACAAATGATTGATGATATTTTGCAGCAAAATTTATTCAAATCACATTTTAATTCCCATTGTGTCGTCATTCTTTTATTAATAAATCTCATTCCAAGAAAATAATAAAAATTTAATATTTTGAACTTGACACTGCACTAAACATTTTGTATATGCGAATTTAAATATAAACGAAACGTCACTCTAACGTGACCCAATTAATAATTTTTTATTATATTCGTTAAAACAAATTTTAACAAAAAAAATAACAAAATTTTTCACAATTGGGCCCGTCCGGGATTTGAACCCGGGACCTCCCGCACCCTAAGCGGAAATCATACCCCTAGACCAACGGGCCGATTAAAATCTACGAAATTATTTTACTACAAGTGTATTGTTTATTTTGCTTTATCGTTACAGACAGAAAATACGCCGAAAAGCAGGCAATTTCATCGTCATTTACTACAAAATGAATTAACCGATACGGTAATAACTGAGGCAGCAAATAATAATACGTTAGATCATCGAACAAATGATTTTTTGGATTGGATTTTTCATATTTCGGGTATAGGTACGACAACCACCCAAAAACCATCACCAACAGTGCCTACTGGACCACCAACCGATTGTGACAAAAGCTGTGGTAAATATAACTCAATTACAAATATAATCTGTACCTTATATATACGAAACTAATTGATTCTATGTTTATGATTATTCGGTTCTGCGCATGTCTCCTCAACATGTTCATTGTTTGTTTCTTCTTCATTTCTTATAACACGTAACCGTATTTTGGTATTTCTTCTTATCACGCTGTTCTCTGTACTGTTATAAATAGAAGCATAATTTGATTATATTCCTATCAATTTTCATTCATTATGGCGGTTTGTTATGCTGTTTTATGTTGATTTTATGTACGTAAATTACATTAAATTTTAATAAAAATGTGGTTGTGCGAAAGATTAAGATATACGAATGTGTATCGTTTATTTCTTTATCATTATACCGGATTCTCGATAATAATAACTAACAATATCATGATTTGATTGTAATTGTTCAACATGCAGGCAGACAAGAAAATTTCAAGAATTGGTAGAATATGCAAACAATGAAAATAATTCTTTTCATTGCTTTTTAACAAGTAGGTGAGACTAGTACGATTAATTCAATATTACCCAAATCGTTCCAATTGTTACAAAGTTTATTTTTGAAATTGTTAGCGACAATTGCAATGTACAACAAACAGAAGTACCGGAGGATAACGAACTACCTGCTTCACTTGCGGCTTGTCGTCGGTGTAAAATTTTTATTGTAAAAAACTAGCTGAGCCGGGCCCGCGTTGCTGACAATAAGTAAGCCTTTTGTGTTGTATTGCCTCTCGATTTAAATAGATGGCACTGCATATACTTGTTTTAGAAAATCTTATGGTGTAATCATTATAACGGGAAACTGATTTGGCGTGCAACCTATTTTCATTTTTATCAGTTTTAACATTTTTTTTGCTCCATCTGTTCTGTAAACAAATAATGCCGATGGTTGTGGCTACTCGTGTAACAGACTTCTAAAGACTCATTGAAACTCTGGGAATCAAAACGTTTTTGCCTATGCATTTTCCTTTCAAAATACTTGCTTCGAAGGCGTTGTTCATTAGCCTTTTCACTGCAAGTCTGGCACCACTACAAAGTCCTGGTTGATTGCGAACCATAATAATCGGTGCATTGTTAGCAATTCAACTGAATTAAAAATTTCGGTTAGATAATTCACCACGTCATCTTGATTTATAACAGTGTCTACTGACTTCTATGATACTACGAGTAATAGTCCTGGGAAATTTTAGTATTTCTCTGCCATGTTTGAGAACATGCATTGAAAAAGTTCTTCTTTTGTATTTGTAATATTACAAAAAGTGGTCGCTGGTGTTATGAAGCCAGTTAAATTATCGATTGGCATTTTCCCATTACCGTCTAGCAATTGTTTTGAAAACTCGTCTGCCAATGGATCGTCTTGCAATTGAACATGCATGTTTGTAATGAGTGTGACTTTACATTTCTCTACAAATTTGAAGATTTCAGACATGCGTTTAGTACATCAGCAGCATTAGCAATGTATGTCAAAAATCACCTGCTAGCAATAACTTGGCACCACCAAACAGTTGCTCGTAGATCCTACATACTGTTCTATCTAGTGCTTTCATTGATTTCAAAAGTTTTATCTTTCCAGATGTCATAGGGATATTGCATGTCCAGTTGGCCCAAAAAGTAGCCCGAAAAAATGTGTCTTTGCTTAATCTGTAATTTTTTCAAGCTGGCCAGAATAACTGTTTTACCTTTAATTATTTTCCCGAATTTCTTTTACATCAAAATACTACAACAAGTTTTGACTTTACAAGCCAACACTAAAAAATAGAAAAAAATTTTAATGAATAAATAAAAATGTATGTGAAAAGCAAATTTAGTGACGATTTCAAAAAACTAGTCTTTAATAAAAATACAAGTATAATGATAATACGTAAGATTCTAAAAAAAATACCAAAATATTTTGCTATGAGGAGATTTTCACAGTTTCACACAAAATCAAATAATGAACCCATATTTTTATACCAGGTGTAAAGAAGGTTCGTGCCAGTCTCAGTTTGTAACGATTTTCAATAAAAAAAATTACCAAGAAATTTTCTTAAGTGGTGGTTGATTGCGGTACTCTAGCCGAAATCTTTTTCGGCTCAGAATATTCTTCTTCATATTTCACCCGAAAGTGGCGATTCTCTATGTAGGATTTTAACACTTGCGTACACACCCGGCTACCTGGGTAGCCAATTCAATTATAAATATTTGTAGGACCGCAGTTTTGAAGTTAGACGTTTCTAGCTTCTTGAAATCTACTAAGCACCCGGCTACCCGGGTAGCCAGAACAAAATATAACGAAAAGGCTTAGTTTTATTTTAAATTGTAAAAGGTTATATACATTTATTATGAAAAATTAAAACTAATTCGTCTCATCACAGTAATATATCACAAAATATTAATAAATCAAACGGTTTTGGTAAATTCATTACTAAACCTATCATCTAATTACACCTAGAGCACTTTATGACAGAAATGGCTTGTTCAACGCATACCCGACGTGAAGCCCGACGTTTTTTAGAAGTTGACACATCCAGCCTTTTCCTGAATGCGCCCACTATTATCACGCGCTACACCAGATGCTGTCTGCCTTTGGCGACACATAATTTCTGGAAGCGGTTTCCCAAGTATTACATTCAATTCCTCACCTAGTTTTAAATTTTCGGTACACATTAGGTACTGATCCTCGAGCAGAAATATGTGGAAGTGCCAGTTGTAATGCTAGATATCGTAAAAATTCTCCGCAAGACAAGTGGCATCAATAATATTGTAGAAAAAGGCCAACAGCCATTGCAATGTTTTTCTTTTTGCTGTGTAGTACAAGTTTATCCATATAAACACCTATGTTAACACCACTTTTATTTCTATTGTAAAGTGAATAAGTTCGGGTTTCCTTTTTTCTCTCACGTACGAGCATATTGAAATGTTATCATCACTGAACCCAAATAATGAAGAGTATATGCCTCGGGATTTTCCTGGTAACATTTCTTTTGGACTATAAATTTTTTTTTTTCAAAGTTCCGACAATTGATAAATTCGATGATATCTACAAGTGAACAAGCGACAATGTAGTCAAAAAATTGCCCATGACAATATTTCTTCCGGATCCTTTGAAGTGCATACAAAGATCTTTTACAACCCGGTCCCCTTGGTTGGTTTCTCTTCCTATTGGTTGCTGACCGGTGTAAATTTAACCGGTAATGGCATATGAGTTAGACGAATCGCAAACCCACCAAATTATGATTTCATATTTGGCAAGTTTTGATGGCAAGTATTTTGTGAATTTCGTTCGTCCTTTGAAATAACAAATAAATATTTACAATAATATATAAATTAATTCAAACAATATCAGACAGGACAACATACCACGAAATGAGAATAGTTGCTCATCCACAACGATGCATTCAGATGGCGTGTAATTATTTTGCAAATTGGTGTTTAGCTTTTCAAATATTTCGCCTTTATCACTCTCTAATCGAAACAATCTCGATATTTCACGAAACCGATTCAAGGGATTGGCGGTAGTTGCCCATAACAGTGTAGCATGCTCGTTGTTCGATCGCTGAACGCCAGCATTAATATTACTAACTAAGCCTTAAATTCTACTCGTCTAATAATTTCCATATTTTTCCAGGTGTGTCGACGCTTCTTCAATTATATGCTTCGTATGTTTCTTTAGCTTTCCTCGTTTCTCTGATTACAATTTCACACATTATATCAAAGAAAATGCGACTAAATGTTTCCTTTATGGACAACATATTCGTCGATCGTGATGTACCACTTCCATATGGTTTCGCGAAATATTATGACGCAATGTTTGACGTTGAATGGGTTTTCGCCGCCATATTATTCCATCTCTTGCTTTAAAATAATCGGAAGAAGCATTTTCCTGATTATTTTTAGTATCATCGATTTCACGATCGTCATCGTCATTCGTCACAAGAATCATCGTCTTCGGACACATTGATATTCACATTTTCTGTGAATACATCTTCTACATCGGAATCTTCATTATTGTCAAGATTTTCTTGTTGTGCTGTTGGAAGCCACTCGTCCTGAAATCATGCACGTACGTCATCTTCACATTCGTCTATCAAACTCCTGAAATATGATTATTGATCCTCATACGATAAACTAAACGTAGAAAATAAAATAATAAAAATAACCAAACGACCTAAATCAAAATATTAAACTTAAAGTCTAAATTCTGCATTACTAAGTTCCCTATTGCGTTCCGCCATTATAATTTGTACACAAATTTAAAAACTATTTGTTATTTATATTATTTTTATTTTACTTTAATTTTTTATTTCGCAGAGTTAGTTTTGAAGTTTTGAGAGATATCTCTTCATCAGCATCCATCCTATCGAACAATAATTGTTTGTTGGTCCTATGTTGATACATTTTATAATACTCTATTCTATTCATTTTTTCGCCTTTTTTCATTTTGTGTAGGATTTCTAAATTGCTGCCATATCATGTGTAAGTGTGCTGCTGATGAGTCAGATGCTCTGCGTATTAAATCGTTTAATAAAAAAAAGTCCGAACAGGTTGTCCGATGTAGAACGCCTCGCAATCGTTACATTTTTTTTTTGTATATGCCTGTATTCGTTATATGGCTTTCTTTTGTATTATTTAGGGGGTACAATACAAACTAAAATGGAACAATTGCGAGGCGTTCTACAACGAACAAACTGTGGTCAGACTTTTATTACACGATTTAAAGTACACGTAAAAAATGTGGGAAAACCCATAACACAATCCAAATGCACAGAGCGTCTCATCAAAAGCAGTGCACATGACATAACAAAAAATAATTTCTCATTTTTAATTTAAATTTAAAATTAAATATGTTGCACGAATGTGGACAAAAATAATGGAAAGTAATAACCACAACCTATTAGTAACACAAACAACTTATTAATAACTTTTTGCTCATTTGTGTTTTTTCCCCAAGTATAACAAAACGAAAGTAAAAATTGAGCATAGTATTTTCCTTCGTTTTCATCCAAAATTAACGAAAGTTAAACTTCACATTATAATGATAGTGTTTGTAGCGTATATGTATACTGTGTTGTTACTACTGTATACTGTGTTACCGCAATTTTTCTTTCGTAGGAATGTGTATAGCGTGTAATGTACATGGTTTGTTTTTATTTTTCATGTTCACGACATGAGTTTGGTAATTTTATAAAATTTTGTTAAAAAAATTTAAAGATGTGCGTTAATTTAAATAAAATTACATCAAAATATATTTTATATCTATTCAAATATTGTTTTCATAAATTAATTAATTTCTAGTTCAGTTTTAAGTTTTTAGGTAGAAAACAAATGCGAAAATAATAAACTTGATGTGCAATAATCATAGTACCTATATTTGGAAAATTATTTAAACTTCTAATATTACAATCAAAGAATAATTTCAAATTGTGTAATAATAAAAAATAATTAAAAAATTAACTAAAATATAATTTAGATTCGTATATAATATGTATATATGTATGTATATTTTTATACCGCAAATTTAATAAAATAAAAATATTCATTTTAAACCTAAATTTTTATTTTGCTCTCACATTTGGATGCCGCCATCTTTTTCTTCTAACATTTTCAAATATAGCATTTTACATTCATGCACAACCTCGCTCCCGCCATTTTGTTTTTTGTCTTTTCTGTTCACACATACATGTATACAATTCTCCTTTATTGAGTTTCGTTCAGTTTCGTATAATCGCGACACGTTTCATACGTTTTATTTTAATAAATTGCAACTCAAACTTAGAAAAATACTAGACTAAGTTTAGTACTTAAGTACGAATATCGCCAGGAAAATTGAAAGTAAAAATACTTGGGTCGTTTCTCGTTTTCCACTTTCATTATTGGGGGATTCCCTTTATATGCAGTGTGTCGCATAACTATATAACCACTCGTTTTTTTGATTTTTTAAAATAACGGATTTAAAAATGTCAAAACTTTAATGCAAAAAGTTGCGTAAGGATGAAATATATAAAATACAAAAAAAAACCGTTACAATATTCAATCGTTTTAAACAAAAATAATAAATATTTGAATTTGCCTTGTTGCATAACTATATAACTAGTAGGCCTTTTGATAGTTTTTCTCGCTCAGTTTTATAAATTATAAAATTTTTAGTATTAGTTCACCTTGCTGACTTACAACTACAGTCTTAGAAAAATAATGCCACGTGGAAAATATTTATCGGACGAAGAAAAAGGCAAAATTCTGGCCCTTTCCGAAGAAGGTTTTTTGTTAAGACGAATCGGACAAAAATTAAACCGCAGCCATGTTACCGTTGGCAATTTTTTAAGAGATTCGGTTAGTTACGGGGCAAAAAAAAGCGGAAGGCCAAAAAAAAGATGAGTTTACGCGAAACTCGTGGGTTGATTAAAGCCGCGAGTAATACTTTCAAAAGCCTTAAGTGCCTGAAAAGCGACCTTAAATTAAATGTGTGTCGGAGCACAATCTGTCGGTGTTTGAAAATTGCTGGACATCTGAAACATAGTAAACCGATATCAGCGCCTAAGTTATTGCCACGGCACAAAGCCGCCCGTCTTGAATTTGTTAGGGCAAACATGAGTCGCGACTGGCCAAAAGTAATTAAAAAAATAATTGTTTCGTTGTTATGAAAACTATGCGATTTTATCAAAACTAACCCATTAATCAATTACAGGTGTTTTTTTCCGATGAAAAAAAATTTAATCTTGATGGTCCGGACGGCATTCAGTACTATTGGAGAGATATGACAAAAGAACCAAAATACTTTTCTAAACGAAATTTTGGTGGTGGTAGTTTAATGGTATGGGGTGCTTTCTGTTCAGCTTGAACTCTTACCTAAGCGTTTCCATCCACCAAAATGAACAGCGTAGAGTACATTGGCGTGTTAGAAAATCATCTATTACCTTTCTTGTACATAAACCAAGATGAAAACTGGATTTTCCAACAAGACAATGCTCCAGTACATACGAGTCGGAGTACAAAATCATGGTTTGAAACACACTACATACCAATATTGATTGGCCCGCTTGTTCGCCAGATCAAAATCTTTGGGGAATATTGGTTAGAAAAATGTACGAAGGTAACCGGCAATTTGACACTGTAGAAGAGTAGCTATTCAACATGCCTGGGAGGAAATATCACCCGAAATTATCCATTCGTTGGTTAGAAGTATGCCGAATAGAATTTTAGCTATAGCGGAAAACAAAGGTGGACCATCGAAATATTAACATTTTTGTTTTTATTTATTTTTATTAATTTTTAATTGAGTTAAAGTTATTGAAATAAAAGTGGTTATATAGTTATGCAACAAGGCAAATTCAAATATTTATTATTTTTGTTTAAAACGATTGAATATTGTAACGGTTTTTTTGTATTTTATATATTTCATAATTACGCAACTTTTTGCATTAAAAGTTTTGACATTTTTAAATCCGTTATTTTAAAAAATCAAAAAAACGAGTGGTTATATAGTTATGCGACACACTGTATATATTTTTCTCCGTTTTTATACACTAAAATATAAAATTTATAAAACAAAAGCAAAAAATCTGTTTTTAAAGGCGATGCCACATACACATTTCTACGGACGACATCTAAAAACAGATTTCGCATTTACGAATTAATTAGAGCATATTTTTGACTCAAATCAATGAGATAATATGTAAAATATCTCAAGTTAGTAGCTAAAATAAAATATTTGGAATTATTTAATAATTTTAATTGAAAAATTATCAATTTTCTATTTAGCCGTCCCTAGAAACGATTTTTTCTCTGAATGGTATAATTTTACACGTGAACGAACGCACAAAAATCTAAAACGATTTCCGAACTCATCAAAAAATTTTAAACGATTTTTTTCTCTGTTGTCTATGAACTTCAACAAATGTCTTTAAAGCGTTGCCACATACACATCTAATAACAGACGATTCGTGCGTAAATTTATTTTGCCTCGCCACATACCAAAAAAAAATACAGACGATTTTTACAACAACAATTCTTTATAAAAATTTCATAAAACATAAGCAGCTAATTCATTTTATAATTAAATAAGTTTACCATACCATATTCATGATGAGCCTTATAAAAATATTAAATTAATGAAAAATATATATTTGTTTTGGAATTTTTTGACATTTGTTGAAGTTCATAGACAACAGAGAAAAAAATCGTTTAAAATTTTTTGATGAGATAGGAAATCGTTTTAGATTTTTGTGCGTTCGTTCACGTGTAAAATTTTACCATTCAGAGAAAAAATCGTTTCTAGGAACGGCTAAATAGAAAATTGATAATTTTTCAATTAAAATTATTAAATAATTCCAAATATTTTATTTTAGCTACAAACTTGAGATATTTTACATATTATCTCATTGATTTGAGTCAAAAATATGCTCTAATTAATTCGTAAATGCGAAATCTGTTTTTAGATGTCGTCCGTAGAAATGTGTATGTGGCATCGCCTTTAAGGAAGACAAATCCGAAAAAATAAACTTGTCTATCCGGGTATTCGGGTGTGTACTAAAGTATAATTTTTTGGGTATACATACAAGGATTAAAATCATATAATATTGTTTTATTAAATCTCTATGTAGTATGGGGAGTAAACCTCTGTGCCACGCACCTTATCGAAGGTTTGCGCCACATCTAAGAAGATAATCGAGCAAACCTTTTTCATTCATTCTCAAATACATGCAATCGGGGACATACTTCACGATATGACGCACGCAATCAGCCATCAATTGTTCTTAAATTTTGAAATTATGTTGGTCCACGTACGTTAATCAACAACAAACGCAAGTAAACACATTCTGCATTGTTGGGGTGAACTGTAGAAATTCCTCCCAAAATATTTGTTATCTGATTTGGATGATCTCCGCTGAAAAACTCTCGACGGTTCTTTTCAAGTGTAATATTGTGGTATTTTGAAGTACATATTGGGCAAATGTATCAGCATGACACGACGTAGAAAGTCACGCCATGTTGTAAATGATAGCTGCTATGCTCTTTTCAATACATGTTCAGTTATAACTGCTAAATGAAGAACTGCTTCATTCATTTATTGGGATTGAAAAAATCCGCCATATTGCTTCATTACTACTGATGTACCGGCTATTTGATATTTAGTGATTTTTTGGGGGTTCCTGATACAACTGGTGAATAACCTGGTTCACTTTTACTTTACGTTACTTTTATGGCAAACTTTATTTAATTTATTTAACTTAATTTTGTAGTATATAATTTTACTTTTATTTATTTATAATAAAATACAGAAATGGCTTCTTGCCCAAAACACGTTTTTAATTTATTTAATAATATTCTACCTCTCTACTCCATTACGTGCATCGCTCTAATGAACAAAATGGCGGAAAATGCACATTTTTTACACTTTCGTTCTTCTTGTGTTTTTTTTTATTTTTATTTTATGTGTCAATGATTTAGCACGGTGTCGCACCGTGGTCGCAAAAAAATTATTTTGCGACGCCACACACTCCCTTCCCAGTGGAACATAAAGTGCAACACGATACTACTGTAAGAAAAGGAACGGCCGATTAATATTACACCCCTTGTTAATATAGGTAATGTTGTTACAGAGGTAATGTTGTATGGCCATTTGATTGCCCGTCTAAATTTTCTGTATAGCAAGGTTTAACCCGATCAATAGATATCCGTGTTTTCTTTCCAAACTAAATTGTTATCAAAAAATGTTTCTGATCGGTTGAGGACCTCACGAGGACCAGTGTACGGAGGTTAAAGTGCTTTACGCAATGCACCGTCCTCAGGAATACGTGTGTACAACCTTTCAATGACGACTGACAAAAATTTTACTTGTGGAATGTCGCGCTGCTGGAACTGGTTCTAATTCCTTAAATTGTTGTTTCAGGTTCTTAACAATTTCCGTCTGTGGCGCTGAATGTTGATTAGGTTCTAAAAATTACCCGGATACGCGTAACGTGCTCCCGTATACCAACTCTGCAGAAATCGATCCTAACTCCTCCCGATACGTGGTTTCAAACCTAACAGAACTGATGGTAAAATTGCTGACCAGTCTGTCCTATCATAACACATAATCGCAACCTTTAACGTGCGATGCCAACGTTCCACCATGCCGTTGCATTTCGGATTGTATCTGGTGGTACGTCTTCGTTACCAAGTAAAACCAAGTAAATTCGATATTTTCTTAAACAGTTGCGATTCAAACTGTGCCTCCTGATCGGTGATAATGAATGTTGGTATACAAAAACGCGCAATTCATGCGAAATATAACGAGAACGCTACCGTCCAGTACTGGAACAGCTTCTGCCCACCGCGTATACCTATCGATCATTGTGACACATTAACGATTTCCCTTGAAAATCGGCATTTTTCCGATAATGTCTACATGCCCTTCTGCGTACCGCTTTGAGGTGCTTTCGAATGATCCGATCCCTGATTTGGCCGTGTTACTTTAGACTTTTGACACGCTGAACAACCCTGAGCTAGTACCCTGACATCTTTTTTGATTGACGGCCATACCACGTGCTCTGTTATTAATTTGATTCATGCTTTAACTCCAGGATGGGCTAAATAATGAATACTGCAAAACACCTGTTTACGCAAACCGCCCGGGATAAACTGCCTGGTTGAAATGTCACAGTAGACCATTTTATTCAAAGTTAACGGTATGTGATATTTACAGAGTTTTAAGTCGGTATTATTCTCCGCGATCAACTTAGCTAATTCTTCGTATATGCTCTGCTCATCTGCAATGGCTGAGTAGTCATTGGTTTCAGAAACATCAATCCGCTCAATGCGAGAAAGTGCGTCCGCCAAATACCGCCAGTGCTAAACACCCAGGTAGGCTGCCAACAACTCCCAGGAAAAAATTCGGAAAAGATTAACACCGGAAGTGCTTAATACCCAGGTAGGCGGCCAACAACTCCTGATCGTATGCACTGTACCTCTGTTGTACAGGTGTCAGGAAAAATTTAGAAAAAAATTCTAATGATTCCCATGCTTGATCAATCCATTGTTGTACGACTGCTCCAATAGCACTATCAGAAGCGTCCACCATAATTGACATTCGCAGCGACATAACCGGATGTGCTAAAATTGAGACCTCAGCTAACTTTAATTTACAGATCTCGAACGCATCGATAGCTTGCTCTGACCAGTTGACCTGCACTTTAATATTCTTACGATATCCTTTCAAAAAATTATTTAAAATCGCTTGATCGCCAGCAGCAGCAGAAATAAATTTTCGTTAAAAATTTTCCATCCCTAGAAAACGCTTTAACTCCTGAACGTGACTAGTCGTTTGAATTGGGTAATGACCTGGACTTGCTCCGAATATGGCAATGTTCCCTATGCTAGTCACCTTATGTCCTAAAAACAATACTTCGTTTTTCCCAAATACGCATTTATCCACATTTATAACTAAACCTGCATTTGCTAAACGCTGAAAAACGGTAGAGAAATGTTGGAAATGTTCTTCTGGTGACTTCGACGTGATTAAAATGTCGTCAATATATGTGAAACAGTAAAACAGTCCCATCATTACCGAATTCATAAGAAAATGACGTTGAAATGACTGTGCGGCATTACGCAAGCTAAAAGTCATCCGACAAAATATGTATAATCCAAACGGGGTCGCAATGGCTGTTTTGGAATATCCTGTGGCGCAAATTAAATCTAGAGTCGAAAATACAATACATTCTGCTAATTAGAAAGAGAAAGCCACTCACCAGTCTTCTCTTATACTAAATGCAGTGGGCTAGACGAGGCACTGCTGGATGAGAAATCCCCCGCGTGCCACCCACCATTGTTTCAAAATGCTCCTTTAAGATTTGCAGCCTGTGGGGTATCAGTCGACGTACTTCACACGTTACCGGTGGGCTTTCCGTTTGCAACGAATGTGTTACGTTATGTTTAACTTGTTATGTTACTAATACGAGTAGTCTCCCGAGTTATTGACTCATATCTTTCCAATAAGTTAGAAACTTCCTTACTGATAATAGTTCTATCCAGGGTTGATAATGACGGATTCGAAGTCATCGTAATCGCACCGATTACAAAAATTGACGTTAATGGGTCGATGATTCGACGTCTTTTTATAACTACAAACAGCCCCGTATGACGTAAAAAATCTGCCCCTAAAATAGGCATTGGAACATCTGCGATGATGATATTAAGGGTATACGAGTGCCGAATACTTTTATCCGCTTACCATTGGCCGCATACAAACTAAACTCCACTTCGACATTGGTATCCATTTTCACATTCGGTTGAGACAATATCCCATAAGTCTATCGGCCCGTTCTGCGAGCACTGTTAACACCAAATCGTTTTTAAACGGCGACAAGACTAACTCCATGCATGGGGGTCCTCCTTCTGTCTCGATTCATCGCTTGTGCTTTCAATTTCCACATCTTATTATCAGTAAAGGTCTTTCTCGACGTCTCCTCCTCGGCTTAGTCGGGGCCTTGCTCTACGACATACACCGCCTATGGTTGTTGTTGGGACTGTTTTTTACCTGCTTTAACATGTTGCAAAGTGGTGTCTACGAGAAGTCGCCCGGTCTAATATGGTTCAAACGAATAACCTTCTTTTCGAAAGTAGATAACATTATACAGTCGTAGAAGGCCAGTGTTTAGCTCCCGCTTCCGAACGCCAGTACAGATGGTCACTCTTCATCTCAAGAGAAGTTCCTCTAATAGGGGTCGTTTTGTCAGGCTGATTCAGCAGATTTTGGAAGTAAGTTCTCAGTTCGTCGTCCTTTGTTCGCAGTACTTCTTGGATGGAAGTGTTTAGTGAGAATCCGGGCGTTAGCAAAACAGTCTCTTGAATTTCCTTTTTCTGCTTGAAAGCAATATTTTTGGTGCATAGTTTTCCTAGCACGGGGATATTTTGCTTGAGTACTTCTAGTATTGTGAGCCAACCATTATTATCACGAAGTTTTTGTATATTTTCGACAATCAGCTGGCTCTGATCATGGAACCAATCATTGCGGCATCTTCTGGATTGGTTCTTTGTAAATATTTCAATAAATTTTTATTTTTGTATTTTATTTATAAAAATATCCCTAAGATGGCATTCTTTATCAAATCAACAATTTTTAGTTCAAGTTATAACCACCTTAAACAAAATTATAGTAAATTTTAATCCAAAAGCGGAGAAAATTATAAATAATATGTAAAAAATTGAAATATCTATAAGATGGCCGCTCATAATGTTTACGTTTTTAGTTAGTATTATGTCCATTTTCACAAAAATGTCACGACAATCAATTTGCGATGCGATACTAAAGGTTAGCCCAATATTGCTGTGTGGCTACTACAATGTGGGCTATGCTGGTGATGTTAAAACCGGGCGATCAACTTCTGAATACGTTTCTATTTTGCTGATTTGGGCAATGTCGGAAGGTGTTCCGAAAGAACAAAAGTTAGTACCACTTTATCCCTATAGAAGTTTCAATTCGTTTCAACAGCTGAACAGGATGCAGATATTTTTACAAATCGTTAACAAAGGTAAAACAACCATTATTTTGAAATAAGCTGGGCCTGCAGATATTTTAGAAATAAAATTATACTCGTATCTTGGGTGGGAGTGATAAAATTATAGTACAGACCCTGTGGTTAAATTATCATATGTTAGCCGTGTCAGGTTTCTTATTTTAACCGTTCCACCTCATTATGATGTCTCAAAGCCCCTTCACAATTGATTATTCGCAAAACACAGAATGATGACACTCTTGTACGATGTCATACTTTTAAGCGATGTGAATCCAGTTCAGAGAATATTCACTAAATCTCTCTAATTTTTCAGCACCATATACAAAATTGTATAGTAAAACACCAATAATATCTATCTTATTAAATTTCATTTCAGTTTGCGGCAAAATGAATCAACGGAATCGCATCGTCGGCGGCCAAATTACTAAAGTAAATCAATACCCATGGATGGCTATGTTAATTTATGGTGATCGTTTTTATTGCGGTGCCACATTGATCAATGATCGTTACGTACTTACTGCGGCACATTGCGTACATGGATTTAAACCGGAGAATATGATGGTGCGCCTTCTCGAACACGATCGCAACGATAATGCAGAGACAACAATTATTGATCGTAAAGTGGAATACATTATTCGACATAAGCACTACAATCAATATAATTACGATAGTGATATAGCGCTTATTAAACTGGATAAACCGATTCCGCTTACTGATCCGTTGCGACCTGTTTGTTTACCAGTTCTGGGTAAAAGTTACGTCGACTATGAAGTAAGCAAAATTTTATACACAGTTCATATTTATATTTTGTAATACCTACCGTTTTTTTGCTGTTTTTAGGGTATCGTTACGGGATGGGGTGCCACTTCTGAGGGTGGGTCTATATCGGCAAAACTACAAGAAGTTATGGTTCCAATCATCTCGAATATGGAATGTAAAAAGTCAAATTATCAATCAACTCGTATCACAGACAATATGCTGTGCGCGGGTCATAAAGAGGGTGGCAAGGATTCATGTCAAGGTGATAGTGGTGGCCCGCTGCATGTTGTTAGTAAAGAAACCGGTGCTGTAGAAATAGTTGGAGTCGTTTCGTGGGGTGAGGGGTGTGCAAAACCTAATTATCCAGGAGTCTATTCTCGAGTTAATCGGTATGATACGTGGATTAAGTCGAACACTGCGGACGCATGCTATTGTGACGTGTACAGAAAAAAATAATTTTGATTGATTTAATAATTTATTCACTTAGATTATGGTATTAGTTTAATTTATTTGTGTGTGTGTATATATAATAAATAATTTAGAAAATTTGTAAATTAATGTTATGATTCGGTTTGGTATGAAGGCACAATCGAATATGAAATTTGAGCGTTTTATGATCCTTTTGCGTATATCGGTAATGTATTTGGTCCATGTTCCAGCCAAAAAGTTTCCATTTCACCTTTTCCCTGGGAATTTATAATCGAGTTTATAGAAAAGATTTATAATAATATAGAAAAAATGGGTACTCACCTTTACTTGGACGAAACCACGCGAAATCATTTTATAACCCAATTTTCGTAATTTATCTGCGGTGAGATGAGCTATATGTATTTTATTTGGCATTCCGCTGCTCTCCATTCTCGAGGCGGTATTCACTGTATCGCCGAATAAACAATATCGTGGTACTTTCATGCCTACAACACCGGCCACAACTGGTCCCGAATGCATACCAATTTTTACCGAAACGCCCGATATATTCAGCTCTATAATACGCCGCAACATATTCAATGTTAAATCGGCCGCATCCTGTATATGATTTGGATTGATATCGGGTGCTCCGCTAACCGCCATATAAACTTGACCGACTGTTTCCACTTTATAAACATTTGGTGCCTGTATAAGTTCGTCGAATGCCGAAAAAACTGTGTTCAGAGTCGATACAGCTGACATTGCGTCTTTTACCGTGCCAGCCGAATGTGATTGGTCGTGAAGCTCACAGAATACAATTGAGACGCCTTCAAAACTTTGACATGTACTCATCGGATTTTCACCAACCCGTAAACGTTCACCGACCGATTTTGGTAACATGGAATAAAGTAAATCGTCACCCTGTTTTTTCCACGAGTCAGCTAATTTAAGTGATGTTTCTAGCTCATCACTTTTTAACTCTTCGCGCTCGAACATTAATTCTAAGCGGGAAAAATGTTGCCAACCGGCCATCACCATTTCACGACTAAGTCCGTGCAGATTAAGATCGTTTAAAAATAATCCCATGCCGTGCAGTTCATCTAAATTGCTGATACTGAAATGATATGAGAGATAAATAATATTTGTACGGGGCCGATTTTTTTTAATGTATACATAATGAACTTACAGGGGGCTGCACAAAAATATTATTTCATCGATTTCCTTAATAAAACGCATTTGACCTTTAAGCAATATACTTCGTAAGCCCTGTGATCCTCGACGATCCATTGTCATTGATGCTGGAGCGGCCGACGACTTTCCCTCGCTTCCGCTACCATTTTGACTTTGTGATAATTCCGTCTTGCTTGTATCTTTATTACGCAACATTTCAATTTCAAACAGTACCTGCTGTAAATTTTTAACATTATCAAAATTAAACGCGATCCCTTTAGGGCGACACAATTTAAAATAATCGGTTAGCGGTGC
The DNA here is from genome assembly GCA_932526605.1 of Nephrotoma flavescens. Lineage (NCBI taxonomy): Eukaryota > Metazoa > Arthropoda > Insecta > Diptera > Tipulidae > Nephrotoma > Nephrotoma flavescens. The sequence goes on along the minus strand of OW052220.1, from coordinate 56,982,421 downwards.
ACCCAAAAGTGCTTGACCGCTACGCCCGTTGTTCTGCCCACTCCAGACATCGATAATTTTTTCACCAGCTCCCACTATTTTCATATCATGATTAATTAATAGTCCAAATGGGAATAGTTGAAGAAGTAGTTTTGAATCGATTTTTGCGAGATTTTTTTGCGATTCATGCGGTTTTCTATTCACCCGTTTCTCCATCTATAAAATAATCTCATTACGTTAAATATTGTTGCCTGTTTAATAAAAAAAAGCGATAATCTTACGTATTCTCGATTATCAAAATCAAGTCGATATTTCACCATAACCGATTTTAATCCGCCATGTATCGAAATTGGCCCCGTTGTACCACCCGGATTATCATTACTACTATCAATAATACGAATACTAATTTCGGTGTAATTATACAATTCACGTGCAATCGTATACAGTTGTCCCATGACGTAACGTGAAAATCCTGCACGTGTACTTCGATAAATTAGTACGGCACCTTCCTTATCCACCTGAATCAACGTAAACGAGGGACTTTTCATTTTTGGGTATGTAAATCGCATTTGTAAATGAATATTATCGACGGATTGTAGAAAATCGCAAAAAAATCGACCAGTTGCTTTTATCATACGGTCATATCTGTATATATTATAAATAACGAAAATAAAATGAAAAATTACATTTCCCAAAAGCTAATTTGATTTTCTTGTATACAAAATGATAACAATTTATTAACGTACCCAAAATTACTGAAAAATCTAACGAAACATTTTCCAAAAAAACTCATAAAATAATCCACAGATTTTCCAGTTAGAGCTGATAACGCTTCTGCTAAGTCGGGCATTAAATGATCTGGATAAATCTAAAATTAAACCGAAAAAAATAAACATTACCCCTAAATGTAGACTTCATGCAATGCACAAATGCTGCACGTTCATTGTGATACCAAAATTAAGACTTTGCTATGTTTAGGTATAAAATATATTACCTGATGTGTATTGAACACGCTGTGCTTACAACCTGTTGTTAGTAATGCTTGTTCCCACACATCTTCGCCAAATTCTTCCTATAAGAAAATAAAACAATTTCGTTATGAATATGAATAAGTTATTTATAGAAAATGGTTTTAATTATAATCTATTGATAACATTTTCCGAATTTTCAGTATTACGACTACATATGTAATTGTAAATCTGTCACTAGCAAATTATAACAATTGTTTTGTAATTGGAAAACAAAAATTTATTCCAATTTATTTGAAATTTGGCGTATCTGGTTGGTGAGAGAATGCGTTGTTAAAAACGAAGTTGTTTTCTGATTAAAGGCCATTCAGGGCAGTTGTGGCCGAGCGGTTAAGGCGTCTGACTAGAAATCAGATTCCCTCTGGGAGCGTAGGTTCGAATCCTACCAACTGCGAAAATATTTATTAAATTACGTTATATAAATATGCTTATTTAGGAATGTGGGGAGTTATCTAAATACAAAATAGGAAAACAGCACATAACTCTCTAATTATTCATTTACAGCATTTGTGTAATTCAACTTCGATATTTTATTCTTATGGCGTAACAATTCTATATACATATGTTACATACATTTTTTACGAAGTGATATTTGTTCATTCGAGACATTTGATTTACTGCTTTTCATAAAACCAATTTGTGAATATTTCAACAACTGAAAGTCATCTATCATCTATGGAACTTTAAATGTAGTGAAAAAAAGTCGAGATTAAATGCCTGAGATTAAAAATATGAGTTGTGTGAGTGTGATGAAACACATTCATTTATTAAAATTTCATTACGACCCTAGGAGCGAATCTGTTTGTGCCAAGCACGATTTCCACATCACTTCATGGCAATCAATTAGTTTAGAGCAAATCAACATGTTAACCCTATAGTTATGTGTATTCATTCGTTTGGCTGGATGTGACGTACTATGTTCCTCTTCATTGAAATGAAAACATTTTATTGACGAATTTCCGGTTCATAATGGTTTTAGGTAATGAAAATAAAATATTCATCCAGAAACAAGCGGTAATCAACAACCGGATTGCCAATTTATTGGCAGTTTCCCGTTTTGAAATCAAGTCACATTTTGTAATCGAAACATGGTTGCAGGCAAACGAGGCAACATTTTGCATCAACTTAAAGTCAGATCTACTTAAAATATTCCAAATAACCGGAAATGATTCAAATTTACCGAATCTGTGACAATTAATTTTTCCCGATAAAAATAAGTACGGCTAACCTCACGGATTTTCGCAAAAAAATGAAAACATTTTATTGTCGAATTTCCGGTTCAAAATGGTTTAAGGTAATGAGAATAGAATATTCATCCAGAAACAAGCGGTAATCAACAACCGGATTGCCAATTTATTGGCTGTTTCCCGTTTTGAAATCAAGTCACATTTTGTAATCGAACCATGGTTGCAGGCAAACGAGACAACATTTTGCGTAAACTTAAAGTCAGATCTATTTAAAATACTCCAAATAACCGGAAATGATTCAAATTTACCGAATCTGTGACAATTAATTTTTCCCGATAAAAATAAGTACGGCTAACCATCACGGATTTTCGCAAAAAAATGAAAACATTTTATTGTCGAATTTCCGGTTCAAAATGGTTTAAGGTAATGAGAATAGAATATTCATCCAGAAACAAGCGGTAATCAACAACCGGATTGCCAATTTATTGGCTGTTTCCCGTTTTGAAATCAAGTCACATTTTGTAATCGAACCATGGTTGCAGGCAAACGAGACAACATTTTGCGTAAACTTAAAGTCAGATCTATTTAAAATACTCCAAATAACCGGAAATGATTCAAATTTACCGAATCTATGACGATAATTTTTTCCCGATAAAAATAAGTAAGGCTAACCATCAGGGATTTCTGCAAAAAAATAAAAACATTTTGTTGTCGAATTTCCGGTTCAAAATGGTTTAAGGTAATGAAAATAAAATATTCATCCAGAAACAAGCGGTAATCAACAACCAAATTGCCAATTTATTGGCAGTTTCCCGTAAGTAAGGCTAACCATCAGGGACCATTTTCGTTGCCTCTCTTTCTATTTCTGTAAAGCTCTCCCCACTGGGGGGTGGCTCCCCGTATCTTAGTTCTAACTCAGTTATAACCTACCACATAATTTCTTTCTAAGCGCAGCATTCTCACAAACAGCTAAAATAAGCACCCCACGTCAGTACAATTGCTTTAAAATTTCTTTTAAGCTTCCGGAAATAAGCATGTCTTGCAATCTATCGACTTTCCTTATCTTTTTACAAGATATGGGATTTTCAAAGCAAATCTCCACTTTTTTAATTTTATTTTAAAACTCCTGACTGATTTGTACTTCAAATTCCTTAAGCTGGCTATCGACTTTTTCTGAAGAGTCACCTTCTAAGCTCTTTAATTTGAAAATTTTGGCTATGCTGAATTTTGGGCGAGTTTTTCGTTCTGCACGTTTTGCACTTTACGCAGAGCGGCAAGCTGATCACCTTGCTGCACTCAAATTTTGCCAACTGAGCTCCGTACTACTTCGATTTCGTTCCATTCAAAAGAGCCTGCAGCATGTCCAAGGGCAGTTTCGGTTGTTCATTTGTTAAAGTTTGATCCATCGACCTAGTTTCCTACGCTCATAGTTTTTACTTTCTCTTCGGAAGACTAAACTTTCTATTCGTCATTTTTGAATGGTTCTGGAATCGGATTAGAGTGTCGTGATTTACGCCATACAAGGCGGAGGAGACCTAGAGCTAGTCTTTTAATGCATGTGATGTATAGGTGTTTATGGTCTTCAAGGCAATGTGCTAAACGAAACATTTATGACACGTCTTCCATAGTTCTCTTTCTATCACAAAGAAAAATGAAGAAGCATATCGCATTATAACATAGCATGACACGCACGGTCACGTACGAATCGTCTCGAATATAACTTACACGGTTCATCTCATTAGTACCATTTTCTGATAAATGTCCATATAAGTGCCTTGGCTGTGGTGAAATGTGATATTTTTTAAATACCTATGAAATATCTATAAATACTTAAAGCATTCAGTTGTTTTGAATGAATTGTAGAATCTATTGTCCGAGGCATACACTAAAAATAAAGGCTTCCAATTTAGCAACAGTCCTACATTATAATAATCCAGAATGATGATGATTTTAGAAGAATAGGTCACAAAAAATTCACTGATGAAAGCAAACAAAATGCTGTATTATGCATAAAACCCACAATACAACACACAATAAGGCGATTATTATAAGTAGTTTGATAAAACTGATGCTTTATGTTCTAATGGCCAAACCATAAGATGAAAAACATCATTTTCTCGTTTTTACATTATATTTCCTATATTGATTACATTATCGACATTCATCTATGTATGTCAATAAATCTTTATTGGGGGAGATATAAATTGAATTTAATTTCCATTAAAAGCACATGCGAGTGTGTTGATTCATATTTAAATAAAATATTCGAATTTAGCCATGATACAATGTGTTAAATTGTAGAAAATGCTGTTTACGGACGTAAACAATTTCGGTAAGTCGCGATAACATCCGGTTAAAGTACAATCAAATAAGTTCTCCCTGTTCATCGAGAGTTTATGTAACCAAAAGTGCAATTTATTTTGTGGTTTTATGAACGATGTAAAATAATAAAACCTTTTTAAGGTTTAAGATAAAAATATTTCGGTGTTGTACATTTGGTACAATGTACAGTAAATTTAAAATTCACGTTCGAGTGAGATTCTTATTTAAAATTTTTGATAAAAATATACATAGGAAATGGAAGTATGGCATGCAAATGAATAACATCCTTAAAAACTTGAAAATAATGGAAACAAAAGTTTATTAAAGTTCATAATCGAGGTTCTTGGAAGAGAGAGGGAGCGAGATAAAATCATCGTACAACCGGATTGTAAATACAACTAAAAAATTTGATTTGTTTTGAGCTGTCGAAAATACAAACCATAATCTCACTACAATTTCCAAATATTAATATACAAATATTCACAATTATTTAATTTTTAATTTAAAATAACACACAACTACTTCAAATCACACAAGTTACTTTAAACTTAACCACCTGTAAAAAATTTTACACCATTTTCTTTCGCTTTTGCTACATCAAGTACAGCCGCTCCTAAATGTCTAATGCAGTGATTAATCGCGCTACGCTAAGTATCGCCTAAATGTATATACACAAAAAGTTCTCGATTGCCTTGAATTTCGTCTACTAATATCTAAACACAGATATCATACATTAGCCTAAACGAACAATCAAATAAAGTTTAGCGCTATTCAACATTTTCTAGCCTATTTCCCAATAGGCAAAACCGTAAAAACATTAAATCATATCATATCATATCAAATCATATTATATAATATCAGATAGAATCAGATCATATCAAATCAAATCATTTCAAATAATATCAAATCATATTAAATCATATCAATTCATATCAAATCATATCAACTCATATCAAATCATATCAAATCTTATCAAACCTTATCAAATCATTTACATTTTACATTTTACATTTTACATTTTACATTTTACATTTTACATTTTACATTTTACATTTTACATTTTACATTTTACATTTTACATTTTACATTTTACATTTTACATTTTACATTTTACATTTTACATTTTACATTTTACATTTTACATTTTACATTTTACATTTTACATTTTACATTTTACATTTTACATTTTACATTTTACATTTTACATTTTACATTTTACATTTTACATTTTACATTTTACATTTTACATTTTACATTTTACATTTTACATTTTACATTTTACATTTTACATTTTACATTTTACATTTTACATTTTACATTTTACATTTTACATTTTACATTTTACATTTTACATTTTACATTTTACATTTTACATTTTACATTTTACATTTTACATTTTACATTTTACATTTTACATTTTACATTTTACATTTTACATTTTACATTTTACATTTTACATTTTACATTTTACATTTTACATTTTACATTTTACATTTTACATTTTACATTTTACATTTTACATTTTACATTTTACATTTTACATTTTACATTTTACATTTTACATTTTACATTTTACATTTTACATTTTACATTTTACATTTTACATTTTACATTTTACATTTTACATTTTACATTTTACATTTTACATTTTACATTTTACATTTTACATTTTACATTTTACATTTTACATTTTACATTTTACATTTTACATTTTACATTTTACATTTTACATTTTACATTTTACATTTTACATTTTACATTTTACATTTTACATTTTACATTTTACATTTTACATTTTACATTTTACATTTTACATTTTACATTTTACATTTTACATTTTACATTTTACATTTTACATTTTACATTTTACATTTTACATTTTACATTTTACATTTTACATTTTACATTTTACATTTTACATTTTACATTTTACATTTTACATTTTACATTTTACATTTTACATTTTACATTTTACATTTTACATTTTACATTTTACATTTTACATTTTACATTTTACATTTTACATTTTACATTTTACATTTTACATTTTACATTTTACATTTTACATTTTACATTTTACATTTTACATTTTACATTTTACATTTTACATTTTACATTTTACATTTTACATTTTACATTTTACATTTTACATTTTACATTTTACATTTTACATTTTACATTTTACATTTTACATTTTACATTTTACATTTTAATGTAATGTAAATGTAATGTAAATGTAATGTAAATGTAATGTAAATGTAATGTAAATGTAATGTAAATGTAATGTAAATGTAATGTAAATGTAATGTAAATGTAATGTAAATGTAATGTAAATGTAATGTAAATGTAATGTAAATGTAATGTAAATGTAATGTAAATGTAATGTAAATGTAATGTAAATGTAATGTAAATGTAATGTAAATGTAATGTAAATGTAATGTAAATGTAATGTAAATGTAATGTAAATGTAATGTAAATGTAATGTAAATGTAATGTAAATGTAATGTAAATGTAATGTAAATGTAATGTAAATGTAATGTAAATGTAATGTAAATGTAATGTAAATGTAATGTAAATGTAATGTAAATGTAATGTAAATGTAATGTAAATGTAATGTAAATGTAATGTAAATGTAATGTAAATGTAATGTAAATGTAATGTAAATGTAATGTAAATGTAATGTAAATGTAATGTAAATGTAATGTAAATGTAATGTAAATGTAATGTAAATGTAATGTAAATGTAATGTAAATGTAATGTAAATGTAATGTAAATGTAATGTAAATGTAATGTAAATGTAATGTAAATGTAATGTAAATGTAATGTAAATGTAATGTAAATGTAATGTAAATGTAATGTAAATGTAATGTAAATGTAATGTAAATGTAATGTAAATGTAATGTAAATGTAATGTAAATGTAATGTAAATGTAATGTAAATGTAATGTAAATGTAATGTAAATGTAATGTAAATGTAATGTAAATGTAATGTAAATGTAATGTAAATGTAATGTAAATGTAATGTAAATGTAATGTAAATGTAATGTAAATGTAATGTAAATGTAATGTAAATGTAATGTAAATGTAATGTAAATGTAATGTAAATGTAATGTAAATGTAATGTAAATGTAATGTAAATGTAATGTAAATGTTGGTGAGAATTTTCCAATGAAACACATACACCAATTTGTTTCACAACATTTATTAAATTAATCAAAACCATTAGTCATTTATTTAATTGACATTTCCAACTTTCATAGAAAATGTCACACCACAACACTCACGTCCACCTAAAATAAAAGAAATCATACATTAATGAATTGAAATGTTACTTACCATAATCCACTGCGATTTATTAAGCCCTTAAGGCTCATAGTTTTAAATATGTACCTGAAAAAACAATAATATTATTGAAATTTATTACAGTAAAATTGAATTTATAATTATTCATTTGTATACTTACATTTCTTAAACACTATTTACACAAATGTCAACAAATTAATTACAACCAAACCTGTCATTAAATGTAATTTCTATGTAAATCAAAATGTAATAGAGTTTTGCGGTACAAATCGGTTCATTGTGCGCAAACGTAATATAATTTTAAATTTTATATAATACCGGGAAATTTAAGTTTTCTACTTAAAGTTTAAAGAAAGCTTTTGCTATAATTCTAATTTTTTCTACCTTTTTTGGTTTACATATTAAATTGACAATTTAGCTTTTTAAGAAATAAATATTTCATTCCTTTGTAATCTGTTGAACATAAAAGTTATAAACTTATACGAAATAAAATACAGTGTGTTATCATTAAATAAAGTACTTTTACAATAGTTTGGTTCTAAGTTTTTCATTCAGTGTGTATCTAAATAGTGCAACTCATTTTCTCCATCAATAAAATCAACTCTAGCCATCATTAACCACCATAGTTTTGCAGCAATTCATCTACCGGCTTTTCATCCATTTTTATTATTTGGCGGATTTTCCAGCACGACCACTTATTCCACATACATTTTTTGGTGCCGAAACCCGGGATTTAGCAGATACTCAGCTAAGTAAAACCTTTTTATATATTTTACTGTGTCGTTTTGGAAAATAATAACCGCGATACATTTGATCATTGAAAACTCCATTGTGTTAAAATTTTTTATTACAACCTCGTGGTCATTGTGTGAAGCCATATTGTTAATCAGACTAAAATGACTGAGAAATTAGTAATGTTGCGTGATCGGGCGCACACATCAATGAAGAATATATTAAGATTCGCTGAAGGAATAACTGATAATACAACCTTTGAAGCAATAACAGCTCGGCGCGAAGTGCTTGAAAACCGGTATGAAATTTTCAATGAGCTGGAACTGCAGTTATTCGATAATCCAGCGTACAAATCGATTAGTGATGTCGTAGAAGAAACATATTTTAAAGCGCGAGAATTATTAAGCTGTGCTTGTACAAGACTTGGGCGAGGTGAATCTAACAATGCACCTGGTTTGAATACCACCCTTGAACAATTTCTAGAACAACAAAAAACTTTCTTTGAGGGAGCAAATACGTCGCAACAAGCTCGTTTGCCAAAAGTTAATATAGAGCCATTCTCGGGCAACTATAAATACTGGGCCTCATTCCACGATTTATTTAAGACAACGGTGCATGACAATCAGAAAATTAGCAAGGTGCACAAATTACAAATGCTAAAGAGCTTGCTAAAAGATGAAGCTGCTACTTTAATAAGACATATCCCTATAACGGAAAATAATTATATCGAAGCGTGGGATAAATTATGTAGTCGATACAATAAATTAACACCCATTATTTCATCGTTAATACAAACATTTTTTGAACAAAAGCCATGTGTTTCTACTAACGGGAAGGAGTTGCGACGAATTTGCGATACCGCTGATGAAATAACTCGCGGACTACGAGCATTGGGACCAAACGCTGAGTTACGTGATCCCTGGCTTATACACATCTTGTTAGGGAAAATTGACAATGAATCTAAACAGTTATGGGCAAATGATTCGGTTGGCAGAGACTATCCAACATTTAATAGCTTTATTGAGTTTTTGAATAAGAGGTGTGACGCGTTAGAAATTTGCGATGCATCAAGCAAGAAGACTGCACCCAAACCTAATACCAAAAGCTTTCTAACTGCTAATTTCAACACTTTATATGATTGTGTAGTCTGTAGACAAGATCACCCGCTGTTCAAATGTGCAGAATTCAAAAACAAAACCATTGAAGCAAGAACAAAACTAACAATAGAAAAAGACTTATGTCGTAATTGTCTCAAGAAAGGTCATGTAAGTGCCAAATGTTTCAGCAAAGGTTCATGCATCATCTGTGAAAAGCGCCATCATACACTACTCCATCAAGATTCCAACGAAAATCTTCAAGACCAAGGAACCAGTCACTCCTCCACTACTCATCACATCCTTGTCAATCAGCAGCCCGAGGAGCCAGCAAAGCAACCAACTTCGAAGCCAGAAGCCACTATGGATTCAAACCAAAACACTGACGACCACACTAAAACACAAGTACATCACACACACTATTCACCAGAAACCACGGTACTACCAACAGCAATTATTTATATCAAATCACGTACCGGTATACTCCAGCCATTTAGAGCGCTATTGGATTCAGGCTCTCAAACATCCTTTGTGACAGAATCCTGCGCACAAAGCCTAGGCCTCAAAAGAAACCAAGCATTCATATCTGTTTACGGTCTAACAACTGCATCGGCTGGACAAATCAAAGGATCAATCAATATGACCATTTATTCACGCTTAGAACCAACCTTTAAGCTAAACGTTACGGCTCATATTATAAACCAAATTACCAACTTCTTACCAACGAAGCGAATTAAACTTCCCACACAAATTCGTGGATTGGAGTTAGCCGATTCACAATTCTTCCAACCACACAAAATTGACGTTCTTCTTGGAGCTGACATATTCTTCCAAATATTAAATCCCGAAAGAAGAACAGTAAAGGGATTTCCAATTTTGCAATCATCAAAACTTGGCTGGTTAGTTGCGGGCAACTTTCCTGACCAATTACCAAATGCCATCAATATGCACACTACGTCGGAGTCAACAGTTAATTCAACATATTATGATTTACACCATGAGTTGAAGAAATCTTGGGAAACTGAAGAAACGATACCCACAACTAATCCCAATTTATGTATCAATAAATGTGAAACTTTTTATGAAGAGACAACCAGGAAAGATGCCAGCTATCAATCCATCATCAAACTACCTTTTACAAAATCGACACAATTACTAGGTAGTTCGCTTCAAACTGCACGTCATGTTGATTCAAAATATAACCCAGCAGACGCGATATTGAGAGAAGCTAAACCATCAAATTTTATAAAATCGAAGTGTACAACTAACTCGGATGACATAAACCTAGAAGAAAAGCGAAAAAATCTCGTGCTCCTGGCTGAGACCCCAGATGACAATGACATGATACCACAGCTATTAAACAAATGCTCGTCGTGGTTTAAATTCCGGAAAATATTAATGTACATTCTCAGATTCACCAGAGCAACTCAAACTAAGCAGAGGAAATCCAAAAATATTTCAATCAATCCAGCTGAAAGGAATGAGGCAGAATTTGTGTTATTTCGATACGTCCAACATAAAATATTTTCGATCGAGTTTTCAATGTTACGCGATAAGTCAAATCTACCAACAAAACAGCAACTATCATCACTTGATCCATTTGTAGACTCTAATGGACTAATACGTGTACGCAGATCATACTTACCATATTCGGCCAAACAGTTAATTATTTTACCGAAAAATCATGTATTTTGCATTCTCATAATACAGGACAAACATATTAATCACATGCATGCAGACAACTCACTAACATTGAGCATTCTACGAAACAAAGACGGGATAGTAGGAGCGAAGTACATCATCAAGCGCTACATAAAAGAATGCACTATATGCATTCGTTACCGGTTCCACAAAATTCATCGAAAGATGGCTAATGTACCAGCAGTACGTCGTCAGCAGAGCCGACCATTTTTTAAAACTGGCCTTAATTACGCTGGGCCTATGTATATTAAAATCTCAAAACATAAAACCACTCCAATTGAAAAGACATATGCCGCAGTTCTTGTGTGCCTAGTTATTAAAGCTGTCCACTTAGCAGCATTGAATAGTCCGGATACCAACTCATTCTTGGCAGCATTAAAACGTTTCTTCTTAAGACGTGGAAGTTCAGAACAAATTTGGTGCGACAACGGGACCAACTTCATTGGTGCTAATCGGGAATTACAAAAACTGACACAAGAAATAAAAAATCAATCAACAAATCCACTAATCACTGATTTTTTCTTACAGAAAAGTATTAATTTCCACTTCAGCCCACCTCACGCTCCTCACTTTGGCGGTCTGTGGGAATCGACCGTAAAATCTTTCAAGTACCACCTGAAAAGAGTCGGAAATGTCAACCTGACATTTGAAGAAATGACAACACTCATCACTCAAATCGAATCATTATTAAATTCAAGGCCATTATGCAGAATCAATGATGATGCTGATGATCTACAAGTTCTTTCACCAGCGCATTTTTTGGTTGGAGAATCTTTAACTGTCATCCCCGAGCCAACACTACATCATATACCGCAAAATAAATTATCGAGATGGCAGAATATACAGCAACGGATTCAAGGTTTCTGGAATCGTTGGCATCGCGACTATCTTACGTCTCTTCAGCAACGATACAAGTGGAAAACAAAAACCGACCAACTTGAAATCAATGATGTTGTTCTAATCAGGGAGGACAATTTATATCCAAGCCAATGGTTACTTTGCAAAGTAATAGCAGTTCATCCAGGCCATTATGGCATTATACGAGTAGCAACTCTTAAAACATCAAGAAGTGAGGTGAAACGTCCAGTTACTAAGTTAGTTAAGTTGCCTATTAAGTAATTTCATTATTAAAATTCCTTAAGGTGCGGGAGTATGTTGGTGAGAATTTTCCAATGAAACACATACACCAATTTGTTTCACAACATTTATTAAATTAATCAAAACCATTAGTCATTTATTTAATTGACATTTCCAACTTTCATAGAAAATGTCACACCACAACACTCACGTCCACCTAAAATAAAAGAAATCATACATTAATGAATTGAAATGTTACTTACCATAATCCACTGCGATTTATTAAGCCCTTAAGGCTCATAGTTTTAAATATGTACCTGAAAAAACAATAATATTATTGAAATTTATTACAGTAAAATTGAATTTATAATTATTCATTTGTATACTTACATTTCTTAAACACTATTTACACAAATGTCAACAAATTAATTACAACCAAACCTGTCATTAAATGTAATTTCTATGTAAATCAAAATGTAATAGAGTTTTGCGGTACAAATCGGTTCATTGTGCGCAAACGTAATATAATTTTAAATTTTATATAATACCGGGAAATTTAAGTTTTCTACTTAAAGTTTAAAGAAAGCTTTTGCTATAATTCTAATTTTTTCTACCTTTTTTGGTTTACATATTAAATTGACAATTTAGCTTTTTAAGAAATAAATATTTCATTCCTTTGTAATCTGTTGAACATAAAAGTTATAAACTTATACGAAATAAAATACAGTGTGTTATCATTAAATAAAGTACTTTTACAATAGTTTGGTTCTAAGTTTTTCATTCAGTGTGTATCTAAATAGTGCAACTCATTTTCTCCATCAATAAAATCAACTCTAGCCATCATTAACCACCATAGTTTTGCAGCAATTCATCTACCGGCTTTTCATCCATTTTTATTATTTGGCGGATTTTCCAGCACGACCACTTATTCCACATACAGTAAATGTAATGTAAATGTAATGTAAATGTAATGTAAATGTAATGTAAATGTAATGTAAATGTAATGTAAATGTAATGTAAATGTAATGTAAATGTAATGTAAATGTAATGTAAATGTAATGTAAATGTAATGTAAATGTAATGTAAATGTAATGTAAATGTAATGTAAATGTAATGTAAATGTAATGTAAATGTAATGTAAATGTAATGTAAATGTAATGTAAATGTAATGTAAATGTAATGTAAATGTAATGTAAATGTAATGTAAATGTAATGTAAATGTAATGTAAATGTAATGTAAATGTAATGTAAATGTAATGTAAATGTAATGTAAATGTAATGTAAATGTAATGTAAATGTAATGTAAATGTAATGTAAATGTAATGTAAATGTAATGTAAATGTAATGTAAATGTAATGTAAATGTAATGTAAATGTAATGTAAATGTAATGTAAATGTAATGTAAATGTAATGTAAATGTAATGTAAATGTAATGTAAATGTAATGTAAATGTAATGTAAATGTAATGTAAATGTAATGTAAATGTAATGTAAATGTAATGTAAATGTAATGTAAATGTAATGTAAATGTAATGTAAATGTAATGTAAATGTAATGTAAATGTAATGTAAATGTAATGTAAATGTAATGTAAATGTAATGTAAATGTAATGTAAATGTAATGTAAATGTAATGTAAATGTAATGTAAATGTAATGTAAATGTAATGTAAATGTAATGTAAATGTAATGTAAATGTAATGTAAATGTAATGTAAATGTAATGTAAATGTAATGTAAATGTAATGTAAATGTAATGTAAATGTAATGTAAATGTAAATGTAATGTAAATGTAATGTAAATGTAATGTAAATGTAATGTAAATGTAATGTAAATGTAATGTAAATGTAATGTAAATGTAATGTAAATGTAATGTAAATGTAATGTAAATGTAATGTAAATGTAATGTAAATGTAATGTAAATGTAATGTAAATGTAATGTAAATGTAATGTAAATGTAATGTAAATGTAATGTAAATGTAATGTAAATGTAATGTAAATGTAATGTAAATGTAATGTAAATGTAATGTAAATGTAATGTAAATGTAATGTAAATGTAATGTAAATGTAATGTAAATGTAATGTAAATGTAATGTAAATGTAATGTAAATGTAATGTAAATGTAATGTAAATGTAATGTAAATGTAATGTAAATGTAATGTAAATGTAATGTAAATGTAATGTAAATGTAATGTAAATGTAATGTAAATGTAATGTAAATGTAATGTAAATGTAATGTAAATGTAATGTAAATGTAATGTAAATGTAATGTAAATGTAATGTAAATGTAATGTAAATGTAATGTAAATGTAATGTAAATGTAATGTAAATGTAATGTAAATGTAATGTAAATGTAATGTAAATGTAATGTAAATGTAATGTAAATGTAATGTAAATGTAATGTAAATGTAATGTAAATGTAATGTAAATGTAATGTAAATGTAATGTAAATGTAATGTAAATGTAATGTAAATGTAATGTAAATGTAATGTAAATGTAATGTAAATGTAATGTAAATGTAATGTAAATGTAATGTAAATGTAATGTAAATGTAATGTAAATGTAATGTAAATGTAATGTAAATGTAATGTAAATGTAATGTAAATGTAATGTAAATGTAATGTAAATGTAATGTAAATGTAATGTAAATGTAATGTAAATGTAATGTAAATGTAATGTAAATGTAATGTAAATGTAATGTAAATGTAATGTAAATGTAATGTAAATGTAATGTAAATGTAATGTAAATGTAATGTAAATGTAATGTAAATGTAATGTAAATGTAATGTAAATGTAATGTAAATGTAATGTAAATGTAATGTAAATGTAATGTAAATGTAATGTAAATGTAATGTAAATGTAATTTAAATGTAATGTAAATGTAATGTAAATGTAATGTAAATGTAATGTAAATGTAATGTAAATGTAATGTAAATGTAATGTAAATGTAATGTAAATGTAATGTAAATGTAATGTAAATGTAATGTAAATGTAATGTAAATGTAATGTAAATGTAATGTAAATGTAATGTAAATGTAATGTAAATGTAATGTAAATGTAATGTAAATGTAATGTAAATGTAATGTAAATGTAATGTAAATGTAATGTAAATGTAATGTAAATGTAATGTAAATGTAATGTAAATGTAATGTAAATGTAATGTAAATGTAATGTAAATGTAATGTTAATGTATTATAATTGTTTAATTAAACTATTAACTCTTAGCTGAATAAATATTTGCGATTCGATTGACTGTAGAAAAATTTGATACCAATTTATTGTTCAATATTTATTTTCTTTGTCAATTGACCTAATTTTTCATGTACACCTTGTTGTTTTATAATTGTGAAATTAATAATTTTTTTTGTCATTCTCGCTTGCATGCTATAAACGCTAAGCATGCGACATAATAATTTTAATTTCGTGAGGTTCAATATTGTTATGGAATATTAGATGAATTCAACTACTCTAGTAATAAGTAAACGTTTTTGACTTATTGTAATATGTTGTGACGGTAGACATTTTATTCTTTATATAAGTAATATGCAAAATAATTAATTACTTATTAGTTGGCCTTTAGGTGTGCTGATACAATAATGTCGCGCGTATAAGGAATAATTATCACTTTATAATTTGAGTATGTTAGTTGGTTCAATTAGCTACTTAAAGCAAGTGTAAAATATTTTAACTTATTTAAAACGTGGATTGAATTTTTTTTAAATTTATAAATAGTTGTTAGTAAAAATAATATCATTGTAACACGATTGTCACAAGCAGACACCGCCACAATGTATATTGGTTATAATAGATTTGCGAGCGGCGTGTTGCTTAACATAATAGAATACAATTGATAAATTATCTGTCAAAATATAACGATGAAAATCAACACAATAAGTAGGTAGTCTTCTATGTTATAATATCCAAGAGGATTATATTTACAACAAACAAATTATTTTGCCAACACAATATTTAGTTAAGATAAATTGTCTTTTAGAATAAATATGAAAGAACCACAAATTTATAGATATAAGTCGTACATTTTTCATACATCTAAAATACACGTCATATTTGTCGATATTCATAAATAATTCCAATCTGTATAAGATACTGAGCAAGGAGAAAACGAGTGTCAAAAAAAATTAATCTTTCAGAAAATCGATGTACATCACATGAATTTAATTTGATTTTGATTAATTTGACATCTGAATAGTTACGGAGATGTACACAAGCACATGCATACTTTATAATTATAATATATTGCCATTATTTAAGAATCCTTGTATACCAAAAACGAAATATGATATTGTTGACCCAATTTACGAAAGGATATTAAATTAAATTAAAATTTTCCCTTTAAACACGAGAACAATATTTATGGTGGTGGTCACGATTTTAAAGGTTTGAAAAACAGTATAAAATTTGAGCAGATATTGCAAAGATATTTGTTAACAGAAATGTTGATGATGGCAATATACAGAAGATTATTCAAAATTCGAATAACTGCGTGGAAACAGCTAGAACTGTAAGGATTGTGATGTGGGTGTAATTGGTCAAAAGGGAACCATTATTCTTTGTGGATTTGGGCGATGGTAAGGATACAACAAATAGAAAAATAAAAGGAGAGCCAATTATTAATTATTAGAGTCCTTATTACTATGGTGGTCATAAAGTATTTAGAAAGAATATTGAGTCTCACATTTCGAGCAAATAAACATGAGCTACTTATACGACCTAAATATGTCAGAAACATATTTTGGGATGGACCCTTTTTCAAGCAATTTTGATTTTTTTTTTCGAGATAACGATAATTTTGCTACCAAAGAAACTTATCAATATGGAAAAAGCATAGAAGAATTCCAAACAAAGTAAATGCAGTTATCATCTTCAATGAGACAGTATAAGAATATTGGCCCGAACCCCATACAGAGACGGCTACTAAATCGTTTTCAGTTCTATGAGAGTTGCTCGGGAGTATTTACTGGATATTAGAGCACATTGAGCACATCTTTACTATTAGTACACAGAATAATATCCATCTGATGGGGCAGGTTTAAAACATCTGTTGCTCAAAGTGTTTAACCTGTCTACTTGACCCGAAACAAGACGCAGGTTTAGCCAAGTATGCTGTAAAATCGTAGATTACGTGTGGCAGATGTTCTAAATCCCGCATCTTTTCCAAGACTTAAACAGCAATATTTTGAAATATAGAGACAGTCATAGGTCTCTAGATAATCAAACTCCGAAAAAGGAGCAATTGAAGTTAAATTCTGTTAAAAGCTGTATGGACATTTTTAAAAGCCTGTTTCCTCCTTTGAAAAGAGTTTGCTCCATGCAGCCATACACTTTAGTCAGTAAGCGGTGGAACAAGCCGTCCCCAAGAAAAGAGATTGCAATGGAGGCAAGAATAAAATTATCTTTAAAGCGATGATCTTAATCGAGAACATAACACGTGATTGCTCGGCGTGTCATACCCAGTAGTTTAGTTTAGCTTAATCGAAATTTGAGTTAACCACAATAACGATTTGTATATAAACATCAGAAATTTTGGAGTTAGGCACAAAAATTTCAAAAAATTCCTCCATGCGATCTCTAAGGAAGTTTGGTGTTTCCTCAAAACAGAGGGTGCAAGTATTTAAAACTTTTTATTACTATAAGCAACCCTTTAATCTTAACAAGTAAATGTATAACAGCGGTGGCATTTTGTAACATCACATTTTCAAAACTTTATCGAAATTTATCTCTCTTTTTCATGAACTGAAATTGGCGACTGTTTCGTTTATAAATAATTTCTTTTCTATTGCTATCACAGGCGACTATTTAGAATAAATGTGGCATTATCCCTTTCACTAATTTCGTTGAAGTATCACAAACAAATTATTTGGTGATATAGAAATCGAGTAGATATATCACAATTTTTTAATCTAGCAGCCTTAAAAATGATATAAAATATGAAATAGTATCACATTTTATTCTAGAGAAGCGAGACCTAAACTTCGATAAATTATCGAAAATGTGATGTTACAAAATGCCACCCCAGTTTCACATAATTTACCGATTCTCTAAGCAAGCTGTATATTACTGAGTGCGAAATAATTTAAGTGTCGATGTTTATTAAACCTGTTGCACTATTCTGGTAATTCTCCTGTATAGGAAACTGGGGGAAAGAATTTATATGCAATTTCTGTTCATCTATTTTTTTCAGCCTACTGAGGAGAAAAGTTTGATGTAAATATTTATAAATTGGGAATAATTTTTCCATATTTAAATTGGCAGGGAAAATTATTCCCAATCTAATTTTGTTTTCAGAAAATTTAACACTAGCTGTTTACCGCAATATGCCGGAACAAATATTTGAACAGAAATTACATATAAATTCTTTCTCCAGTTCCCTATTCCCTAGGGATTACTAGAATAGTGCCACTATCGACAAAACTCTTATGGACTATATAACCGAAAATGAAACGGACTGAAATGAAACGAAAGGATTGATTGCATGAAAACATGATAGGCTAGTTATGTAGAAGAAACGAAACGAAAAGGGACGAGTGAATTGATTCAATTCAAATGCCTTTCGATTTGGCTCTTGCGGTAGTTCACAATAAATGTAGTTTTGTTTATTTTGCTTGAGACGTCAAAACAATAAATTTACAACTGGAAAATATTAATGGAAATTCATAAGGAAAAATATGAAAAATTATAAAAGAAATCTGCTTTGGAATTTTAATGACAAAAAATAATGAAATTTATGATATGTGATTTTAATAACCTAAATTTGTGCTATATTTTCCAATTAGAATAAAATCTGGTTGGAGATTTCTCATTTTCTAAAAGATAAGTTTCAACCTATGCCATTCTTCAATGCTCACTATTTTTCAACTCTTCACAAATTTCATTTAACTTTGCAACCTCCATTTTGCAAAGAAAGAAATTTTTCTTTCATTTAAATACATCAAAATAAAAAAACCGAAACGTCAAAACTTTACCGATTCGCCTTACAATCAGCGTCATTTTGCCTTTCATTTCGTTTCCGTTTCAGTCCGTTTCGTTTTCGATTATATAACTATAGCCCATTAAGAATGTTGAGAAAAGTTAAAAAGAGACTAGTAGTCGATAAAATCCTGCGGGCTTAGTTCCAATCGCTTAATCGAAGAGCCGGAAGCCTTCGAGCAGTTTCCCTTACTTTTTAAAGATCGGAACATGTAATAGTCTCGTTTCGATGCTCTAGCGAGCTGAATCGTTAAATCTCTAACGAGAAATATTTTCAGTCTGTTATTGCTTTATGTTCCGGTCAGGTTTAAGAGGTGGCACCTTTTTGATCATCAGCTAAACATAAATAAATATTAAAAATTCGACAACCCTAAAATGAACTTAACTAAATCTTCCCGTGGACGTATTGGAGAACCCTCAATTCGTCGATTCGATGTCGACCGAAGACGTCTTTTTGAACCCGCCTCTGGAATGGTGCTCGATACAGCATATATACAGCAACATTTATTCTATCATACTGAGGTTGAAACTGGAATTGGAAGTTCGACCCTCCAAAATACTACCTTTAAGGGGTGCAACTATTTAAAAACAATATTTTTCGTTGAACCACGTTTTTCGATTTTCTGCTAAAATTTATTTTATGGTCCTGGGGGTGGTACTGAAAGTTCTCTAGTATAGGCTATATAGACTTACTATAAATGTAAATAACCACCCTCCACTTTGATGAAACGGCCCAATATGACCATTGGGTTTCCCCTGAATTAATTACAACAGCCTACAAATTTAATTAATTATACAAACATACGCTATAGTTTATTACAACAGCCCACACACACACACACACACATACAAGCTACTTTCCTGCATAAAGGATGCCCCTAAAATTAATACAACAGCTCACTTGTACAAAAGTCGATCATAATGTATCGAATGGCCTTCCGGTACAAATAATAGGTACCCCCGAATTTATTTCAACAGCCCAAACACTTAAAATTCGACCATAATGTATCGAATTACCAATATCGAATTTTACGGGTGTGTGGCCTTTTGTAATAAATTCAAGAGTGCCAATTTCTTGTACAGGTAGGCAATTCAATGCTTTATGATCAATTTTTGTACGTGTAGACTGTTGTAATAAATTTTAGGATACCTATTTCTCGAACCCGGATGAATTTCGTTTCATTATGATCGATTTTTGTGGGTGTGGAGAGTTTTAACCAATTCAGGAGTACCCATTTCTTGTAAAGGAAGGTAATTCAATGTACTGTAATTGGGGTGGGTTGTTGTAATAAGTACAGGAAGGTTATTTGATGCATAATGATAGAGTTTTTTTGATGTAGCCTGTTATTTTAATAAATTCCAAGTCCATTGTAAATAATGAACTGTTTCTGCGAATTTTAGAGTGGGGTGTTTCATTTCGAAATATAGAACTTTAGATGGCCACGTATATGACTTTATTTGAAAGATAATTTTATACCATTAATATTTAAATATAATCTGGACGTTCCACCTTTTAAATTTACTTCTGTCACTCCTCGCATCATTTCTGGTCGTATTTCGGCAATACATACCTCACAAAAATAGTTCACACGTTCACAGTAATCGTTCATCAAATGTTTCTTTCTGTAAATTATTTGTATCGTGCGCTGTATGGCATGTGGCCGTCCCGACATTTGGTTTCACGTGTCTCTGATGTTAATACTATCCAACTGAGGCACAAATAAATTAGTAATCATGTCTGTATATCGGTCTGCGTTGACTGTAACATTTTTACCAGCACCAATTTTGAACACATATGGTCCGATGATTGTTTCGGTTGATAAAGCACATCAAACGGTAACTTTTTATGGATGTAATGGTTTTTGAACAAGGCTCGTGGATCATCTTCCACTCCAATGCAACAGTCCTGCTTGTCGACATAGCCATTTAACCAAAAATGAGGTTCATCACTGAGGGAAATTTTTTATGGAAAGTTTGCATCGATGTCAATAGATTCGGCTCATTCCCGAATTGAACGAGGGTCGTATGGTTTTAATTCCTTATACGCAAAATCCTCAGTATAATTGTTGTGCATGATGACGAATCGAAACATTTCGATTCACCAGTAATACGCTCTAAGGAGTTGGTTTATCGAATTAACTGCTCTGTGGCACTATTCTGGTTTTCCCTGGGAAAAGGGCACTGGGAAAAATATTTTCATAGCATTTTTGTCTAAATTATATTTTTCTGGCCTACTGTTGAAATTAGTTGGTGTAAATATTTTTGAAACTTCTTAGCCGATTATGTTGGGACTGGGTATGTTGGATGGAAATGGGATTCTTAAATGTTTTTTGGAATAATTTCTGGAATATAGCCACCTGTGGCACTATTTTGGTAATTCCCTGGGGAAAGGGAACTGGGGAAAAGTTTATTTGTAATTTCTATTCAAACATTTTTTTCCAGCCTACTGAGGAGAAAAATTTCTATAAATATTTATAAATTGAGAATAATTTTTCCATACCTAAATTGACAGGGAAAATTTTTCTCCGTTTAATTTTGTTTTCAAAAAACGTAACACTAACCGTTTACCTCAGTATGCCAGGAATAAAATTAAAAATTACATATAAATTCTTTCCCTAATTCCTTATTTCCGGGGAATTACCAGAATAGTGCCACTGGGACGGAACTCGATCAATTATTTGCCAATTATGTTGCGATTGAGTATGTTGGATGGAAATGGGATTCTTAAATGATTTTTGGAAGAAGTTCTAGAATATGGCCTCCTGGGACGGAACTCGATCAATGCTTAACCGATTATGATAGAATTGGGTTGGCTGGATAAAAATGGGATTCTTAAATGATTTTGGGAATCAATTCTGAAATATGGCCACCTGGAACGGAACTCGCGCAATTCTTAACCGATTATGTTGGATGGAAATGAGATTCTTAAGTGATTTTTGAAGAAGTTCTGGAATATGGCCACCTGGGACGAAACTCGATCAATGCTTAACCTATTACGATGGGATTGGGAATGTTAAATGGAAATAGGATTCTTAAATGGTTTTGAGGAACAATTCTGGAATATGGCCGCCTGGGACGGAACTCGAGCAATTCTGAACCAATTATGTTGGGATAGGATATGTTGGATGGAAATGGGGTTCTTAAATGATTTGTGGAAGAATTTCTAGAATATGGCCTCCTGGGACGGAACTCGATCAATGCTGATTGATTGGAGTTTGGCCTGGAGTTTGGCCGGGAGTTTGGCCACGAAGGATGGAACTCGATCAAATTTTAACCGATTATGATTGGATTGGGTATGTTGGATAGAAATAGGATTTTTAATTGATTTTTGGAAAAGTTCTGGAATATGGCCACCTGGAATGGAATTCGATAATTTCTTAACCGATATTATGCTGAAATTGAACATGGTGGATGGAAATAAGATTTTCAATAGGTTTGTTTTTTATAGAAGAAATAGAAGTTGTTTAATATGATGGCCACCTTGGACGGAACTCGGTAATAGGCTGGTGTCTTTCTTGAATTAAGCGGCTCGTGATGTTTATATGTTTCTGATAAGGCTGGATGCGTTAAAATCTATCACCAATACGTGAGCCACTCATTTAATTAATGGGTTGACCGGCACGCCAACTACCTACACTCACAAAAACCGACGTTATGAACCCTACAAAAAGGGCTCAGATAAATTTTTAGTATTCTTATCAACAACGACCTCGAAAACTGTTCACGGGAACATGGAATATGACTGGATTTTTTTAACCAAGCGAAAATTTATACTTTTGAGGTACTTGCAATAGAAGAGCATAAATGATCTGGGAGTTAATTCCATCCGTTAGTCCGTTAAATTGAGCGACCGTTAAATTGAGCGACCGTTAAATCGGAGTCGGTTAAATCGAGGGTTTACTGTATATCGCTAAAAACAATTTCAAGTGTTTCCTTCGCCTCCAAATCACACTCCCGAAATGCTCGGACTCCGCAAGGAACAGCAGTATTTCGATAACCACTTCTTGTAATTGTCGATGACATATGTGATTTTTAAATTTTGGCCTTATGTTTTACCAAACATTTGCGGTTCTGGTGGAGCTTGAACCCTATTTTTTTTTAAATGAAAAGGGATATTTTCAGAAAGCACCCAAATCAATGGTTAGTTGCCGCCTGATAGAATTATATTCCAGCTACAATATGGCTTCATATAAATTTATATGAAAATCGTCTATAAGTTCCAAGAACCTTGATAACGTATAACTGCTAACCAAGTGGACAGCACCAGCCGTATGTTCGAATTTCAATAAATGGCCAAGTTCCAAAATTTCAGGTTAAGTTAAATAAAAGTTTGTATCTCATAAGAACTTCCTATGCCGGAAATGATTTTGTATGTTTGTATTGATATAAGGACAAAGTATGGTGAGCTTCCCAGTGCAAGCCGTAGGTTAAGCTTGGCACAATATTCTAGCTTCGATAAGGCCCCATATAAATTTATATGAAAATCGCCTATAACTTCCAAGAAATTCCCGGGCCGGAAGTAGCAATTGATGTTTAGAGATGGTGCGTCATCGGGTGAGTGCAGACCAAGTCGTGAGCACCAGTCAAGTTCAAATTTGGGTAATGTCCAACCTCCAAAATGGTGGAGTTAAATAAAATTGTGTATCTCTTTAGAACTTTCTACGCCGGAAATTGTTCTTTATGTTTTGAGTTGCCAATGATAAGGGTCACCTATGGTAGGCTAGCCACTGCCAGCACTAGCCGTATGTTTAAATTTGAGTAAATGACCAAGTTCAAAAATTTCAGGTTAAGTTAAATTAAAATTTGTTTTTTTTTGAGGGCTTCCTAGACCAGAAGTGATTCTTGGTTTCTTCAGTTGATAGTGATAAGGAGCAACTTTGGTGAGCTTCCCAGTGCCAGCCGCAGGTTAGGCTTGGCGCAATAAATGTATATAAAATTCGTCTATAACTTTTTAAGACATTTCTGGGTCAGAAATGAAGATTTATGTTTTAAAATGGTACGTTACGAATGAGTCTGACCAAGTGGCCAGTACCAGCCGTATGTACAAATTTGAGTTACTGGATAAGTTCTAACATCTTAGGTTAAGTTAACTAAAAATGTGTATCCCTGAAGAATTTTCTTGCCTGTAAGTGGTTCTTTATGTTTTGAGTTAGTAAAGATAATGGCAAACTATGGTGAGCTCCTCACCACGAGAAAATTGTCTCTAACTTCCAAAACCTTCCCGGGCCGAATTACCAAATTAAGCGCAAATGGGTGATTTTCTAGACTTGCCCGAATTTTAAGTGTTTTATTTCGAATTTAACTTAATTTCAAAATACGAGATTTTTATTTCGTCGGTATATTAAAAGCATAAATGTGAGTCGTTTTTTTAACGAAAAGTGTAGCTACACAAATTAACAAAACGAGTAAGTGTCCAAAACGGTGTAGCATTGAAAGCCGGTCATAATAATATATTTTCTAAAAAAATCCTACACTTTTCGAAAATTTGTGTAGCTACACTTCCCATTTAAAAATTCTTTTTGGTATAAAATCACTTACCTGTACAAAATGTTGTACACTTTCCAATACCATGCCATACATTTTGCAATTATTTCAAATATTTGTCTCGTGCGCACAATCAAAGCGTCAGGAACCAGATAACAAAAATCTGATGATGTTACAAAATTTTAAATTTATTCTGTTTGATATGTAAATTAAATATCCATTTTGTTGCACGTTTATTAAAACACTTATCTGAATTGATTTTAAAATTTTTATAAACTTTTAAATTAACATTTACAACTTTAATTTATTTATTCGTATTTTACGTGTACATTTTCTATTCAAATATTTAAATCGTTAATTTAATTTCTATATGGTAATGATTTGATATTATTATAGGAAGGTAAAATAACAGTGAAGAAGAAGAAGAAGAACACTCGTAAGAAGAAAGATTTTCAATTTATCCTGTTTCCTAAAAACATTATCGAATTTTTTTTTTTTGTTAAATGCTGAAAACGCTTTTCTGTGCAAAACTATGTAGTGTCGCGGTATGCGCCGGAATGGGTTTAATAAATAATTTAGAGGTTAAATATAATTTGCATGTTCTTTGTTTTTGGTGTAATCGATTTTTAGTCTGCAGGATAAAAACAGGTGAATATGGGCGTCAGATAAGGTATATGTGTAGTTAAATTTCTAGAGAATTATTATGTTTACGTAAAATAATACATATTTTGTAAATTTTCTAAAGTATCGCATAAAACAGAAATTATTAGGAGTGGGTCATTATTTTGGTTTAATGTTGTCAAATTTGTTTTTGATGTTACGAAAAAGGTAAATTTTATTACCAATAATTTATGTTTTCATCATAATTTCTTGTCAGTGTTATGTAGGTATTGTAAAATTTAAAAGCCTGATTTTAAAAATAAAAAATTGAATTCGAGCGCCCGCGGGCCAGCCGGACTTTTAAAGTTTCAGCAAAGTCTCGATTTTGAAAATCGGAATTTTGAAAGTCGGGATTTTAAAAGTCGGGATTTTGAAATTCGGAATTTTGAAAGTTGGGATTTTTTTTTTTGGGGATTTTGATAATTCGGGATTTTGTGATTCTGAATTTTCAGCCGATCCTTGTTAAATTTCTAACAGGCTCAGAGATGTTTATTGCTGGTAAGACAGATTTATTTAGGGTACTAACTGACGTGAGGAGTCCGGCTTGAACATTTTCTTGACGTTTGATAAGGCGCCGTCATTTTAGTTTTAAAATTCAGTCCTCTTTATTTGGATAGTTGTCGTAGTTGTTCCCCAAATGACATCGAGCGAAGTAAAACGAATCAGCAGCCACATTTCTAAACTAGGAACATGGGTTATTATAGCAAATGAGTGTGTTATAACTGAAATTTGCAGATTTAGCACCAAAACCCAGGTGAGATGCAAGCTCAAATCCAAAAAACTACAGAAAATATAAAAATGGATGATCCATGATTCATGAGTCTCCAATACAACCAGAATCAGAGCTTTTTTGTTAGACGCAAACAAAATTAGTTATAATTTTATCGAAAACAACGGGTTTTTTAAAAATTAGGCATCTAGACACAGACGGATTGAGCATTCGGAATTAAACTTTTTCCATATGAGATCCTTGCGAAATTTAATGAAATACTGTAAATCGAAAGTGACAGCTTTCAAGGAGGAATTGTCAATTTTTGCAATGATGTTCAAGATTCAAATAAATTTAATGATTAAATTATCAACAAGGGTTGACCTGGTTGGTTTTCTGAAGTGTCAGCAGGGACAATGATTATTGATTTTAGGCAGTTTCACTAAAAATCCTGTAAGTTTATTTTTCCTAGTGTTCGTTATCATTGTATACATTCGTGGTAAAAGAAAATCAGCCTTTGGCCACAACATATTCGCCCCTCCCTTTTTTATACATAAGTTTGTTATTGGATGTTAGAACTTGTACTATACAGTTTCAAATTTGTGTGACGGTATGTTTGACATTCAACTAGGAAACGACCCTGGAAGCTCTAAAAGCTCAATAAGTATCCTCCATTGGCAGAGAGAACGGACAAGCGAAACCTTCTTATGAGCCGAAAACATTATTGAAATGAGGCAGGAGAGTTCGCCTAAAGGCTCTCAACACCAAAAATACAGAGATCGAAGGAGGAATCACAGAGCAATACAAAGCGGATTAGAAACTATAACCAGGCCATTCAAATAGAAGCTAAAAGAGCACAGAGTGGTGGCTGGCATTGACAGAGCCCACTAAGATTGATTTGAACCATCCAGAAATTGAAGGGAGGTGGAGAAGACCTTGACCGCCACTTTCCTAAAAATTATGAGGGACAACCCTGGAACCGCTCCGTTTTGCCGGGAAGGAGGGTGGCACTGTACCGACGAACAATCATTGACCCTGTTTACAAAGAGGTTATAGAGAGCCTAGATGAAGTCTGAGGCTTAACTATTGAATTCGACATTCGTTATTTAAGGCTATCGTTTATCTATAGCAGACAAAAAGAAGAGAAAAGAAAAACGTAAAAATGGTTAGACTAAAATTAGACGCTAGAGAAGATATCCCCGCACATCCAGAACCCGCGGAACCGGAAATACTACAAATTAGTAATCCTGAACTTTCGACCTGCAACTGGAGAGTGGCCACGATGGAAGAACCAAAGGATAATCAGCCTTCCCATCAGACACCTAATATCATATTAAATAGAAAGTTGATGGCTGCGCAAGCGATCACCAATGGTTTAATTAGCTATGGTTTCAGTTCAGTAATACTCAAGATTTCAAAGCACTGAGGACGGAGATATCCAATTCGATGGGATTACTTTTTGGATCCCTCGAGGAATCATAGTCAGAAGAAGAGTCTGATGCAACTGTGGCGGAGCGGAGGTAGAAGTAAAGAATCAAACCTAATGTTTAGGTTTCCGCTGATTAACCTCCATCAGAACCTCGGGTTGGTGAAGACCAAATATTTGGAAGATTCCAAGTAAAATTTAAGTAAAATTTTTCCTGCATTCTTCGAAAAAATTACCTGAATGTCTTTCTGTTATCAAATTAGAGTAATTCAGATGTAGTCTACATTCCACATAATCGGGAAGATATCCCACCTGTCACTTCTGGAAGCTCATTAAAGGAGGCTGAAAAATAAAAAAATTGGTGTCATCCTGCTAAGTGATGTAAATTCACGTCACACAATTTGGGGAAGCACTTATACGAATGAACGAGGTGAGTTTCAAACCCCTTGATTTAATACAAAAGCTTGATGTAATAGTGAACCAGCTATCCGACGCCTTCAATAAGGCTATATTAGGTGTGTGTCGTCCAAGTAGACTTCGTGCAAAAATGCAGGAGTCTCTTTAAAAGAGCCAAGAAAACTAAAGCTGCTAAGTACTTGGACTGCTACAAGGAAGTCCTCAAAAGAAACAAATACGAATTAAGAAATGTAAAATACAGAAGTCCATACTAAAACATCTAGGTTGCGTAGAGTACTATCTCTAAGTTCCACCACTCTCAGTTTTCTCCAATGACCGGATGATTCTTGGGCCGTAGCTAGTGCAAAATCTTAGAAGCAACTAATGAATTCTAACTTTCCAGAGCTACCAGTCTATGAAGTCATAGGCACTGTAAAAGTAGCAGTAAAAAAATCCTGTGTGCCATAAAGAGCGTTAAGATTTACAAGTCAGCAGAATTCGGTGGCATTAATCCGGATGGTATCAAACAAACCACTGACTTAACGTTACCCTGGCTGGAACTTATCTTCAAAGGCAGCCGTGATCTGACACATTCCTGGTTAATTGACTGAAGAAAATGTAATAATTATACCTAAGGCCGGGAAAACCTCTTATTGCAGCCCCAAAGACCTTAGCCTAAAAGTTAAGCCTCTTTTCTTCTACAATTTTTCGAAAGACAGGTAAAAGTTCAAATTTGGAGTCGATTGAGCCAAATGTTCTATCGAAATCCCAACATATGCATATTGTGAGGGCAAATCTGTCGAAACTTTTCTCTACAACCGTATTGCTCCTATCGAGAAATCCTTTGACTATAAGGAATACATCATGATAACAGAAGTGATCATGCAGTCTCTCTCTACTCTTAGCACGGATGAGTTAATGGAAAAACGATTCAAGGAAGACGAAGACTTGAAGAGACAATATCATAGGTTCTGGAACGAATCCAGCTTAACCATATATGGAACTAATCAAAGATGATTTAATAGCAGAAGGGTTCTCGTGTTTACTACATGCCGCATGATTCCTTAATAAAAGAAGACAGAACAATAAACAAATTGAGAGTAGTTTTTGATGCTTCCAGTAAAAAAACAACAGGCCCATCTCTAAACGAAATTATGTATGTCGGTCCAACTTTAAAACACAACCTAACCACAATATTGATGAGATGGCAGAAGCATCGTTATGTATTTACATCGGACATTGAGAAAATGTTCAGACAAATCAATGTAGCCATAGGGAAGATCAAGATTTTCAACGAATATAGTTATAGATTAAGAACTGTCAAATATTGTATGGCATCTGCAACTTATTTGGCTACGAAAACATTACAACAGTTAGAAATAGATAAAGCTTCAAGATATTCAATTGGCTCAAAGATTGTACAAACAGATTTCTATGTAGATGGCCTCTTAACTGGAGCCAATTCAATTGGCTTCCTTTCCAGTGGAGGATTTAACCTCAGAAGATGGACAAGAAATGAAAAAGCAATTTTAGAAGAACTGCCCCACAGCCAAAAAGCAACGGTACTACTAAAGATAGAGTTTAATGACACAGTCAAATCACTTGGGCTATTCTAGAACTCCATAACAAATGCGTTTTAATTTAAAGTTTCCATTGTTCCAAGAACGATTTTATCAGAAGCGTCTAGGCGTTTAAACCCGCTAGGATAGTTAGCACCAGTAGTGATCCAAGCAAAAATCCTACTTTTAGACTTATAGGCTTCTGGTGTACGATGGGACGACAAATATCCACTTGACTTTTGAAAACAGTTAGAGAAGGTTAGAATTCATCGTCGGATGAACTACAACAATGGCCCAAAAATGGAACTACGTGGTTTCTGCGACGCCTGTAACCAAGCTGTGTTTCTAATCAAGCTCATTTGACTGAAAATATTCAGTGAATGCGGGACTGACTTCGTTGGAGCAGATAAACAACTACAAAGCCAAGCAAAACAACTGAAGTTGAAGTCAAGAACAAAATAGCACAGATGAGAACTGAGTGGCACTTCTTGCCCCTGGCAAGTTCACATTTTGGAGGCTTGTGGGAAGCTGGAGTCAAATCTATGAAACAACGTCAGCAACAATAACTTCAAACAGAAACATGTTTGAATTCCAGGCCATTAGCCCCTCTTACAAACGACTCAGATCAAAACGGATTTTTAAGTCCGGCACATTTTTCGATAAGGTGGGAGAACTAGTAATCCTCAAAGATGATCAACTACTCCCTACGCATTGGCCACTAGCCAAAATCATCGAACTACATCCGGGGACTAGTCAGGGTAGTTACACTCAAATATAAAAACAAAACGTTGAAGAGGAATCTTACGAAATTATGCCGCCTTCCCTTAAATAACGAGACTGAAGACCACGTGAACATGCAGTACGAGAATAGTAATCTGGCTCAGTTGATAATAGACAAAAAAGGAAATCAGTCTCAACGAACAACACAAAATACAGCAACAGCCATACAAAACGACAATATACAGTCCACAAAGAACAACTAAAAATTGAGAGAGCAGCCCAAAGTCGAGCAAAAGCAAATCATCTAATGTTAGCAATGCTCTCAACTTGCTGTCTGCTAGGTTTCGCACGAGGCCTAATCAAAGTCACTCCATTTAATCATTCGACAGGAATATATTTCCGGGATCTAGGTAAACTCGAGTAGTAGCTGCGAAGTAAGTAAATTAATTTGTACACCAAGATGAGCTTTTAGGAGGAGATAGAAGAAAGCACAAATCGAGCTGAGAGTAGCCTGGAAGGAGTTGTCTGGTTTAAACTGCAATATGAAGACTACAAATTTCAATAAAAGTTATTTTGTGCCACAACCACAAACAAAAAATGTTTGATCATTTAAAGGCGAAATTTTGGGTAATTTATAAAAAAACTTAAAACTATCATATCTCAGTTACCGTGACACTTAGGACAGCAGTTCCATGAGATGAAAGCTTCCAAACGACCCCCTACTCTGCCAAAAAATAAATTGTCAACGTCAATTACGTATGAGCGTAGAGAAGTTTTTCCTATGCCAAATTTGCTAGAAGACGGGAACATCTTAATGGTTGCCATCAGTTTCACGTGACTTTCTGATCAAAGAAAATGGACTTCGTCTCACCAGGTTTAGAATGCGTTTCCAAATTTTACGTTCTTTAAATTTGGTGGCGGGGATAATATGAAACAAGTTCCAAAAATCAATTCCTAGATACAATGGTTGTTCTAAACTAGGAACAATATTGAGGAATGATTATATGATTTGTTATCGTGTCGAACTGTCGTGTTTAGAACACGGTATGGCTTGCTGCCTCCTGCATGGGCATAGTTCTCTTTAGTTGATTCGGGACAAAACATTTTTGAGATCCATGAGTCTCACTTCTTCTCTGACCTTTTTGATCGTCTTTTATTTCAAATGTATGTCAAAACTAGAGGAGAGGTCGGAAACAATCATCGCTATCGCAAAATTTATGAACTTTCTCATCATAATTGTAACACAAAAGTTCTCTTGGAGAAAATCGAAATTTTGGCTGCCCATTTCTCCATGTGTTGAATTCTGATCTTCAATATTTTCGAAGGCTAACATTTGATATTCAGAACAACACATGAACGATTTGATATTCAGAAGTAGGACTCGATCTCATTGATAGTTGCGCCCTTTCTTCTGAGACACAAGTGCTTTCTTATGCAGTGCACCTGAGAATTGGTTAATGTATCGTTTGAAACCGTCCTGTCAGTTAATTGGTATTAAAAACCACTTCGCATATTTTGCATTAAAATCTCTATATCTTCCTCCTCAGTCTAAGGAACTTTACATTGTAGTCTCATGCATATTTGGTGATAGAATTTTACGGTATGATATAAAAGGGCCGAATATCGAAGGGCCGAATGTCGAAGAGTTGAATGTCGAAGGGCCGCATTTTTTTTTTATTTTTTTTTAGAAATATATTTTTTTAAATTTTTTATCTAATTTAATTATTTTTTATTTTTTGTACATATCTCTTTTTGAACCAAAAGAAAATGGCACTATTTAAGTCCAAACCACACAAATGTGTGGATAAAAAATCATAGTATGTAATGGCGTTTTTGATAAAAAATTTGGCTAAAGTGTAGATGACGTATACATCGCGGAAATCGGGTAAGATGAGATTTTTTTAAAAAACTTTCTTTGTAGGATTGTGCATCTATCGTTTTTAGGAAGTGCAAGCCAAAAATTTCGAGAAAATTCTGACCTTTTCATTTTTTTGGTGATAAATTGCGTATTATATTATTCAAAATAGTACAAATGTGTTATTTTTTTTTAAATTTTGATATTAGCATTGTATTTTAATAGTTTTTCGACAGTACAAGTAACTTTCCCGGGAAAATTTTGCAATTTTTCTAGGAAAATTTTATTATTTTTTTTACTTAGTTTAAAATTATAAATAAAATTTTCCACTTGAAGAATTGTATAAATTCTGGAAAAGCGGAGGTTGGGGAGGCCCCCATCCTCTAAGGTGTAAAACGAATTAAAATTACACTAAAAAAAATTTATATTTACAAAAGTTGATTTTTTTAACATTTGTGGTATCAGAAGAAGCGATAAGAGCGATAAAAACTCTTTGATCTGTGTCTGCAAGGTTGACGAAGCAATTATTATTAATAAAAATAAATAAAACTAAAAAAAATATTGAAAAAGTAAAAAAAGGGAAAAATTTTCCGGAAAATCAAAAATTTTTATTAAAATAACGCAAAAATGTAATTTGTTACCCGTTTTATGACAGTTTAATTCGAATTTTTATCATTAAAGTTAAGATTTTTGGATGAAAAAAATCAAAAACATATATTTTTGGAAAAACTGAAAATTTTTTAGGCAAATGTGGTGATTTTTCCGAAATTTTTGGCTTGCACCTCCTAAAAATGTTAGGTGTACAATCCTATAAAGAAATTTTTTTTAAAAATTTTCATCTTACCCGATTTCGGCGATGTATACGTCATCTACACTTACGCCAAAAATTTCCCTTGTTTTCAAGTACAACCAACACAATTGTGTATATAGTTATAATGTTTTTCTCTCGGACGAAAATAATTTTAAAAGGAATGCACAAATGCGTAACTTGGGTCAAAACACATACAAAAATAAATTTTTGACATGGTACTTTTACAGAAATTCATTTATGCTTAATAAAAAAAAATTACAAAATATTCAATAAAACAACAAATTTAAAAAAATATATTTCTAAAACCAAAAAAAATTCGGCCCTTCGACCCATTCGGCCCTGCGACATTCGGCCCTTCGACACATTCGGCCCTTCGACACATTCGGTCCTTCGACATTCGGCCCTTCGACATTCGGCCCTCGCGGAGTTATTGGTTCTTAGTCTCAATAATTCTTCTAATTTCCAAATCAGACCACCTATCTTGGAACCTTTCGGAAAAATGCTGCTTAGAGCTCATTTCGTTTAGCAACATTTGTTCATATGAATTCAAAGACCTTGCTAATCGACCAATTTGGATTGGTTCCGTCACCGCGACGACGAGAAAAACTATGATAATCTGAAGAATATCGAATGTTTGACAAACCATGAAAATAATTAACACTCAAAGCGGAGTTATATTTCAGTACATTTGTGTATATTTAAGGATAATTGAGATACTTGATGACTTCTCTATCGTCTATGTAATATAAGCAAAATTAGAGGTGCTTGGTTCGTTAGGAGAGGATTCTGGCTAATCATTAAGTTCGGTCATTAAGTTCATTAAGTCTATCTATTCTAGATGCTTGGCCAATCGGTGTCTCTGGCCCGATATCAATTCTGTGTTTTACCATAGTGGCCCTTCCATTATTTTCTGCTGCACCACAGAAAATAGACATGTATATCGTCCTAGTAATCGTCGCGCTTCATTTGCTTGCTCCAATGAGATATGTTCTGTACAGTTCTGCATTAGTTCTCCTATTATTTCCTTTGGTTCTGCTGTTTAGAATTTTCTCATTGGATTTTTATGTTCGCATTTCACTATGATACATAATTCTTCAAATTTTCCAATGATTGTCCCTTTCTTGTTTGTTTTTGACATATTCGAGAGATTTAGTTAGAGCTATAATTGGCTACTAAGGGTTTCCCGATCATTACTTCTCTAATTCATTGTTTCGGTGCATTAGCTTCTATAACCAACAACTTGGGTGACCTCGAACCTTCGTTCAATCTTCCTCAAATAAATATTTCTGCATTTATTTCTGTAATCTATTGATGAGAATTTCCTTTTGCACCCTGCCCCTATCGCGATTCGAAAATTGTACCCCCCGATCCAAACGCCAAAGCTTTCACCACTGTGCCGTTTGGTTAGGTACTCCACCTTTAATATTGCCGTAGAGGATATTATGACCCTAGAGTTAAAAAATAACAAATCTATAATTCAAAATTCAAATTTTAATCGAAACTTTCATGACGTCTATGCAGAAAACGTTACAAGAAACTAACCGGGCAAAGCAAACATCTAAAATCGACGGTTTCTTCCTTTTAATGCATGTTATGCCTGCCCTACAAAATTTAATCGAATTATTTGTGCCAGAATATACATTATTTTTTGCGAATGGTGAAAATATGAAATGGTAAGGAACCGTCCACTTATCGAGTGAGGCCTACCTAATTATAACGTGTTTACCGTATACAGAGGCACGTAAAAATTTGAACTGTGTAGTTTTTCAAACAAACAATTTTGCAAATTTCCTTTAAATACTCAAAACGTTAAGGTAAAAATTCATTGACGAAATCTTATTAAGACATTTACAAACTCTTAACTACAGTGTTTTGTCGATCTTTGAGGGTGAGATAAAATAAAATTCTTCAAATAGTTTATTCGCATCACCGCATATTTGAAATTCGTTTCCACAAACAAAAAGGAAATAATAAAGAAAACATTTTATTTTGTTCCGGTTCGAGAATTACACAAGCATCAAATTATTTATATTCGGATGAAATACCAAGCAGGTATTTTCATAAATATTTTTCTAGGATCTCTTTACTTAATTAAATTGAACCCATATACCCCCCGGTCGTTGCTGAATACCAATTTTATTGAAATTTTCTTTGTATTTTATAAAAAAAAACTATTTTAAGGGACCAACGTCGTATACCACAAATACCCATTTTCAATCAATTAAATTCATTAAATGCAATGCCCGTATGTGTAACACAGCAAGACAGATTCATAAACTCCATAGTCTCTTATAAATTTATGATTAAATTAAATATAAATGTAAGTTTTCTTATTGAGTTCTTCTTCTTCTTCTTCTTCATTGATATAAATGTCTTTTGGTTTGTGCAATAACTATCAACATATTCATATTCATTCAAAATTAGCCACTTGGTATTAAAAATCACGCACAAACTATAGTCACGTATTAATAATAATCACTGTAGATCTTATTTTGGAAGCACTTCATTGAACTTTATTTTCTTAATTAAAAAATTTAACTAATAATTTTTTGTAAAAATAATTTGCCACAGTAAAAATAATAATTTTCGGACAAAAAATAAAATTTTATTCGGAATGAAGCAACAACTTGAGTTCGAACCACTATACAAAATTTTTTTTTATTCAATATTAGCGCACTAGGTGTTTATAAACCACCCACTCATGTATCTTTACTGAGCTAAATGTTCTGATAAACTAAAATAATAATATTATTGTTTGGCGTATTTATAACCTACATATAATATTATTATTTCGGTATGGTGAATCGTTCTCTGAGTGGCGGTTGTCGAATTGTTTGCTCATTTCGTGATACGCGCGTATAAAACGAAAAGAAAACTCAAAGTGAAATTATTATTTTTCCATACTGTATATTAAGGGGAAAATTCATCTGCGTACAATGAATAATTTTCTTTGAATGCTATGTAAATACGATATGCAATTTGGTATGGTAGATCAAGGTACAAGGTACAAGGATTTATCTTATTGAATTTGTTTTGGGTTTCATACGAAATCCCGCGTTTAAAAATACCGAACATAAAAATTTTGCAGTTTAAAATACTTTTTAGGTGATTCCCGTACACAATATGTCTTGAAATTATCGATTCTTTGGGTATGGCTTGAGGAAGGCTTTGGAAGTACGTCCATACCATAATATACAATTTGGCCATGTTTTATGACACCCATTGGTCAGGATCAGTTCAAATTTTATATGAAAAACCTGATCAAAATATTTGTTGTATTGCGAAAATGAACTGAACCGGATCAGATCAAGCATCAAGAAACACAGCTATTGTAACGAAGGGTTGGTGTCATATTCCCGAACGACAAAATCCCACAGAACAGAAACGCGAGAGTCATAATCCCTATTATACAAAATCCCTCCCGAAAGGACAAAATCCTGCAACCCCGAATAAAATTGAATTCCGCAAAAATTTTCTCGAGATTAACAGAAATCAAGAGGTTTCCAAAAAAGGTTTCATTTAGTTAATGATGGTACCATCTAAATGTAAATAAATATGCTTTTTTAAAATTTTAGAATTCAAATCGGGTTGGTGACAAATTCCCGAAAGTCAAAATCCCGCGAAACAAAAACCCAAGAGTCGTAATCCCGTCGATTCAAAACCCAAAATGGTACAAAATCCACAGGGTACAAAATCCCGAAGTCACATAATCCTGAGGGACAAAATCCCGAAAGGGAGTTATATAAAATGTACCGTCTAAATATGCTTTTTAAAAATTTTAGAATTGGAATAATTACTTAATTATGATTATTACTCATTATTAATTAGATTGTTTCTATTTTGTTTTATTTGTTAATAAAATTAATATGTTAATAATATTTTATAATTATATTATGTATTTATTGTTAATTTTAAATCATAGTTTTGCAAAAATCATAATTAAACTTAAATTTTTAATTAAAACAAATATAATACAC
Source organism: Nephrotoma flavescens (assembly GCA_932526605.1). Lineage (NCBI taxonomy): Eukaryota > Metazoa > Arthropoda > Insecta > Diptera > Tipulidae > Nephrotoma > Nephrotoma flavescens. Next base: position 56,945,420 of record OW052220.1, on the reverse strand, counting down.
TAATTTTGACTATCAATTAATTTATAAGCAAGCATTAAAAATTTATATTCGAAAATTGCGGTTAAATTTTGTCAGTTTATTAGTTTAAATATCTGTATATGCAATAACAGCCATAGTCTTCTAACAAAGAGACTTTGAAAATTTCATAGGTTTTCGAGATTTGGTTCCCGAGAGATTTTGAAATCTCGGGATTTTGTATTTTCGGTATTTTGTACACTAGGAATTTTTCACCGTAGGAAGCTTATTGCTTCGGGATCTTTAAAAAACTTCGAAATTTTATACCTACGGGGTTATTAATATCGGGATTTTGTCCCACTTCCTTTATATAATCACCATTAACTAAATGGAACAAACCTTCTTCAGAAACCTTTTGATTTCTGTTAATCTTGAGAAAATCCCGAGTAAAATTTAATTTCAAACGGAACTCAATTTTATTCGGGATTTCGTACTTTTAGGATTTTTTCCCTCGGGATTATGTAACTTCTCGTGTTACTGCTCCGCGGGATTTTGTCTTTCGGGAATTTGACACTAACCTATCGTTTTTTTAACAAAACTGTCAAATTTTCATAGGTTTTCTGGATTTTGTCCCTTGGGAGCGTGCTCCCGGGAGATATTGTACCTCGGATTTTTGAAATCTCGGGATTTTGTATTTTCGGGATTTTGTAACCTTCGGAATTTTGTACCTTCGGGATTATTAATATCAACGTTTTGTCCTTCTTCCGACACCAACCAATATTTTTCAAACAAATAGACTTTGAAATTTTCATAGGATTTCAGGATTTTGTTCCAGAGAAATCTTGAACCTCATAATTTTTAAATCTCGGGATTTTGTATTTTTGGGATTCAATATACTCGGGGTACAAAACTACAGAATTTGCACCCTCGCGAATTTATTACTTCAGGATCTTTATAAACCTTCGGGATTTTGTAACTTCAATCCATATTTTTCTCAAAAGTTTCATAGGTTTTCGGGATTTTGTTCCCAGGAGATTTTGAACCTTGGGATTTTGGAATCTCGGGATTTTGTATTTTAGTGGATTTAATATTGCGGGATCCTTATAAACCTTCGGGGTTTTGCACTTTTTGTTTATTAATATCGGAATTTTGCCACTCTCCCATTACGAATTTGCCCTGTCAACACAGTCTAAATCATTGGATTGGGAATATCTTTATAGAATTTGGCGGTTACAACACCAATTCTCGTAATTCACACACATCTGGAATATTCACGAAAATACCGGAATCCCTGCTTAATTTCCAAATATTTATCTAAAATTTAAGCCGCTACTGAAATATTCCCGAAATATTGCAACAATAATTGCAATAATTACACCACTATTTTCACTTGTTATATTTCCGCTATTCACTTTCATTTTTAATATTTCACGTGCCGAATCCAAAGGACACGCCAAGATTGAATCATTATGTTTGTTGCACTCGTACTCGTATTTATACACCGATCAAATGTTCTAGAATCGCCTAGATTTTTTCTATATTTTTTTATAAACTACTTTAATCGTCAATACAACAAAGTATTTGTAAAACTCCTTTAGTGCTACTACTAAACCCCAGATGTCACCAATCTCACCAATGTGAGTACACCCCCCCCCCCCCCATCTATGCCTTAACTTCACCTTCGTCCTTGCCGCCCCACGCCATTCAACATTGCAGCTACTCTCTATATGGTCAACGACAATCCACTCCATCACTGTTGGCACGCCAGCCGCCTATTCCATACTCGGAATGCAGGTGATGTTCAACATCCATTCATCCAATCTGTTTTCTTTGCAAATAGCCAACACCCCCATTGTTAACGCCCACTTTAACCCGCATTTCATAGATGTTTTCATAGAGATGTTTTCCGTCTTCGTATGTGCCATGAGCGACATATGGTGTAGCCCGTTCAATCTAACATCACTGTCGAACCTCATAATGTCATACCATTTAGCTCTTCATACCATTTAGGAAGACATCTTCCAGGCACAAACTTATACAGACCAGGCTGAACAGCCGCTGACACTTGCTGCCCCGACATTCACAACTGGTAGACCATCTGCAATCCTCACACGCCTTGACGTCCCGGTTCAATTTTTGTTCAATTTCAATGTTTTACCAACGGAATTTCATCTGATTCAAAGGTGACCGCTTCAATTATTCCATATCGATCTGGCCGATTGATATGGAATTATCGAATCAATCACCATATCGAAAAAAGACACCTCTAGAATCAGCATCATCACTTTCAGCAAGATTGCCGCACAAGCCTGGATTACTGTTATTCTTCGTTACATAAGCAATCCTTACACCAAAGTCGTTGAAACCATCTCTATCAGGTGAGCTGCCGTTTACCCCATTCAATATGGTATTCAGTAGTAAATGGCTCACTATGAAACGCCCATTATTCATTCGGTTGAGTATCCACAATCCCGAGAAGTTTGTTGCTTTCTTATTGAACTGTGCAATATCCCGGTTCAATTATTCTTTACTCTCGAGCTGGCTCAGCTGATTCTCCTTACCTGTTATCTACTCGCCAACACTCGACTCCACAAACCCAATGGTTCCTCCTGACCAGTACCATTTCCAACATCCTCTCCCCACTGGTATGTGACTGCTCCTTCTGCTTCGTATCGCCTTCATCGTCATTTCGTTTGCCAAACATGATGTCTATCATTTGATCCAGTTTCTACTCAGTTTTCTCTCTGCCTATTTTAATTTCTTTAAAATCTTGCGTCAAATCTTTACTTCTTTGACCAAGTTTTTTGATGCAATATTGTTGAGTTATAACAGCCAATATAATTGTGTCATATCGAAAGTTCCAGGTAGTCCGGGAACTACCTCCACCATCTCACGTTTATCACCTAGTTTTCCTTCTATTATCTCTTGGAGCTCATAGTTATCCAGGTCTAATCCTTGGTTCTCTATAGCCTCCCGTAGTCGCAATGCTAATTCATTTTTGCAACGAACCGTGGAAAAATTACTCTGCTTTAATTGAAATTTTAACTCCGTAAAAGTAAAATCCTTAACACCCATCGTCTAATAATCACAGTCCCATCGCTGTCTCCAATTTTTACGAATTTGCCCTGTTAAATCCGATCCTTATCACTGGGTTGTGAATATCGCTTTAGAATTCTACAATTACAACAACAATTCTCAACAAATCTCTTTATAATTTCCAAATATTTACGTAATATTCTACTGGACTATTTCCGAAATATTTCAACAATTACTTCCCCACTCTAATTTTACCAACACTAAAACACAACAACAAATTATTTCCACAATTGTTTATTAACACCATTTTCAACTTTTAATTACACCAGAAGTTTCACTTAACACCACTATTCACTTTCACTTTCAGTCTTTCGCGTACCGATTCTCCCAAGTGACACACCAAGACTCCTCATTGTATTTGTTGCACTCATATTTATACATCAATCGAATATTCTAGATTCGCCTAGATTTTGTTCCAGATTATTATAACCTGCTACACAACAAAATTTCATTAGTACCACTATTCAACCCCAGATGTCATCAATCTCACAAAAAAATTTTGTTATGTTCTAAGACTCAAATGAACAATTTCTGCTGAATAAAATGTCTCGTCAATACCGAATCTATTTTCTATCAACCAAGTATGCGAGATCGTAACATTACCCTCCTAAGGCTGTTCGTCCCGAACAGGATCCAAACTACCGCCTCTGTAGGTTAGGTCGTATAACGGAAACCAATTCAATTTCACCTTAGTCCTTCCTCCCGATGCCATTTAACCTTGCCATTACTCTCCAGTGTCCACTGTATCTCAACCCACTTCTTGACGGCAATCTACTCCATCACTGCTGGCATGGGGAGCGGTATGAAAATCTCGAATTATCAAAATCCCGATTTTTTAAAAATCCCGCTTTTCAAAATCCAATTTGAAAAAATGAATTTTTCAAGAATTTTTGGAACTTGGCCATGCTCAATGGAACTTGGCCATTCCTTAACTAATAATTATCAAATTTCGTGTGCGTAATTCTATTTGGATTCTAACTTGAATTTTAAACGAAGTTCCGGAATTTGGTCATGCTGAATGTAACTATAGGCCACTTCTTTACTAATTATGGTCAAATTTGGTATATACAACTGAATTGGGATTTTAATGTGGATTTAACGTGAAGTTCTGGAATTAGACCATTCTAAATGCAACTTGGCAAGTTCTTAACCAATCTTGGGCAAATTTAAGTTGTAGAGCTGGATTGAATTTTGTACATCAGTTTTGGTTGAAGTTTTGAATTTTATCGGTCTAGATTGGGATTCAAACATGAATTTTGAACGCATTTAAGTAATTTGGCATTGCTTAATTAAACGCTATTTCTTTTTCTAATTGAAGGGAGCTTCGAAATTTCTTAACCACTTACACTCTCAAATTTAAGCGACATAGGGTATATTCCGTTCCATCTCACAGGGCTGTCACACTTGATAATTTCTTTTAGTTTGCTCACCCCTATCACAGGCCGCCATTTATGCCCACCACCCTCCATAAGGGTCTTGCTCACATTTATTTTCCATCAATTCCGGTAACCACTCTGGCGGATATGTATCACACATCTAACTTTCTCACTCGCCTTGGCCGGTTTCTTCTCCAGATATATTTTAATGTTCTATTCAACGAAACTTAATCCGCTTCTATGATGATCGCTCCAATAATCCCATATCTATTTGGCCAGGATCCGATCAAGTTATGTTTCTCCACTTCATCTAAACGTAGCTGTTCCCAAACCTTATATTCGACTAATTCAGTCGTATCAGCTCCGCAACTCCAAGCAGCATCTTCTTTTGTAGAATAATCGATTCATTTGACCGTTTTCACCAGTACGAGTGCCATCTCAATTTGCCGTTTCAATAGTACCAGACTTAGCTTACCTTAATGTACCGCCTTAATTTCGATCACTGTCCGTTTCCCTTCAGCAAGTCAATGCATTTCGTCCTCCAGTTATTTCGTCACACAAGGAGCAGGTTACATCATCTATCCGCCAATCACTTCCAATATAAATGTTCATTGCACTCAAACTTCTTTCGGTGCGATGGGCCGAGAAACAGTACGAGAAATATTCAAACCGACTTTCAACCTTAAATAAACACAAATTTACCGAAATATAACGCCGCTTCGTGTGTTAATTATTTTCATGGTTTGTCATCTTCCGATTATCACAGTCTCTCTAGAATGATGATTGAGCCTAGAAAGCAACAACCTCGTTGATCCTTTGTACAATTCTATCACCAAGTATGGAGCATGACACTAAAATGTAAAGCTCCTTATGCTTTTGGCACGCTTAATTAAATAAGCCGCCCACAACCGCAGCTGTGCTGGGAGGAGAGTCTCAGGGAACTGGGGAGTGGTTAGCCACAGTTCACTAAATTGTGAGTGTCTATGATACCCAGTTTGAAAGTTTGGATGGAATGGGTCCCATTGGTTTGGGATATTCATATGAATGGCTGAATGAGTGGGTGAATGTCAGAGGGGGAAGGGGGCGGAGGCGCTGAGGGCGGTAGCGCTCGGAGAGCCAATGGGCTGGGTTAAGGTGGTATGTGACCCGTGCTGATGATCGACTAGACTAGGGGCACATTTAACAAAGCCCAATCATGAATGTAGCCGTCTGGATTCTTGGCGACCTACAGTTGTATCTAGCCTTACCCGTATATATGGATCTCCGGCCAAAACGGGCCAAGCTTCAGATGGCACAGTGGAGAAAGGGGCCTAAGCTCTTAAGCGATGATGTGAAGGAAGGGGAGGTGGTGCTAACCGTCGTGAACGAGAGCCATGAAGATGGGAGCATCACAGGGGAAAAATGAAGGTTGGTATTTAGTGCACTGAAATTGAGACCACCGCCACAACATCCGAGACCTCCGCGAGACTACGTTGGTATCCGCGACGTCTGAAGGCGATCGAGAAGGTTGGCGAGGTATGGCCGGGATCTAAGCTCAAGGCAATTCGCAAAGAGGAAATACCTAGCAGACCGAGGGCAGTGGTCTGGCTCCCCACGGACAGCCAACTTCGATGAATCCCTCAGGATTATCCAGGTTTGCGAAGGGTTACCCCCTTTTCTACGCTCGGGCGGCAGATATCATGTTAAATGAGAAATAATATAAATGTTTTTCTACTTCCACAGTATTGCAATGGGGACATTGCTGTGGTCTGTATAGAGACAGAGCGGAAAAGACTCAGACTAGTAGCCGCATACATGGACCGGGAGATGCCAATGCCAATGCCGCCAGTGCTGTTTGGTGGAATCCGGCACTTGCGGAGTGCCAGAAAGTATGTGGTTCTGCCTTTAATAGAGCGAAAAGATCTAGAGATAGTCAAGACTGGGGCTTCTATAAGGAATGCCTCAGAGTATAAAAAAGAGAATCAAGGAAGGCACAAAGAAATTCGTGGAGGTCTTCTGTGATAGAATGGAAGGGATGTCGGAAACCTCGCGCTTAAGGAAAATTCTCTCTAACAATCTAGCTGTTCCAGGGTAACTGTCAAAACCGGATGGCGAATGAACGATTTCTAGTGAAGAGACTCTTGATCTCTTGATGGAAACTCACTTCCTGGGAAGTGAGGATGTGTCGACTGCGGAACCTTTGGATGGTTGTGGGTCTAAGGATGACGTTGTGTACAGAGGATATTCTGAACACGAGGAGAATAAAATGGATTATTAAAGGGTTCTAGCATTTTAAGTCAGCTGGTCCGGATGGGATTGTACCAGCAGAAATTCAGAAGAACTCGGAGGTCTTGTTTCCCTAGCTTGAAGTTATCTTCAAAGAGTGTCTGAAGCTGGGGTACATCCACAAGAAATAGAGGAAGGCTAGTTTGATCTTCATCCCGAAGGCGGGAAGAAGCTTGCACAGCAACCCTAAGGACTTTACACCAATACCTTTGTCATCTTTTCTGGTGAAACTCATGGAAAGGATGCTGGGCGTCTATATTTGTCCAATAATTGTACCCGGAAACTGGGCTCAGTCTAAACATGCGTACCATAAGGGTAAGTCCGCGGACACAGCATTACATACCCTGTTTCGGGGAACTGGGAAGTCACTGGATTTTCAGGAATTCTCTTTGGTGGCGCGTTCAATAACGTGAAGGTGGAAGCAATTATGGCTTTCACTGGAGATCGAAGACCCAGTAACCAGGCTAATTATTCATTTGCTAGCTAGCAGAAGGGTTGTTCGAATTAGTTTAGAAAGCATAGAACACGTTTTTATAGAAATTAAAAAATTTGTACATAATTTTAATTCAAAACATTGAAATAAAATAAAAAAGAGATAGAAACAAGAGACAGACATATGTTCATTGAATTGGCGATATTTAAAAAATAAGCACATCAAGATTAGTTTAACGAAATCGAGCAAATTTTATCAGTATATTTATAAGACGTATATCAAATTGTCTAAATTAAAATGGCAGAAAAATATTGTATTTTCTAAATAAAGTAAAAAATTAAAATTTTAATTGATAAATTACGAAGAAAAAAATATTACTGTAACATAACCATAAAATGTTTAACCAAAATATTGTACTAAAACAGTCGGGACGCAAACCAAATATACTTAACTCAAACCAATTATGAATTTCCCATTGAATTCTAATAAGAAAATTCCAGAGATTTTTCCAGAGATTAAAAAAATATATCGAATCAACTTAAGAATTTTTTACTTTTATAAGCAAATAAGAATGTATTTTTATAGCAGTAAAATTTAATAAAAATTGGTAATAATCAACCAGAAGCAGTGCATTATTAAAACAAGATGGTTATAGGTAGGTGTTTAATCAACTACTTCACGAATTAGCGACAACTGAATCACGATCTCCAGATATGATCGTCAATGGCCATCAAAATTTAGCAAACAAAACCAAAAAAAATCTCCTGACAACTGATAAGTGACTCTGACATGAATCACAAACATCAGAAATGGCTAATATTGGCAATCTAAATTTGCGTAAAAATGAAACAGTACACTAAGAATATAAAAAATTCGTAGCAATAAATCCGAGGTCGAGCATTATTAGCAGTAGGTAGTTTTGGCTAGGTGACTCGATAATCAACTTCATGTACTAGCCAGACCTGAATCACGATCTCTAAGAATGGCCGATAGTGGCCATCAAAATTTGAGTTATGATGACATCAGTATTCAGTACATCTAGAACATCAAAAGTCGTAACAAAAAAACTGAATTCGTCGATTGTTAAGAATAGCCTATTAAGCTTAGTTTTTACCTGTATTTATCCATGACAATGACATAAATCTGGATATTTGGAAAGGGGAATTTTCGTTATTTAACTCTATAAAAATAATAACTAGAGATTTTAATATTTTTATAATTGTTCTTATTTGATTTAGAACTAATTAATGAACTAATTAATTTATCACATACCCAAACCGTAATCGGCATTTTCAAGTCGAAGTACTTTTAAATTAAATTCCTTTAAGTAGATGTATTTAAAATACAAATATAGGTAGATATAGTAGAACGATCAGATGTTACTGAAATAAATATGTATGTAGTTATATATTTATACGCCTACTAAAGCAATAGACAAATGAATAGCTTATATGAGAAAAAGCCTCATGCCATTTTTCGCTTAAGGTCACTGGCATCTGACGGAATATTTTTAGAACTAGAGCGAATTTATCAAAATACTAGTTTTAATATAATGTAAACGTCATAGTTGACTGAAGTTCGACTAAATATTATGAAAAATGTTTAATTAGTTTACAATTCATGTAATAAATGCTAAAATAATAATAAAATCCTATGAGGGTTTTTCAAATATAAACAAACCGCTTAGAAAGTGGCGCTAACTAGGCGGCGTTTAAACAGTCAATAACCATTTCATCATTGCCGCTATATATATATATATATATATATATATATATATATATATATATATATATATATATATATATATATATATATATATATATATGGCCACGATAAAATAAAAAAATGATTGAATTTGTGTTAGTGTCAGGCATACTCGAGGCAGTGTCGGACATAATCGATTATACATTTCCATAGAAAACAATTCCTACATACGAGGTTTTTTGTTAGGCAAGTTTAATTTTGCGTATGTTTTCTTATATGTTCAAGATTTTTTTACGATTTATCAATGACAGAAAATGTGCTGAAACAGCCATATTAATACATATATGTAGTAATAATAATTCCCAACAAACTTTTACCCCTATCACTCGCGCATGAGGAGTCTCCATCTGTATTATTATTATTATTTTTTTAAGTACAATTTAAGTGAATTATAATCAATGATATCAAACTGCTAAACCATTGAAATTCGAGAAAATTTAGAAGTTGAAAAGCGGCAAGAAAATAATTAGTATAAATATCAAATATAGATTATAAGAAGGCAAACTAAGTGGATAGCGGAAGGGCAACGGAAGTTGAGTCTGCCTAGTACACACAGATTTAAATAAAATTAAAATAGAAAAAATGAAACGAACATATCAAACTAGTTAACAACTCGGCGCTTACTAAGTGGTCGTAAATCAATTAGTTCGAGACGATCTTGATATGGAGGTAGGTTGAACATGTTCAACCGGCCTGATAGCCCGCGTAAAGTAAAGCGATAAAATCTACGTTGAACTGTTTCAACTCTCTTTAAGTGAACTTCATGATAATGCGACCACACCTACCTAGGATACTCGAGCATGGGAAGAACGAATGTTGAATAAAGAACCTTCGTAACAAAAGGATCATCATATTCTTTCGATCAACGGTTGATGAAACCGAACGCAGAGTTTGTTTGATTGATAATACGATCCATGTGACGTTTGAAATTCAATCCGCTGTCACAAATGACACCCAAATCACGAACAGAACTGGCTCTGGTAACGGCATCATTGTTAATATAATAGTCATGAGAAATGAAATGTGCACACTTGAGAAAGTAGGCGGAGAAGTTATTGAGGTCGGATTGTAGTAGGCTCTTGTCGGTGGTGTTTGAAATCCATAAGTAAATCTTCATGTATTCGGGGTATATAGATATAGCAAATATGCAATGCCGACGGAATTCCATTTACATTCGCGTTCTAAAACCACACTGCTTCTATGGAAAGAACCATGTGTATCCGCCAAAGAAAAGTGTCACTAAAATTCCGGGGGCCAATTAAGGTCGAAAATTGACTCACGGGACACGAGACTTCCGTATAAGTATAAGGCGTATAATATACTAATTATTATTGTGTGCTCCCAATTAATTTTGCTGTGTTAGTGTGACATTTCATGTTGGTTAGTACCAAAAATAATTGAATCGGGTGAATCGGTTCAAATTTTTGGTGCATTGGGTTCTTACGTGAGACATTTTCCCTTGTTCTATCGATAGGGAAATAAAGATTTTTTGATTTTGTTTATTATTTTTAGTGCGTGTTTCAATTGGTTTAAATGCCGCATAAAAAGTAAAAAAATTAAACAAAAATTCGTGGTATATTTTTTTTAACTTTTTAACTTTTTATCTGTTTCAATTGGTTTAAATTTTGACATTAATATTGTTGCTTATTTTATGTGTTTTTATGAACGTATATAGCAAATTTATTTATGAAAATATGTAAAATAAATACTATTTAAATGTATATTAGTTAATTATGGCCAGTTTACATCTAAATCATTACGATTTTTCTCAAAACTTGCACATGACAAATTTCTGTTTACAAACAAATATTTTTGTCAGCCAAATGTTTTCCACATAAAAATTTTATCAGCTCTTGAAGCAGATAAAAAGTTTGACATTTTTATTCACCACAATTTTTAACTTTTAAACTTTTTATGCGGCATTTAAACCAATTGAAACACGCACTTACATACATATTTCATTCGTCCCTATGTGTTATAATAATAAAGTTAATAAAATTATTAAAATAACTTTTTTATAATATTTTTATCCGCAATAAATTTGGGGAAGCCCCTTTTCCATGTATCATTTTGTTTTAAATATTTTTTATGCATTTTTTTGAAATTTTTTATAAATAAATTTTATTTTTAATGATACATATAATATATTAATTTTATTACACATATTTATAATTACAGAACCGAATAACATTTGAACAGAAAACAAAACTAATAAATTTTGTAGAATCAAACTACATAGATTTATTTTCATTTCAAGCAGCTAGTGGCAATAGCAAAAGGACGGAATTGTGGGCCGCAGTAACCGCCGAATTAAATCAAGGCTCACAAAGCCAAAAAACTGTGAGCCAGTGGAAACGGGTAAGAAAATTTCATAGTAATTCTTTATAAATATACATATTTATTATGTTTTTATTTTTAGGCATGGCAGGATTTAAAAAAAGGTGTAAAAAGAAAACTAAACAAACACCGAGCGGCGCAAAATGTAACCGGAGGTGGTGAAATTAATTTAGATCTTCTCACCCCGGAAGACGATCAAATTATCAGAATCTGCGGTTTGAATAATTTAGATGGGGACCGTAGCGTGCCCGAAATGGCTTACGTAAGTAAAATAACAATTAAACTACATATAGGTTAGGTTAGGTTAGGTTAGAGTGGCTGCTATCGCACACTTAGGCCAATAATGGCCCATTGTGATACCACAGGATCCAATCTCCCCTTACTCCCGCTGAAACCAACCAGAGCTACTGATGTAGCGTAAAATATCTCGCACCCCAAAGTCCGCGAGTTCAGAAAGGCTGTCCATGTTGTACACACCCAAGTACCTATGTCTTTTGTAGGATAGTGCTGGACACGAGCATAGGAAGTGAACTAACGTCTCTTCCTCCTCTTCGTCCATACAACTTCTACAAAAGTCATTCGTCTCTAGACCCAGCCTTCTCGCATGTTCCCCAAAAAGGCAGTGTCCTGTCAGTATGCCTACGACCAATCCTAAATCTCGTTTTCCCAGGGATATAAGTGCCTTGGAGCGCCGCAGGTCCAGTTTTGGCCAAACCTGTTTTGCTACCCTGCACGTGAGAGTGTTGGTCCACCTCTCATCTGTCAAGGCGATTGCCTTTTTACTGAGCGTCAATTTAAGCGCTGCTATAGGCCTCCCCAGACCTGCCCTTTCCGGTTGCATCTGGAGAGTCGTACCGTACCTAGCTAGTTCGTCTGCCCTGCAGTTTCCCGTGACGTCCGAGTGACCAGGGACCCAGATTATCTGGATACTGAAATACTCGCTCATCTCATTAAGAGGATCGGCAATCCAGCGCCACCCGTGACTTCAGAGTGCCGCTTGACTGTCCACATAAATCGCGATATCCCTAACAGATACCACGTTATGCTTCAACCATGTCACGACTTCCCCTATCGCCACCACTTCAGCCTGGTACACGCTGCAGTAGTCAGGGAGACGAACAGAAATATTAACATTAAGCTTCTCACAGAAGACTCCGGCTCCTACTTTGCCATCTAGCTTAGAGCCGTCCGTGAAAAATTGCAGTGCCTCGTTTTCCAGTATTGATCCGTTCCTCCAGGATTCCCTAGAAGGACAGATGATCCGGAAACCTATATCGAAGCACAACGTTGGTTTAATATAATCTAGATTCACCAGTTCTTCCCCTAGTGATCTAACTATCGTCGAGTGTCCCGCCTGAAGACACTTCCACTGAGAGACAGCCGAGAGCCTTGTAGCCACATTGGCTGCCATCTGCTTACCAAAAAATTAGATTGGAATAAGATGGAACATAACCTCTAAAGCGCGTGTAGGTGTTGTCCTAAGTGCCCCGCTTATAAGGATACAGGCCGTTCTTTGCACCTTCTCCAACATCCTTATATAGGTTACCTTTTCCAGAGCTGGCAACCATCGATCGGATACATTGAATGGATCGAGCGTATCGCGCAAATACTCATTATATCGCTTAGTTTTTAATTTGCGATCATAATATAGAAATGGAATATGCGAAAACATCTTTGTATATGTTAAAAATTATTTTATAAAATTAAAAACACAAGAGAAAAGTTTTTTTTTCACTGACGAACAAAATGTAAATGTCAAAACACGAAAAAAAACAAAAAAATAAAATATGGCGCGGAGACACACACTTTTACATTTACAAATACAAACAGTTTCCGGGTATTTTTGTCCCGTGAGTCAATTTTCGACCTTAATTGGCCCCCCGGTGTCGGTGTGAATCCCAACTAGAAATAGAAAAAATCTCAGAAACAAAAAGCACGTGCGTTTGTATATATTTTCCAATTGGAATAAATAATAATTCTTATCAGAAATAAAACAAAATTTTCCATTTATAATAAAATAAATATTAATATTTTATTCACATTATTTTTTATTTGTGTACAAAAAAACATAGAAAATTTATTTACATATTTAAATTTCATAAATTGAGTTTTGTATTGCATCCGCCACATTGTATTGCATCCGCCATATTGAGATCTTGAAAAAAAAATCATTGAAAATTTACTACGTAAATGTATTTCGCGCCGACGCCATTGTGAGACAGATCTCTATTACCTTTTTAGTCCAAATTTGCACATCGCGATCACTAAATAAGTTAATAATTATTAATATATATTTAAATTTAAAATTATTTACTTTAACAAATCGAAAAACATTATAATGAAACACAACACTTTAAAGTAAAAAAACTAAATTTGTAGTGCAACCGTGCACGTCGACTTGTCAGAAGAAACTGAAAATAAAAGATAAAATCGAAACTTATAAAACGAAAATAATATTACCGCGAAATAGAAAGAGAAAAACAATTATTTTTCTCCAAAATCAATATTTTTGTGTCTTTGATATTTTGTAGTACGGAGTTTTGTACGACATTTGAGCAGTTTTTTCCACACAGTGGAATTAACAATTTTTACTTAATAAACACATTTATTAAATACTTGTTTTAAAATTAATTTTTGAATATTTTATTTAAAATTTTACCTAGAACTTTAAAAAATCACTCGATCGATTTCGGCTTGTTAGGCCATCATCAGGAGTATCTACTGTTTGTGGCTGATGATGGCCTAACAAGCCAAAACCGATTGAGTGATTTTTTAAACTTTTTGGACAATTTTTTTTTACTTAAAATTTTCAAAACTGTATTTATTTTTTTACGAAATAAAAAACAAGTGTTTAATAATTGTGTTTGTTAGGTGTAAGTGTGTTTCGCCAAGTGCCTACGGCACACAATGTTAAAAGTAAACATTTTTAATTAAAGAGAACATGATATGTACGGTCTTTAAGAAAAGGGCCTACTTAACGGAGAATTTGAGAAAATAACTTCATAAGAAATCCTGTCAAACGTCTTACTAAAATCGGTGAAGATAATATCAACCTCATATTTAATGTTTGTGAAGTGAATTCAATAAGGTTTGTGGTCGTAGACCGTGGTTTGAGAACACCATGCTGATTGTCAGAAAATATCAATTTACAATAAAAGTACAGTCAATCTTACACAATACTTTCGAAATACAAGATAATTTTACAATCGGTCTGTAATAACAGATACTATACTGATTCTGATTTAATTATTACATTAAAGGCGATGATACATGTATAGATTTTGCCTTTAAGGCATAAACAATTCTGCGCGTTGTGCTCTAGTTCTCTAAAAACTAAGATAAATTGTAATGTGTAAAAGTGATAACTGTTACACACGATTATCTGGCTAGTACAAAAAGTTCATCATTGGGTCACCTAACCAAAACCACTTAGTGCAAGTAATGCTCGACCTCGGGTTTATTGCTACGAATTTTGATGTTCTACATGTTAAGATGTCATTTTTATTCAAATTTGGATGGCCATTATCGGCCATTCCCAGAGATCGCGATTCAAGTCTGGCTAGTACAAGAAGTTGATCATTGGGTCACCTAACCAAAACCACCTATTGCAAGTACTGCTCGACCTCAGGTTTATTGCTACGAATTTTGGTGTTCTACATGTTAAGATGTCATTTTTACTCAAATTTGGATGGCCATTATCGGCCATTCCCAGAGATCGTGATTCAAGTCTGGCTAGTACACGAAGTTGTTCAATGAGTCGCCTAACCAAAACCATCTACTGCTAATAATGCCGGACCTCGGGTTTATTGATACGAATTTTGATGTTCTAAATGTTAAGATGTCTTTTTTACTCAAATTTAGATGGCCATTATCGGCCATTCCCAGAGATCGTGACTCAGCCCCGGCTAGTACACGAAGTTGGTCATTGTGTCTTCTAACTAAATCCACCTACTGCTAATAATTCACGACCTCGGATTTATTGTTGCGAGTTTTTATATTCTAGGTGTTAAGATGTCATTTTAACTCAAATTTGGCTGGGCATTATCGGTCATTCCGGTCGATAGTACATGAAGTTTGTCATTGAGTCTCCTAAATAAACTATTTGGTGCGTACAATGCTTTGCTTCGGGTTTTTTTGAAACAAAGTTTTATTTTCTATGATTCATTCTAATCGTTTCAAAGTTATAATATATTTTAATAAAAATCTTGATAATTTCTACACAATACGTGCGTGGTTGAGTTTGTTTATTTATTTTTTTTAGAAAATATTATATATTTTTTATTTAAATTGAGGTTTGAGTCATTTTCTAAAAAAGACTCATACTTATATGATTGTACTAAAATTTCCAATACGATTCATTTTTTTTCCTATTTGAATTTTAATTAACAGTGTGATACGCATACATACATAACATCTATGGAAAGTTTGGAATACTTCACATCCGTCTTTTAGTGCTCAGATAATGAATATTTTTGAAATCGGCAGTTTAAATTTTAACTATACGGGTAAATGGTCCAGAATAACTTAGAGCAACACAATTACAAAGAATACAATTATATTGCAACTGCAAAATAAACAATCCACATTCATATTTTATTATTTCTTATTCTTACATGTAAAATTTACAAACAACTTAACTTCTGACCCAGGAAAAAATTCCGTAGGCAAGCAGCGCAATCGAAACCACAATGCCTTTATCTCCGCCAATAACACCACCTGCATCATCATCATCCTTATCATCATCATCTTCATCTTCATCTGTTCTTGCTGCAATTACGAATTATTTTTAAGTACCTAGTCTTTGCTAAAATCATTCATATTAAATTACTTACCATTTTGCACCTTCAAAAACTCGTACAACGGTTCAAAATATTCCATCAACGCTGCTCCACTTAATTTAGTTTCACCAGTCATTGCTTTTAACGCTTCCGACCAATGCTTACTAAATCCTAAACTCAAACCATCCCGCAGTTTTTTACCAGCCGCCGTACTCTTATCAATATCACATTGGTATAGCGGTTTTGATGTTGGCTCATCGGGATCGTATTCACCGGCTTCAATGCACATGGCACGATGAAGTTGGAACTCAAGAATATGTGCAATGAAATATGAAATGTACTTCGAATCGGCGGGAATATGATATTTTGCACCCGGGTCAAAATCTTCTTCTGTCCGTTCAACTGGTGCAACAACTTTTTGATACTGCTTCCGCAAGTCCCACCAATGTTCGTTCCATTTAGTTTCTGGGACTGTACCACTGAATACATCCCAACGCCATTTATCGATAAGCAAGCCAAATGGCAAGAAAGCAACACGTTCCAGTGCCATTTTAAATAAGGCGTTTATATCATTTTCACGCGAGTCTTCATACTCCTCAAGGAGATCAATCTTTTTCAAATGGTTTGGCGTTGAAACTGAAAGGGCAATTAAATCGCCTACTGCTTCATGGAAACCAGGATTGGCACCGGCACGTAACGCAATCGGTAAATCTTTGTACAACAAATAATATTGAATGTGACCCATTTCATGGTGAATAGTAACGAAATCTTCCATATTCTGGTTGGTACACATTTTAATTCTGAAATCGCTACCATCACAAAAGTCCCAGGCGGATGCATGACAAGCGGCTATTGTATCTTCTGGTTTCGTAATTAATGCCTTATCACTATAACTCATCGGCATTGGTTCTAGGCCCAAATCAATATAAAATTGATCAGCCGCCTCGAACATTTCCTTTACAGTAGTATATTTTTCTTTGATAGCATCGGTGACATCTATTAGAGTACCGTTCTTGTACGGTACAATGCGATCGTATAAATGAACCCATGATTGTGCCCACATGTTACCCAAAATATGGGCCGGAATATTATCCTCGAACGCGTCGAGTTGCGTGCCGTACAATTTTTTTAGTTTTTTTAAGACATACTTGTGAAGTTCATTGTACAAATCTTTGACCTCGTCCCACATACTATCAATATTTTTTTTAAAATCGTCGTCCTCGTACGATGAAACCCACATTTCACCATAATCCTTATAACCATTTGCCTTTGCCGCCTTATTCGATAGTTCAACATATGTTTTGTAATCGTCTCGCATCAACTTACCCGAACTATCACGCCACGCTTTCCAAACATACAGCAACTCATTATAATCGGTTGATTCTGCTAAACGGGCTTCAATATCGGGGTCTAGTGACCATTCTGTTTTACAATCCTCCGGATCACCACCGTAAGCACATATAGTGGCCGTATTGTAAACTACTTCCATATCGGAAATTGTCTTCTGTAATAATTCGAAATCGTCATCGCCTAAGATAGATGTGCCCAATTGTTTTATCTCACGAATTTGTCGTTGCTCTAATTCATCATCAAAATATTCAGGTTTAACATTTTCAAACACGCGGGCTTGATTTTGCACGAACTTCGAATAGGCCAGTGCCGCAGCTGTTTTTTTCGCTTGTGTCTCTTCATTTCCGACATCTATATTAGCATCCCATTCCGCCTTTACAAATGTATTACATTCCTGTGGCGCAACCGCATTATAATTTTCAAGATTTTCAATTGCTTCGTTATATTTTTCCAAATAAGTCTTGAGGGGTGCAAAATATTCCATCAAAGCAGCACTGCTAATTTGTGTATCACCAGTAATTGCTTGAAGTGCTTCAGACCAGTGCTGGCTCGTGCCTAGTGATAGGCCAGCTGCAAATTTAGCCCCAGCCGCTTCCGATTCATAGAAATCACAGTTATGTAAGAGTACATCAGGTGCTTCAGGGCCGTATTCTTTTGCTTCAATACAAAGTGCACGATACATTTGGAATTGAAGAATACGTGCAACAAAATATGCGATGTATTGCGAATCGTTTGGAATATGGTATTTTGCACCAGGATCGAAATATTCGTCGGAATCACGATTAGTTGGCGGAACAACTTTCTGGTATTCTTTTCTTAATTCCCACCAACGTTTATTCCAATTTTCTGGCTTAACCGCTCCACTGAACACTTCCCATCTCCATTTATCGATCAAAAGGCCAAATGGTAGGAAGGCGACTCGCTTTAATGCCGTCGAGAAGAGCGCGTTTATTTGACTTTCTTCAGAATCCTCAAAATCAGCGTCTAATAGACCAATTTTCTTCAAATGTTTTGCTGTATCGACAGACAGTGCTATTGTATCACCAACAGCTTCATGGAACCCGGGATTAGCACCACCGCGTAATGTCAAGGGTTTATCTTTGTATTGTAAATAGTATTGGATGTGTCCCATTTCATGATGCACTACTAAGAAGTCATGCATATCAACGTGTGTGCACATTTTAATTCGGAAATCTTCACCGTCACAGAAATCCCAGGCCGAAGCATGACAAGTAACATCTCTATCGTCTGGTTTTTCGATCATTGCCTTCGACCCATAACTCATTTCGTTTGATGGTAAACCCATGCTTTTGTAGAAGTCGTCAGACATTTCAAACATTTGTTTCACATTGTAGTTTTGTTCGGCCATTTTCGCATTAACATCGATACTGGCAGCATTTGGATACGGTTTTAAATCCTCATACAAATCTTCCCATGTTTGTGCCCACATATTACCCAAAATATGCGCTGGGATTGTATCGTCTGGCGCGTCAAATTTATCTCCATATTTTTTACTCAACTTGTGTCTCACGTATTTGTGTAGCTCATCATAGAGGGGCTTTACTTCATTCCAAAGCCTATCAATGTTGGCTTTAAAATTTGGATCTTCGTACGATGAAATCCACATATCACCAGCATCAGCATATTTATTTTTCTTAGCCGCCTCGTTCATCAGTTCAACGTATGATTTATAATTTGAAATCATTTTTTTACCCGACTGATCGTGCCACTCGGTGAATACATATGCCAGCTCATCGTAGTCTCGTGATTTACTCATTGTCGTTTGAATCTCGTCGTCTAAACTCCAGCTTTTTGTAGCGCACTCTCTATCGTTGGATGGACAAATTTTAGCTAAATTATAAATTTCAGACATTTGAGCACGTTCCGATGTTAATTGATTCAATTGTGACTCATCCAAGAGTGATGTTCCCATATTGTTGAGAGATTTTAGCTGCCTTATCATTTCTTCATTAGAGTACTCGTCAATTTTAGCGATTTTTTCGGCAAAATATGTTTCGTATTGATTTTTGCGGAATTCAGCATAATCTGCTACGGTTTCTTGCTGTGATTTAAAGAAAGTAAGCGTGTTAGTTCTATCAGATTGACAGAGATTTTAATTAATTTTACTTACGTATTTCGTAACATAATCAGCTACGCCTACGTTTGTTTGCATATCCCAACTGGCTAAACTACGTGCATTACATTTTTCTGCGGCCTCGGTATTATATTCCTGCAATTTTTCCAAAATTTCGTCTTCTTCAGAAACCGGTGGAACGATAGACTCAACGAATTTTTCCAAATATTTTATAAGTGGATCAAAATACTCCAAAATAGCTTTACTGCTGATCTCCGTCTCTCCTGTAATAGCTTTCAGTGCTTCAGACCAGTGTTCGCTCGTGCCTAGTGATAGGCCAGCTGCAAGTTTAGCCCCAGCCTCTTCCGATTCATAGAAATCACAGTTATGTAAGAGTGCATCAGGTGCTTCAGGGCCGAATTCTTTTGCTTCAATACAAAGTGCACGATACATTTGGAATTCTAGAATATGGGCAAAAAAGTATGCGATGTATTGCGAATCGTTTGGAATATGGAATTTTGCACCAGGATCGAAATATTCGTCGGAATCACGATTAGTCGGCGGAACCACTTTCTGGTATTCTTTTTTTAATTCCCACCAACGTTTATTCCAATTTTCTGGCTTAACCGCTCCACTGAACACTTCCCATCTCCATTTATCGATCAACAGGCCAAATGGTAGGAAGGCGACTCGCTTTAATGCCATTGCGAATAGTGCGTTTATTTGACTTTCTTCAGAATCCTCATAGTCATCGTCTAATAGGCCAACTTTCTTCAAATGTTTTGCTGTATCGACAGACAGTGCTATTGTATCACCAACAGCTTCATGGAATCCGGGATTAGCACCACCGCGTAATGTCAAGGGTTTATCTTTGTATTGTAAATAGTATTGGATGTGCCCCATTTCATGATGCACTACTAAGAAGTCATGCATATCAACGTGTGTGCACATTTTAATTCGGAAATCTTCACCGTCACAGAAATCCCAGGCCGAAGCATGACAAGTAACATCTCTATCGTCTGGTTTTTCGATCATTGCCTTCGACCCATAACTCATTTCGTTTGATGGTAAACCCATGCTTTTGTAGAAGTCGTCAGACATTTCAAACATTTGTTTCACATTGTAGTTTTGTTCGGCCATTTTCGCATTAACATCGATACTGGCAGCATTTGGATACGGTTTTAAATCCTCATACAAATCTTCCCATGTTTGTGCCCACATATTACCCAAAATATGCGCTGGAATTGTATCGCCTGACACGTCAAACTTGTCTTTGTACACATCACTTAATTTATATTTGACATACGTATGCAATAAGTCATAGAGTGGTTTTACCTCATCCCAAAGCCTATCAATGTTGGCTTTAAAATTTGGATCTTCGTACGATGAAATCCACATATCACCAGCATCAGCATATTTATTTTTCTTAGCCGCCTCGTTCATCAGTTCAACGTATGATTTATAATTTGAAATCATTTTTTTACCCGACTGATCGTGCCACTCGGTGAATACATATGCCAGCTCATCGTAGTCTCGTGATTTACTCATTGTCGTTTGAATCTCGTCGTCTAAACTCCAGCTTTTTGTAGCGCACTCTCTATCGTTGGATGGACAAATTTTAGCTAAATTATAAATTTCAGACATTTGAGCACGTTCCGATGTTAATTGATTCAATTGTGACTCATCCAAGAGTGATGTTCCCATATTGTTGAGAGATTTTAGCTGCCTTATCATTTCTTCATTAGAGTACTCGTCAATTTTTGTGATTTTTTCGGCAAAATATGTTTCGTATTGATTTTTGCGGAATTCAGCATAATCTGCTACGGTTTCTTGCTGTGATTTAAAGAAAGTAAGCGTGTTAGTTCTATCAGATTGACAGAGATTTTAATTAATTTTACTTACGTATTTCGTAACATAATCAGCTACGCCTACGTTTGTTTGCATATCCCAACTGGCTAAACTACGTGCATTACATTTTTCTGCGGCCTCGGTATTATATTCCTGCAATTTTTCCAAAATTTCGTCTTCTTCAGAAACCGGTGGAACGATTGACTCAACGAATTTTTCCAAATATTTTATAAGTGGATCAAAATACTCCAAAATAGCTTTACTGCTGATCTCCGTCTCTCCTGTAATAGCTTTCAGTGCTTCAGACCAGTGTTCGCTCGTGCCTAGTGATAGGCCAGCTGCAAGTTTAGCCCCAGCCTCTTCCGATTCATAGAAATCACAGTTATGTAAGAGTGCATCAGGTGCTTCAGGGCCGAATTCTTTTGCTTCAATACAAAGTGCACGATACATTTGGAATTCTAGAATATGGGCAAAAAAGTATGCGATATATTGCGAATCGTTTGGAATATGGAATTTTGCACCAGGATCGAAATATTCGTCGGAATCACGATTAGTCGGCGGAACCACTTTCTGGTATTCTTTTTTTAATTCCCACCAACGTTTATTCCAATTTTCTGGCTTAACCGCTCCACTGAACACTTCCCATCTCCATTTATCGATCAGCAGGCCAAATGGTAGGAAGGCGACTCGCTTTAATGCCATCGCGAATAGAGCGTTTATTTGACTTTCTTCAGAATCCTCATAGTCATCGTCTAATAGGCCAACTTTCTTCAAATGTTTTGCTGTATCGACAGACAGTGCTATTGTATCACCAACAGCTTCATGGAATCCGGGATTAGCACCACCGCGCAATGTTAGCGGCTGATCCTTGTACTGCAAAAAATATTGAATGTGACCCATTTCATGGTGCACTACTAGGAAATCATGCATATCAACGTGTGTGCACATTTTAATACGGAAATCTTCACCGTCACAGAAATCCCATGCCGAAGCATGACAGGTGACAATTCTATCTTCAGGTTTCTCAATCAATGCCTTCGGTCCATAGCTCATTTCGTTTGATGGTAAACCCATGCTTTGGTAGAAATCGTCAGACATTTCAAACATTTGTTTCACATTGTAGTTTTGTTCGGCCATTTTCGCATTAACATCGATACTGGCAGCATCTGGATATGGTTTTAAATCATCATACAAATCTTCCCATGTTTGTGCCCACATATTACCCAAAATATGCGCTGGAATTGTATCGCCTGACTCGTCAAACTTGTCTTCGTACACATCACTTAATTTATATTTGACATACGTATGCAATAAGTCATAGAGTGGTTTTACCTCATCCCAAAGCTTATCAATGTTGGCTTTAAAATTTGGATCTTCGTACGATGAAATCCACATATCACCAGCATCAGCATATTTATTTTTCTTAGCCGCCTCGTTCATCAGTTCAACGTATGATTTATAATATGAAATCATTTTTTTACCCGACTGATCGTGCCACTCGGTGAATACATATGCCAGCTCGTCGTAGTCTCGTGATTTACTCATTGTCGTTTGAATCTCGCCGTCTAAACTCCAGCTTGGTGTATCGCACTCTCTATCGTCGGATGGGCAAATTTTTGCCGCATTATAAATAGCTGTCATTTCAGTACGATCCGATGTAAGCTGGCACACGATTAAATATAATAGAATTTAATTAGTTGCTGTATTGGCAAAATGTAGTTCACATGTAAATACCTGTTTTAATTCTGATTCGCTTAACAGTGATGATCCCATGTTTTTAAGGGATTTCAGTTGTCTGATTAGTTTGCCATCTTCGTAGGCGTCTGCTTCCATTCGTGTTATAGCCTCTTCGAAATATTCATTGTATTGTTGTTTGCGGAATTCAGCGAAATCGGCCACTGCAGCTTGCTGAAAAAAAATTGATTTATATATGTTAGTTCAAAAATGTGTTTAATATCACCATATGCCACAAATCATAATTCGACGCACAAAAATATCCACTTTACATTAAAACTTATTAGAGTCTAATAATATTCTAAATATAGCATATTGTTATCTAATCATCATATTCATTCGATTTCGCCACAAAAAATGAAGCCACCAAAAACTTACATATTCAGCCACAAGTTCCGCAACACCCCCATTTGTTTCCACTGCCCAGCTCGCTAAACTGCGAGCGTTACATTTTTCTGTAGCCATTGCATTATATTCGGCCAATTTAAGAACAACTTCCGCTTCATCGTAACTATTTTCATCGTCGGATTGTACCGGGTGTGGTAGTGCAATTACGCTATACACTACCAGCAATAATAAAACAATTATTGGTAGCACCTGAGCAATAAAACAAATAAATATCATTAAAAATAATAACTATTAATTTTTTATGCCAGTCACATAATTCAATATCAATAATTACCTTCATTATTTAAAATTTAAAATAAAAAATCACAAATTATTTTTAAGCACCATGCACCTGTGTGTGAATTGTATCGATGCTCAATTCACAATGATTTAATATTTTGTCCGAAACGGAATTATTAATTATTTTTGGGTTATCATCAAAATGATTTAGGGAGTACAAAGAAAAACAAAAAACACTCACTCAGTTCGATTGCCTTATCATCATCGTACATAAAATAAATTATATAAAAACACCTTGTGAGAGGTGAGTTGTTATCGCGGTATTATACCGTCAATACATAATGTAATAAATATATAATATGTATTTATACGTGCAGATTGGTAATTCGACCGCATATCATATTCGGTAAATGTACCGAAAAAAAAAATTCAATTTGGCGTTTATCTAATAGTGATTTCCCTTATCTTTCCACAAAACGGACATGTCACGTCAATGGCTAGTGATTGTGTCGAGATAATCAGTAGCAGATTGCAATTTTGACTCATTCGTTTTATATACCTAATCAATGATTTAGATTATCACTGCTATGTATAAACGAAAAAGTATTTCCAGAGCCGAGCTTTCTGCTGTAAAAGATAAAACGATGGGAAACAAATATCTTTCTCTTTTATTCATTTTCATTCGAAATAATAAAAATGCTCTAAATCTTCCGGGTACTTGATGATGGCGACTTCAGTCCCTACTCTTTTCTCTTAATAAGATGTTGCTTCCTGCTAGGCACGTTCTCTGTGAACAACTGGGTAGTCCTCTAGGAAGCCAAGTATCGGGTTCAATCCTGTTTCAGTAGTAGCAAAGACTACAGAAAACGAGCAATGAGTAAAGCCGAAAGTTAGCCGAAAGTTGACAGCCAAAATTGCAATAAAATCGATATGGTCGAGGCAATGAAGCACTAAAAAGGCCAAAAGTTCGAAATTTTTGAGAGCAAGACGGATCGGAATGCGGTTTTTTTGCAATCGCTTCCAAAAATTATTTGTAAAAACCACCCCTTTTTTTTTTTTGCAGCCAAAAATGCATTCAAAAAATGCATTTTTTGAGACGATTTTGGAAGATTAGAGAACTTTGTAAATATCAATATGAAGGACTGGCCGAAGTCTTATTTTCTGTATACGGAGAAAATACGGTTAAAAAAAATTTCAGCGGGCACCAATATGCTCGCGCCGTCCGGGCACATACCTTAGTACTATTGGCCTTATCAAAAATAAAAATAAATTTAAAAGGGCAGAAAATAGATGTGATGAAATCCTAGAATGCGGAAAATTTTTAATCGATTATTCGTTTATGTCGCCCGAAGACATTGAAAAGCTCCAAACAGAGATAATTACAGAATAATTACAGCAGAGTTTGAAAAAAAACTTGAAAGAATAGAAGGACTCAATCCGACATGCAAACTATGTGTTCAATATTGTCGAATGGTAAAAGAGCGGAGATTGGCAACCACATTTAAATACTATTGAATGCATATTACCTTTTTTCCATACTACTGGGCATTTTCCATATGCAAAATCTGCTCAAGTTTATTTAGAAGACATGAAAGCCCTCAAAGAGCATTTGAGCCCGAATACAAAAAAGGAAGGCGACACACTGGTCCCTGTAGAAATGACACAAAAAACCTGCGCCCAAGAATATTATGGAACCAATATTCTGTGGATGTGCAGGAGATTGTAATCTGAAGACCTGTAGTTGCAGGACGCACGGCCTCCGCACGCAATCTTGCCTGTAAATATTGTGAGAGCTCAACTTGTACCAATACTGAAAGATATTCAGTTGAAAACGTTATTGCGGCAGAGAGAGAGAGGCCTTAGATGAGGAAGATGTTGTACTTATGAATACATCAGTCGATGACGAAGAAAATGAGCAGACTAGCGATGTGTCACTTGATTAAGAATTTGATAGATAGTTACGTGTCTAAACATTTTCGTTATTAATTAATGAGGTAAGGTAAAGTTACAGTTAGACAGTATGTATTTGATTTGAGTTCAATAAAAAAATTTTAAACGCCAATTACATAAATATTGACTTTCTAGATAGAATCAACAGTTCCACCCAGATATAGTAGTATTGATGCCCGCCCTCTAAAATATCATGTTTGGTTAACATTCATGGGAATGACATCGATGTCAAGATAAAGGTGCCAATGGACCAGGTATTCAGGTGGTCGTTTTCGACGTGAATTTAGGATTCAGCGGACCAAAAAACGCCTCAACAATGATTTTCGGCTTGTTTTTGTCGAAATTGTCACGAAAATTTTCGAACTTCCAAATTTTCGCGACCCAAAAAAATCCCACAGGCGCCGAGTTTCTCTTCTTCCCCGCGTGAATTTTGGGAGAGTCCCACAGAAATGCCGTTCAGGGCCAGGTTCCGGTGCACCAGGTGTTCGGGGGGTGGTTTTCGAAGGGCAATACGAATTCAGCGCCGCAAAAAACCCCCCCACCGATTTTCGGTTCGCTTTTCTCGATCGTGTGAGGAAAACCCTCGGAGACGACGTTCGAGCCCAGGTTCCGGTTCACTAGGTGTTCGGGGGGTCGTTTTCGTCGGGAAATTCAGATTCAGTGCCCCAAAAAAACGCCCCCACAATGATTTTCGGGTTGTTTTTGCCGTTATTGTCAGGAAAATTCACGGGGATGACGTCCGCGTCCAGGTTCGGGCGCACCAGGTGACCGGGGGGTTTTTTGCCGATGCCATGTTTGGATCTCTCCTTCCCCGTGTGATTTTCGGAAGAGTCTCACGGAGATGACGTTCATCGGGAACCCGAGTGGGGCTAGTTCTGATTCTTATTTACAAAGTACTCTAATCTTCCAAAAGCCGTCTCAAAACTGGCAATTTTTGGCTGCAGCAATGCAATTTCCGGTTTGTTCAAAAAAAATAGGGGCGGTTTTTACAAATAATTTTTGGAAGCGAATGCAAAAAACCGCATTCCGATCCGTCTTGCTCTCAAAAACTTCAAACTCTTTTACTTCAATGCCTCTACTAATATTGCAGATAGCGTCTGTACTACTTCAGCCGGAAGTTTGTTTTATTAAATCTGAAATATCGTAGCCGAAAAAGCTATGTTACAAAAACAGCCGGAAACATATATGTATGAGGGTTGATTTCTCAAACTCTTCAAAATTCGCTTCTGTCTCGGAGATAACCTCCTCGTTCGAGCTGAATTTTTTGATCCAGGCCATATGTTCATGTTTTCAGATGCAGAACGAAATCGCCGGTCGGGCGAGTACGGTGGGTCGGCAGTAATTCATAGCGCAGTTCATGCAATTTGGCCGGGTCCATACCTTTCTCACACTTATCTATAATCATTTACAATATTATAACTTCCGTTCCGTACGGCACGTTCACGGCCTGTGCTACTTTGCGCACCTTAGTTCTGCGATCAGCGAGAATCATGTCGTGGACCTTTTCAACAATTTCCTCACTGTCCACTCATCAAGAAAAACAGATTACGACCACGTTTAAATTCGTTGAACCAATATCTCACGGTTGTCTTATTTACAGTTGACTTAGATGGTGAAGGGACCCCATAGACGGACTGCAACTAAATTCGTTTTTATTCCTTCGCATGTTTTTCCATCCAAAAATAAACATTGATATTGTAATCTGGGAGCTAGACGGAAATTTAGAATGGTGTCGTTTGACAGATGATAGTACACGATGGCAATGTCAACTTCCCTCAGCAACGCCAAATGTTTTAAAACATGAGTACTTATTGATCGACCCTCGTATAATAACTGTGGGGTGTTCATTCGTTGCGGATGAAATAATACGTTTACACACATTCTATTATACAACTTGCACTTAATTTTATAATCACATGAAAAATTTATTTATATTGGTATACATTATATGATTTATATTATCATTGTAAATTACACAATACACAACTTATTATAATAATGATACACTTATTTACCACACACAACCTAACGTCCACTATTCTTACCGTGCACCCTCGTTGTCCTGCTGTGAGAATTGTGAAGAATGAAGTGAACTATGAAAAAATCTTTTCGCCATATTTATATTTAATTTTGAACTAAAATAGACGTTCGAATTCGGTAATTACCAAGCGTATATATACTTAGCGACATCTGTTGACAGGTAATATTTATATTCTTAATTTGTATTGTTTTGTATTCAGCGATGCTACATCACTCCCCTTTCAGTTCATTAGAACGTGACGCTGCAATAGTCTGCTTATGAGTAAGCTTCCGAGTACGTTTACACGTATTGTCCGTCAAAGTTTTAGCTTGGCCAGTATTGGTCGAATGATCACCAAGGATATTGTCGTTCGGGATACTTTTTGGCTCTGGAGACAAAAATATTTTACACTACGATTAATTGCGGAAGGCCCTTTATATAAAATTGTTGCTGTATTATATATATATAAACCATTAAACTTGTGGACTGTATTTTTGTATTGAAGTTATAATTTATTTATTATTAATATAAATGCTGTTAACAATAGCGTAAGATTTTAATTTAATTTATCTTTTTATTCATGTTAATTTATATTTAATCAACAGAAATTATATGTAAATCCTTTCGGATATAAAGAAAAAACAGAACAAGAAAAAACAATTACCAAAAATTAAACAACAAAAAAATACGCCAACTTAGTGTGAACATTGTACCTTGCGACACTGTTTTGTGCAAATAATAATTCATTTTTTTTATACTAATTGAACATTCTCACCGCATTGAAATAACTATTTCAACCAATACTATACTAAAACAAATAAAGTTTAATATACGTAAATACCAATCATGTATATAGCAATAGAAAATATACTTTGATTATAAATTGTTTACCAACATTGGAAACATGTAACAAATCAAATAAAATATGTGCTTGGAGTTAAACAACAAAAAAAAACAAAAAAAAACAGTAACTGAAAATTAAATTAACTCGCGTTGGTTTGCGTACTTTGAACAACATTTTCTAAAAATCAATTCGTTTCCACCGGTAAAACACAAATTTTTGCTACTGATCTTTTTAATACTGATGTTGATGTCTTAAGAGTAACCACGCGAATATGATTATCCTTTCCTCGGTGAACTTCGATTACTCTCCCCATATTCCATGTCATTGGCGGCGTATTATCATCGTAAAGTAGAACAAGCGAACCAAGTTTTACTTCACTTGTTGGATTTAACCATTTTCTACGATTTTGAAGTTCAGACACATATAATATTTGGACCAACGCAACCAAAACTGTCTCAATAAATATTGCATTCTCTGACAACGAGACAATTTGTTAAAATTTAGATGTAGAAGAGACGGATCAGGTATGGCATTGATATGTTGACCTATTAAAAAATGGCCCGGCGTTAATGGCGTAAGATCTGAAGGATCATTAGACATTGGGCTAAGTGGACGCGAATTGAGACAACCTTCGATTTGTACAACAATTGTATGAAATTCTTCCATAGTATACGTTGATTGACCCATTACTCGTTTGAGATGAAATTTAGCACTTTTCACCGCCGCTTCCCATAAGCCGCCAAAATGTGGCGATCGGGGTGGTATGGTTTTCCATTCAATTCGTTCATTTAAACAATAGCTGTGTATTTCTTTTTGATGCATTTCTGACATGAATAACTCATATAGCTCTCGCAGTTCTAACCGTGCACCTATAAAATTGGTTGCATTATCCGAGTATATTTGAGAACATTTTCCCCGACGCGACGTGAATCTACGTAATGCAGCCACGAACGAAGCTGTGGATAAATCACTCACAACTTCTAAATGTACCGCTTTAGTAGCAAAACATATGAATACCGATATGTAAATTTTCGTTTTAATTTTCGAGCGAATGTTAGATAATGTATAAAAAGGCCCACAGAAATCAATCCCGGTAACTTGGAATGGTCTAGAAGGAGTAACATGGTCCATTGGTAGTTGACCCATGACTTGGCTAACTGTTTGAGGCTTAGCACGAAAACAGCGCACACACTTTCGAACAATATTATGACAAATATTTCTGCCTCCGATGATCCAATATTGAAGCCGCAGATTATATAATAATGCTTGAGGCCCCGCATGAAGAAGCCTTTTATGTTCATCAGTTACTAGTAATTTAGTAAAATTATGCGTACCTGGGAGTATAATTGGATGTTTGCTATTATAAGATATGTCAGCATTGTTTAAACGACCACCAACCCGAATAATTTGGTTCTCGTCCTGAAATGGACTCAAAGATTTTAATTTACTATTTAACGGTACGACTTTAGCCTTACGAAGATTTTGCAACTCGTTGGAATATTCTTGACTCTGTATATGTTTAATAAGTAAAACTACAGCTAAATCAATTTCTGCACATTGCAATGATTCATACTTTCGATTTTCTTTCGTCAACTTGCAGTTGGTAATAAATCGTAGGCATGTCGCAACTATACGAATTAGCTTGGTGAAACTTGAAAATTTATCAAACAAATCCCAATCAGTTTTTACACAGACTAAATTTGTTTCAGATTTCCGAAGTTCTAATAAATCGGGATTAACGTACGAATTAAGGGATATTGGCCAATTTTCTTCGGAATGATATAAAAATTCCGGACCATTCCACCAAAGAGAATTCTCTTTTAATTCGCTTGGTAAAAGACCCCGTGATACCAGATCGGCTGGATTCATTGCTGATGGTATGTAACGCCAAGAATTAATTGAAGTGAGTACTTGAATTTGCGATATTCGGTTAGCAACAAACGTAATAAACTTTGACGGTGGTGATTTTATTCGAATGAGAGTGATTTCCGAATCGGACCACATATGGACCGCACTAAAACTAATATTGATTATTTCAACTATTTTGTGATATAGTTGCGCAGTCAATAATGCTGCACACAATTCCAACCGTGGAATAGTCTGCGTTTTAAGTGGGGCTACCCTAGATTTTGCACACAACAATCGGATGGTTATATTATTTGACCTATCAATGGTACGCATACATATTGCACATCCATAACCCTTTTCCGACGCGTCCCCAAATGCATGAAGTTCTATTCTTTTGGCTAATGGTGATATTACACACCTTGGAACATTTATTGTTTCGAGTTGAATAACTTGCATTTTAAAATTATTCCAAATCTCAGCCATATTTGAAGGGAGTTTATCATCCCATGACAGATTTGTAACTGCCCATAAAGATTGCATAAACAGCTTTGCAACGAAAACCATTAGAGCACATAATCCAAGAGGGTCATACAATTGCGCTATTTCTGAGAGTACCGAACGTTTGGTACATTCAGTATCGTTTTTATATTTCATAAAAGACATGTGGAACATATCACTGTCTGTTTCCCATTGCAAACCTAGCACTGAAACGAGTAATTCATTCTGTTCATTATTAGATCTTAATTGATCATTATTTGACGCGAATTTTCTTAATTCGAATCCTCCTCGTTCGAGTAAACTAATTAATTCCGATTTCAATGTCGCAGCATCTCCGATTGTTTGGGCACCTGATAAAACATCATCTACATAAAAATCATGAAGTAAAGTAGTCGATGCTTTAGGAAATATAGCAGATTCATCGATGGCTAACTGTTTAAGAGTGCGAATGGCCAAAAATGGAGCACTCGCCGTACCGTAAGTAACTGTACGTAGACGGAAACATTTTATTCAACACCAAATGCGAAGAAGATCTTGTTGATCATCATGCATGCGAATCTGACGATACATTTTTGCTATATAGCCAATGAATGCAACCGGATGCTTGCGGAACGTAATAACTATTTCAAACAACGTTTGTTGAATGGTTGGTCCTACCATTAAACAATCATTCAATGAAAGGTTCGTCGATGTTTTTGAAGAAGCATTAAATACCACTCTCAATTTAGTAGTAGCACTATTTTCCTTTAGCACTGAATGGTGCGGTAAATAGTACGATTTATTATGCGGATTGTTCACTTGATCTACATTTTCAACTTCTTGCATGTGGCCAAGTTCCAGGTATTCAGTCATAAAATCAGAATACTCTGTATACAATTTTGGATTACTAATTAATTTTTGTTCGATGGTCTTATATTGCCTCAGAGCTCGATACTTTGACTCTCCTAACTGGCTGATATTTGTTTTCAAAGGAAATGCTACACTGTACCTTCCCGAACTATCACGAGTTACATGTTCCATATAATGACTTTCACACATTTTTTCCTCTATTGAGAAATTATTAGTATGATCAAACTCTTCTAATTTCCATTTCTCGATGCTGGAGTTTAATTCTTCGACGTTACATAAATACACACGGCTAACATTACTAAGACTTTCATTCAATTTGTCAACGTCGACTTTAAGATTTACCTTGTGACGAATAAATATTTTATTTTGTTCTATCCCGGTTACTGAAATAGATACTTTATGTTTTCGACTTCCTAGCATTTGGCATACTCGTTCGGTTGCGAAGTTCGATTGGGAGCCACTATCAAGTAATGCTCTACATTGCATGAAACTTCCGTTTGAATCAGATATAAAAATCACCGCCGTTGCCAACAAAACTTTGCTATTTAATAGCTGCTCGTTTGTTGTGCAGTTATCGGTTACTGTTAGTGTGGAACTCGAATTATCATCTAATATGCAATGTGATTGAGTTGTGACCGCATCATTTTGAACAATTCTAGATGGATTTACCCTTTGATTTCCAAGAGTGTTTGAAGATAATGATTTAATACGTTCGCTGGAGGTATAATTCGGCGAATTTGTATAAGAAGTATTTCTTTTACCAAAATGTAATAATATGTTATGTTTTAAAGCACATAAAGCACACGGATTACTTTTACACTCAAACACACGATGTTTCTCAGATAAACAATTAGTACAAAGTTGATGTTTTTTAACAAAATCGAAGCGCCTTTCAGCACCCACATTGGAATCGCTAAATTTTGTGCAATTTGTTAGCATATGATTGCCTCCGCAAAATGTACACATTATTTCATTGGACACAAAGCTACGATTTGGTTTCGAATTAACGAAATGTTTTTTTCGCGTATCATAAACATTAGCGGTCGTATTGGCTACATTACTAACTTGTTTCACACATTCAATTACTCGAGCTCGTTTTTTTAAAATCTCGATGAATTCGTCAAGTTGCAAAATAGTATTTTCTTGTGTACTTTTAATGACTTGAGTATGTGAAGCAAAATCCAACTTTTCAGATAAGTGATGAATAAGGAATAAATCCCATTGATCAATTGCTACACCCATGTTTTTTAATGCATTTATATGTTTAAGCACAGTGTCAATAAACAATTTTAATGACTGTGCGGACCCTTCGACTGGCCTTTTAATATCGTAAATACTCTTCATATGTAATTTCTGTATCGATACTTCATTATTAAAATGATCAAATACAGTTTGCCATGCCACATTGTAATTTTGGCTTGTTACCGGAAGGGCTTCTATTAAATGAAAAGCTTTACCATCACGAAGACACGATATCAAATAATGAAATTTGGTAGTACAATCGAGCTTTATATTATTATGAATTAAATCAAAGAAAACGTCACGAAATTTCAACCATCCTAATTCTGAACCATCAAACGTTGGTAAAGTTATTTCAGGCAATTTAATAGCCTGCGTAGTATTCACTGAGACATTCTCGTATTGTTCATCCATCAAAACTGACGTTGCTTTAAATTCTAATTTAGACCTACACTCTAATTGGACTATTTCATTTAATATTTGTGATTCAAGAGCACCATAACTGTCATCAAATTTTTCTCGTTCATTTATTACATTAGGTTCGGCGTCAAGACTTTCAATATTTGTTTGAACATCGTCAAACTTGGAGTACGTAATTCGAAGTCGATGAAGCATAGATTGTAATTCACCGATAGACAGATCAGAATTGTTATCGAACTGATTTTTAAAATAAGTCACCCGACCCTTATGACCGTTTCGTTGATTTTTTAATAATGTCAGATCCATATTAAGAAACGAGATTTAAACAAAAACAGATGTTACATATATTGCTTACAGCGAATTTTCAATTCAAAACCATGTAAATCTACCACTTATTCATCCAATAATTGGTATAACGTACAATATCTGATATTAATATATTATTAACGCGACGCACACAATACGCATAAATACAAATATTCAACACTAACCTGGCTTTGAATTTAATCACAAGTAAATTTTAAATCTTCTATGGTTAGTTGATCCAACGTTGCCAATGCGTGTCGATGGTGTTCCAGCGTTTAAATGTTCGATGATTAATTTTGCTGCTTATTTACAGGTGTATTATATCTTTCGGTATTGATTTATTTTATGACTTCTCTCGTATTACGATGAAATGAGATGCTCCGAGTCGCATGAAATTGTATTTTTAATTGTATATTACTTATCGATGATAAAACCACGTATTTAATATTCCGCAATCCAATATATTAATAAATATCGATGATATTTTATAATTGAGATTTATTACTCAAATTCGAAGAAATTATGTATATGTAAATGAAAGCGTGGTGTAATGCCATTCGGCTCGAAGGACCAATGATACAGCAACAATTTTATATACTATATTATATATATATAAACCATTAAACTTGTGGACTGTATTTTTGTATTGAAGTTATAATTTATTTATTATTAATATAAATGCTGTTAACAATAGCGTAAGATTTTAATTTAATTTATCTTTTTATTCATGTTAATTTATATTTAATCAACAGAAATTATATGTAAATCCTTTCGGATATAAAGAAAAAACAGAACAAGAAAAAACAATTACCAAAAATTAAACAACAAAAAAATACGCCAACTTAGTGTGAACATTGTACCTTGCGACACTGTTTTGTGCAAATAATAATTCATTTTTTTTATACTAATTGAACACCCTTCTTAAGTAGGCCCTTTCAAAAGTCACTAGGTAATCGCAAACGTTCTTCCAAGATAGAAGAGATCAAGAGCAAGAGAATTGCCGTCTTAAGACTACGATGCCAACTTTCGATTAATCCGTTGCAGAAAGGATTATATACGGTTGTTCTTTTTCGTTTGAATCCTAAGAGCTTCGATAATTTGTGGAATGGGTGAGATTCAAATTGCGATCCGCGATCTGTAACTTTGAATATTGGTATACCATAACGACAGATCCAACATTTAAAAACTGGTTCAGTAACAGTGTCAGCTCTAATATTCGGCACAGGTTTAGCTTCGGGCCATCGTGTGTAGCGATCTATGAGTGTCACGCAGTATCGGCGGATAGCGGGAGTGGCCCTATTATATATAAATATACCTCAGCGAAGCAGTCGCTGCTCATTGGAAAATTTCAGATTGGACTTTTTACGTGTCTAGTAATTTACGATTTTTGACATTTCGGACAACACTGTGACCACTTCCGACAGTCCGACTTTACTCCGGGCCAAAAATATTTCTGTGAGACCACGGTAGGTCACGGTAGCCTCAATACCTGGGTGAGAGAGGTTGTGTATTGTGTCAAAAACTGCACGGCGAAATATCTTCGGAATATACTTGTACGTCCAGTTGAAGTCTCGCACAAGATCTGTACCAAATACTGGAAAGTATTTGATTTTAACTGAAATTCGTTGATAATCTATGTTGCTATCAATCGTTATTGCGTTGATTCGAGAAACCGGGGTGACGGTCTCTTTATCGTAAACAATTTATCGTGTTTCTATTTAACGTGAACATTTAATCGTAGAACAGTTTATCGTGGACACAATTTACCATTTTGTAACGGTTTTGATGTTCCAGCGGTCTGAATGGTAATTTTGTATGGGCTAGCAGATGTTGTGTAGAAGACATTACACAATACTATCATGATAGCGTTAATTGGTATAATATATAATTATTTTGTGTACCTGGTTGAACGGATTCATTATTGGTATAATCAATTAATTTAAATATCGTTCCATAGAGGGTGATGTCCGTTGGATGACGATGAATTTTGTTTTTGTGTGTTCATCTCATTTTTATAATCACACTGCTTTATCGGTCATTTTATTTTGGAGCCGTGCACTGACAATACGCTTATCATAACAGTGCCAGTGAATTGTTGTTATAGTTAATAACAAATATTAAATTAATTGATATATTCGTATAGTATATATCAATCACAAAATCAATTAAAGCTGTGTTTAACCGGCGCCTTAACATTTGTTTCGCATAGTCGCGGGAAAACAGGTATGTCTATATTTCGGGCTTAAAATGTAAATCCAATTTCTTATTGTGGATTAGGAAAAATTTTGTTTGTACGTCTGCGTGCTATTCACAGACAGCTTTGTTAAAGCTTTTTCGTTTTCTTTTATTATTATTAGAGCCACGTGAAATAAGAAAATAAAAGGGGAAAAATATTCTATGCTAACACCCAGACGCCCAGGGCCACGCTAAACGGGTTTTTCCGCGACATATTTTTTTTTCCGTTATATGTATTTATATATATATACATACATTTGCGAGACGCCGACCATTTGATTCATTCTCCAGTGAA
Source organism: Nephrotoma flavescens (assembly GCA_932526605.1). Taxonomy (NCBI): domain Eukaryota; kingdom Metazoa; phylum Arthropoda; class Insecta; order Diptera; family Tipulidae; genus Nephrotoma; species Nephrotoma flavescens. The sequence goes on along the minus strand of OW052220.1, from coordinate 56,909,279 downwards.
AACCCTGACGTTTATGAACTAATACTACGCCAACAAAAATAGTACCTGCAGACGGCCTTGCATTTACGTGCGGACGGTTCTCTTTGGCAATTCCCAGCAAAGGGAGATTGTTTTACAAACGCCTGATTTTGTTTATTTTTATGAAGCACGCAAACGGTAAACCACGGCCATCACCTTTGGAACCACTATATGAGCTAAGTGTTTTTTTTATATGTTATTATATTATATATGCAACTTTATATTTATTGTTATGTAGTAATTAGTATATATGATTCATTCATACATAGATATATACTATAATTCTATATTTTAAGCTATATTGAATCATGAATGTCATTTTGTTTTTTTCTTTTCAATGATAATTTATTACATTTCTTTTTTTGTTTACCAATGATAATTATCATTTACAGTTTTTTTTGCATATTATATTTATTTATACAATCTTAAGTTGTTTATGTGTGTACAATAATATTACTATACTGTTAAGAAAGTGGACCGCGGATCCGATTAAAAATATTAATTCTTTGATTTTAAGATAAAACTTATATTAAGTAACCGATAGGTCATATTGATATACATTTTATTTTATTTTCCTGTTAAACTAATCAGTTATATTATATACTTTAAAAATGTACAAATAATTATTCCGTTTAACGAATTTCGAGAGTTTTTTTTATTATTTCTCTGTCACGATCTTAACATTCTACATTTCTGCTTGCTTTGACATCGCGATGCGTGATTAAATCTATCTGTGTGGTAATGGGCTGATCCATCTTTCAACACTAAGGGGCATATCAAAAATGTTGTGCCTGATACTGCCATCGGGAGGGAGGAGTGCACACGTGGTCTACTAAACGGACCATCGAGAGGAAACATGACTGTGACTTGGTAGGGTTATATATATTGATTTATTTCCTTTGGTAAATTCAATCGTGATAAGTTTTCTTCTTCTATTTAATCATTTTTACTAAACATAGGTTCGGCTCAATGACATAACTGTATTTTCAAAGCGTTCCATGTTTGGCATTGCTTTTGTGTTCCAGGCTCATCTAGGTATGCAAATCTCGCAGCACAACCTTGTTCTTTGCAGTCGGTGACAACATCCACGCCCACCTTCTGGTTCTAGCCGGCAAATGTGCTGCACGTCACCGATGTAGGACTGCAGAGAAATTTTTCTGTTAACGGTATAATAAACACCCCACTAAACTGTTGCGTGAAATCCCACATTAGTTGGCACTAGGTTATACCGTTACAGTGGCGCCCAAAAGGATCGAAATTTAAGTAAATATTTTTTTTATTATTCCCTAATTTTACTCGAAGGAGTGTGAATTAGGTTCTGCATACCTAGATAGATGCGTTTTCTTTAATTTTATTTTTGTGTGTCCTAATAATTAAATTTGTTGTTTAAGTCATTTAATTTAACATTTATACTATTTGGAGTTCGGATCTTCGCATTATTTTTCCACTTAGGTGTTTTGATGGTAGTGTTAGGATAAGATCCAGAATTCTAGGTAAAGAATGCTCGATATATCTTGCGAATTTCCAATTTAGGATAAAAATTGTTGGTTATAATTTACTGACCTTGATTTTTGCAAAATTCTTATATCGATGGTTTTAACATAAATAGTTTCAGTTTAAAATTAAATTTATTTCGTTTGGTGATACATTCACTCTAAGAAGTTCAGATTGTGTTGACCACTTTGACGAATAATTTTCTTTTATAACCGCTTATTCCTTTTATGGACTACGAATTCCGCTAAGAAGCGTTGAGAAATACTTTTTATTCCTCATGACTTCGTGTTCATGGGAAACTGTGGTACTCCTCATATTTACATTTACAACAAACATGGAACGCTAATTGTAAAGATTTTTTATTTCAACAGTCACAGTCTATTTTCTCTCTTAACTATTTATCGTGTGGATGATGTTTTAGCCCAACTACCAACTTATACAATAAAAAAAAAATAAAAAAATAAAAAACTAGTTATCTAACTAATTAAATAAAATATATCGTTTCGTGTCGAAAAAAAAGGAAAAACTTATAAATTTGAGATTATTATATTTAATACACTTATTGTTTTGTCGTGATAAAGTTATATAATTGGTGAAATTACTGCAACTAGAATATCGTGAACCAAATATGGCCAAATTCGCAGGAACACAAATGGAAGTAAAATACTTAGATTGTGATGAGCTTTCGGTTGAGTGTCAAGTAAGAAACATAACGGGAAATATTTCAACGAAACTGTCCAAATTACAGGAGCTCTTGGAAAAGGAGAAATCAAAAGAACTTGATCCACCAACACGAGCGCACGTAGCGGCTTTGAAAAGTCCGAAGCGGGAAATTCAGATATGCAGCGACAAATTACGAAATATCGAAGGTCAACTCATTACCCTATCAGAAACACAGGATTACGAAGCAGATAAAATATCGGAACTTACTACGGTGGCTCTTCATGTCGGAGATCGACTAGGGCGCATTACCCATTCCAAAACAGTGGAAACAGTTTCGTTAAAACTATTGGACGCCTGTCAAAAATTATTAAGTGTTCTATTAGAGATTCGTACTGAACAAACCGTATCTCCCAGTATGGAAAATTCGCTTAAGGAGGTTTTTAACGAAATTATAATGGAAGAAGACGAGACAAGCAACGACAGTGATAATAGTGAGGCCTATGACAAGGGAAAACAGCAACCTTCTACCTCGCAGCAAGTTATTAATCCTGCCATCGTCCCGCCAAAACAGGCCGCGGAGCTAACAGAAGATGAAAAGATGGAGCTGATCGTTGAAAGGGTGTGTGCAAAACTAAACCTTAGTGGTACGGCAACAACTAGCAGACAGAAGAACGTGTTACATAGGACAGAAAACAACGAAGGAAATCCTTACTTTACAGGAAGTTTGAACCAAGCTCAAATACCTCACCCTTTTAATCCGACGATACCCCCACCCCATTTTGGAGGCCAGCCGGAACAGCATAGTACGTGTTTATTACCACAATTCTCGAACATGAGGTTACCAAAACAATATTTAGATATTCACAATTGGAAGCTGGTATATCACGGTGATGGGAAGGACGAGTTGCCGATCGAGAGATTTCTGTATCGGGTCCAACGCATGGCAGCTGAGAACGGTTTGGCAAAAGAGAGGTTAACAGCTAATTTTAGTGTGTTACTTAAAGAAGGTGCACTGAATTGGTACTGGGAGTATCAAGAAACATACGGAGCAGTTAGTTGGGAGATGTTAAAAGATGCCATGATCGAGCGCTTTAAAACCAGAAGAACGGACGACGATGTGAAACAAGAGATGGAACGCAGGAAGCAGAAGTTTAAGGAACCGTTCCTCGATTTTTATCATTCTCTCCGGAGCACGGCGCTGTCGTTATTGAGACCCATGTCAGATAACGAGCTGATAAATTTAATTTCACGAAATATGCGCGGTGGATTGCAGGCAAACTTCGCAGGGCAACACTTCTCGAATGTCGCGGAGATGGTGAGACAGTGTGTGAAAGTAGAAGATACATGGAACAGACTAGGCTGGACTCCTGAAATATTCCATCAAACGAGATCGCGTAACGTCAATGAGCTGGATGTGATTGGTGAAGATGAGTGCAGTATGACCTTTGGGTTTAATAGTGCTGAGCAGCCTCATTACTCTGATTCTGTTTGTGAAATTTCAGGCCGGAAACACTTCAACACATCATATGTACCAAAAGGGATTCCCTCATCGCTTCAAAAGTCCTCGCCACCTAATGCTTGTTGGAATTGCTTTTCTAAAGATCATTTTTTTAAGGATTGTCCATTAACCATAAAACATCGGTTTTGTTTTGGCTGTGGGGCCCACAATATACTAAAAACTCAATGTAGTAATTGTTTACCGAAGGGAAACTTGATGGGGAATTTCAGAAATCCTGGGACTCTGAATTCCCGAACAACTATAACCAGTCCAGCACCCAGACAAGTCCAAGAAGACGTGGCGACGAATACCGATCCCGAGCTATATCGCTATATCCTGAAGAAGGAGGCAAGCGGGCGAAAGGATTAGTAATAAGTTACATGCACCAAGCCACCCAAACGCCAACTTATAAAAAGTCAAGACCAGATCGAGCGTTAGAATATTTTAGATTTAGAAAGCATTTGCAAAAGATGGTTAATGAGGCTGTTATCGATACCAGTGACGCTAGGCCTTACGCCAAAATTCTTATTAACGGGGTGCCATACAGGGGGCTTTTAGACAGTGGTGCAAATGTGTCGGTTTTGGGATACGGCTCTGAAGAGTTCCTTGAAATCAATAAAATTAAAATAAATTATCTCCCATCAAATTTACGAACAGCAAGCGGCCAGATGCAACGTGTGATTGGTCACATCATGGCACGAGTATCGTACGGTGGAAAAACCAAGACCCTGCGTATTCACATTTCACCAGGACTGAGCCAGCCATTGTATTTAGGGATCGACTTCTGGGATGAGTTTGGTTTAGCCCCTATGATGGTCAGTGAAATATATGATTTTAGTCCGACTGCACCAGTAGAGCCACAGAAACATGAATTAAACGAGCATCAGCAAGCCACGCTAACCAGAGTTATCAATCAGTTTCCTTCCTGTGAGAAGTTGGGTTTGGGACGAACACATCTTGTTTCGCACAAAATTGATGTCGGTCAAGCAGCACCTGTGAAACAAAGATATTACGCCATATCGCCCGCTAAACAGCAAGAGCTCTACACAGAACTGGATCGGATGCTAGCGCTAGGAGTAATCGAGGAGAGCCAGAGTTCCTGGTCATCCCCAGTGAGCCTCGTCAGTAAGTCCAACGGAAAAGTTCGGCTCTGCCTGGACGCTAGAAAGTTAAATGCGGTGACGGTGACTGATGCTTATCCTTTGCCCTTAATCGACGGGTTGCTAAGCCGACTGGATCAGACGCGTTATATAAGTTCAGTCGACTTAAAAGATGCGTTTTGGCAAATACCCTTAGATCAAGAGGCGAAGGATAAGACAGCTTTCACCGTCCCAGGGCGTCCACTCTACCAGTTTGTCGTCATGCCGTTTGGGTTGTGTAATGCAGCCCAAACGATGTGTCGACTTATGCATAAGGTTATCCCTCACCAGCTAAATGATCGGGTCTTTGTTTACCTTGATGATCTTCTTGTCGTGTCTGCGACCTTTGAAGATCATATTCATCTGCTTTCTGAAGTAGCGAGATTATTGCGACAGGCAAACCTCACTATAAATGTAGAGAAGAGCAAGTTCTTACTCAAGGAGACAAAGTACCTAGGTTATGTAGTTGGTGATGGATGCCTCAGAGTGGACCCCTCTAAGGTCCAGGCAGTAGCCGAATACCCCGCACCTCGCACTACTCAACAAATTCGTCGATTCCTGGGGATGACCGGATGGTACAGAAGGTTTATCCCAAATTATTCTACATTAGCGGCTCCAATCAGTGACTTGCTGAAGAAGGGTGTCAAGCCGAAGTGGAATGAAAAAGCCCAGGATGCGTTCGATCTACTGAAACAGTCACTAATATCTGCACCGGTGTTAGTTAATCCCGATTTCAACAAGCATTTTTACGTGCAATGTGACGCAAGCACGACCGGAATAGGTAGTGTTTTATTTCAGAAAAATGGTGAAGAAGAACATCCTATTGCTTTTATGTCTTCGAAGTTAAATAAGGCTCAGCGGAACTATACAATCACCGAATTAGAGTGCTTGGCTGCGGTGATGAGCATAAAAAAATTTAGGCCTTATATTGAGGGATACCCATTCACCATCATAACCGATCACTCCAGTTTAAAATGGCTTATGGATCAAAAGGACCTCTCTGGTCGTTTGGCAAGATGGGCGTTGAAGTTACAGCCGCACCGCTTCACTATCGAATACCGAAAGGGGACACAAAATACAGTTCCAGATAGTCTGTCCCGAATAAACATGGACGAATTAAACAAGACGACAGATGAGCCACTTCATATAGATTTGGAATCTCCAGCATTCCAGGATCCAGAATATCAGGATAAAGTCATCGCTCTGGTTGAAAATCCAAAAGTTGCTACTAATTTTAAAGCCTGGGATGGAAAATTATTTATCCAAGTCAACGAACCGGGTACAACCGACACGGATATCTCCCCATGGAAATTGGTGATACCGGCAGTGCTTACACAAACCTTAATCGAAAAAGCGCACAATCCACCATCCGCTGCTCACCAAGGGATTTCAAAAACACTAGAAGTATTAAGACGGCAATTTTATTGGCCGAAAATGGCATGTGAGGTTAGAGACTTCGTGAATAAGTGCGAAATTTGTAAAAGTAGCAAGCCGGTAAACTTCTCAACCCGACCCGAGATGGGCAAACCTTTCGAGACAACCAGACCTTTTCAAAGGATATATATCGATTTCTTGGGTCCTTATCCTCGAACTTATAATGGGTTTGCGTATATTTTAATCGTATTGGATCACTATTCACGATTTCCTATCTTAGAGCCTATGCGTTCCGCTTCGGCAGAGAAAGTTTGCCAATTTTTAGAAAGAAAATGTTTCCATTTGTATGGGGTACCCGAGGTTTTAGTTTCGGATAACGGGCCGCAGTTTAAATCGGTTCTATTGGCTAACTTACTCCAAAAATATGGAGTGAAACATCAATTTTCAGCAATCTACGCTCCTCAATCGAACATATCGGAACGCGTTAACCGATCTATTATATCTGCAATTAGATCATATATACAGGAAGACCACAAGAGCTGGGACATACATTTAGACGAGATCGCTGGAGCGTTAAGGAATGTAGTCCATAGTTCTACAGGATTTTCACCACATTACTTAGTCTTTGGCCAACACAAAATTAATCACGGCTCTATGTTTGGATTAATTCGTAAACTAAGTGGAGTGGATAGCAATAATGTGGAAGTTTTCTCCCCACCAGATCGGTTATCAATAGCCCAAAACCTCGTATTAAGGAACCTCAAGACAGCTCACGAACGGCATACGTCAAACTATAATTTACGAAGTAGGCCGCGAACATTTGGCCCAGGGGAAACAGTTTACGTCCGCAACTTTACGCAAAGTTGCGCTCAAAAGAATTTTTCGAGCAAATTGGCTCAAAAATTTGTGAAAGCGAAGATTCAGAAACGCATAGGAACAGTACTTTACGAAATAGTGGATGAGACTGGAAAGAGTCTTGGAGTATACCATGCGAAGGACATAAGGTGAACGATGATTTCTACTTGTAGTAATTCCAATATCCCGTATTGGTGACTTGTACGTGTTTCAAATATTATATTGTATTATGTAATTATCTCACGTTCAATGCCCGGCTTTTGAGACCTTCTCAAGGGTCTGGGGCTGCCCCACGATTGTAACGGTTTTGATGTTCCAGCGGTCTGAATGGTAATTTTGTATGGGCTAGCAGATGTTGTGTAGAAGACATTACACAATACTATCATGATAGCGTTAATTGGTATAATATATAATTATTTTGTGTACCTGGTTGAACGGATTCATTATTGGTATAATCAATTAATTTAAATATCGTTCCATAGAGGGTGATGTCCGTTGGATGACGATGAATTTTGTTTTTGTGTGTTCATCTCATTTTTATAATCACACTGCTTTATCGGTCATTTTATTTTGGAGCCGTGCACTGACAATACGCTTATCATAACAGTGCCAGTGAATTGTTGTTATAGTTAATAACAAATATTAAATTAATTGATATATTCGTATAGTATATATCAATCACAAAATCAATTAAAGCTGTGTTTAACCGGCGCCTTAACATTTGTTTCGCATAGTCGCGGGAAAACAGGTATGTCTATATTTCGGGCTTAAAATGTAAATCCAATTTCTTATTGTGGATTAGGAAAAATTTTGTTTGTACGTCTGCGTGCTATTCACAGACAGCTTTGTTAAAGCTTTTTCGTTTTCTTTTATTATTATTAGAGCCACGTGAAATAAGAAAATAAAAGGGGAAAAATATTCTATGCTAACACCCAGACGCCCAGGGCCACGCTAAACGGGTTTTTCCGCGACATATTTTTTTTTCCGTTATATGTATTTATATATATATACATACATTTGCGAGACGCCGACCATTTGATTCATTCTCCAGTGAAAACCCTGACGTTTATGAACTAATACTACGCCAACAAAAATAGTACCTGCAGACGGCCTTGCATTTACGTGCGGACGGTTCTCTTTGGCAATTCCCAGCAAAGGGAGATTGTTTTACAAACGCCTGATTTTGTTTATTTTTATGAAGCACGCAAACGGTAAACCACGGCCATCACCTTTGGAACCACTATATGAGCTAAGTGTTTTTTTTATATGTTATTATATTATATATGCAACTTTATATTTATTGTTATGTAGTAATTAGTATATATGATTCATTCATACATAGATATATACTATAATTCTATATTTTAAGCTATATTGAATCATGAATGTCATTTTGTTTTTTCTTTTCAATGATAATTTATTACATTTCTTTTTTTGTTTACCAATGGTAATTATCATTTACAGTTTTTTTTGCATATTATATTTATTTATACAATCTTAAGTTGTTTATGTGTGTACAATAATATTACTATACTGTTAAGAAAGTGGACCGCGGATCCGATTAAAAATATTAATTCTTTGATTTTAAGATAAAACTTATATTAAGTAACCGATAGGTCATATTGATATACATTTTATTTTCTTTTCCTGTTAAACTAATCAGTTATATTATATACTTTAAAAATGTACAAATAATTATTCCGTTTAACGAATTTCGAGAGTTTTTTTTATTATTTCTCTGTCACGATCTTAACATTCTACATTTCTGCTTGCTTTGACATCGCGATGCGTGATTAAATCTATCTGTGTGGTAATGGGCTGATCCATCTTTCAACACTAAGGGGCATATCAAAAATGTTGTGCCTGATACTGCCATCGGGAGGGAGGAGTGCACACGTGGTCTACTAAACGGACCATCGAGAGGAAACATGACTGTGACTTGGTAGGGTTATATATATTGATTTATTTCCTTTGGTAAATTCAATCGTGATAAGTTTTCTTCTTCTATTTAATCATTTTTACTAAACATAGGTTCGGCTCAATGACATAACTGTATTTTCAAAGCGTTCCATGTTTGGCATTGCTTTTGTGTTCCAGGCTCATCTAGGTATGCAAATCTCGCAGCACAACCTTGTTCTTTGCAGTCGGTGACAACATCCACGCCCACCTTCTGGTTCTAGCCGGCAAATGTGCTGCACGTCACCGATGTAGGACTGCAGAGAAATTTTTCTGTTAACGGTATAATAAACACCCCACTAAACTGTTGCGTGAAATCCCACATTAGTTGGCACTAGGTTATACCGTTGCAATTTATCGTGTGACAATTTATCGTAGAACAGTTTTTCGTGGACAATTTATCGTAGAAAGGTTTTATGCGTGGTATCAAAAATTAGTGGGATTCTTTAATGATTTTTGGAAGAAGTTCTGGAATATTGCCATGTGGGACGGAACTCGGTAGTTTCTTAACCGATTATGATGGGATTGGGTATGTTGGATGGAAATGGGATTATTGAATGATTTTTGGAAGAAGTTCTGGAATATGGCCATGTTGGGCGGAACTCGGTAGTTTCTTAACCGATTATGATGGGATTGGGTATGTTGGATGGAAATGGGATTATTGGATGATTTTTGGAAGAAGTTCTCTAATATGGCCATGTGGGACGGAACTCGGTAGTTTCTTAACCGATTAAAGATCCCGGCTCCTACGCCCCCGACATTAAAATCTAAAGAGCCCCGCAGGGCTACGGGGAGGAGCGTAGGTGTCATTAATAGATTCTATATAATCTGCTCCTACGTGCGGCACGCAGTGTGACATGTTTGAAGATCCCGGCTCCTACGCCCCCCGAAATTAAAATCTAAAGAGCCCCGCAGGGCTACGGGAAGGAGCGTAGGTGTCATTAATAGATTCTATATAATCTGCTCCTACGTGCGGCACGCAGTGCGACTCCCACTCTCAATTTAATATATTCATAAAAAAATATTAAATTTCATTTATTTTTAAATGAGATTCAATATTTTTTTATTAAATTTTTTTAGCACGTCTTAACGTATTTTTTAAAATTTTAGTTCGTTTTTATTCCAATAGATGGCGCTAGGTCCGCTAGGACACATTTTTAGTTATAAACAATTCCGCTCTTGGTCAAAGTGGCGGTACCGTCGCACAGACTGTCAAAAAAATTTGACTGCGATAAATCTGTTCCAACCCAATATGCAATTTTTCCATTGTGTGGAAAAAACTGCTCAAATGTCGTACTAAATTCCGTACTATAAAATATCAAAGACACAAAAATATTGATTTTCGGCAAAAACAAATTTCTTTCTCTTTCATTCGCATTTTTATTATTTTTATTTTTTTGGTTATTGTTTTGTATCTTCAGTTTAATACTAGCACTTGAGAGGATAACGCGATATTACAAGTGCTTGCCGCGATTTTTATTTTTTATATGTTAACTTGTGTTTTACGGTGTATATGTTAACATTTTTCATACCTTGTATATAATAATTCAATTTTGTGTTGTGCTTGTGACCAAAAAATTTGGATGTTAAAAGAGGTAATCCAAATAATTTTAACATGGCGTCTTCTTGAAATAATGGAAATTTCCCATTTTTATTTTTCAAGGTTGTCCTTGTTGGGATGTACAATTGGCGCGTTAAAATACACCATAGCATCTGATTTAAAAAACACATCATTATCGTTCCGGTACAGTAGCTTTACGTGAAATGTCATGAAATTCGTCGTGAAGTAAAGCAAATTTAGTTGGTTTAATTGTATATACAAATGTATGCGCGATTCATGCCAAAGGATATTCAATTAGCAAGACGTATGGTGAACGTGCTTAAAATTTATTTGTGTATATTTATATGAATAAAAAATTAATATTTATTTTATTATAAATGGAAAATTTTGTTTTATTTCGGATAAGAATTATTATTTATTCCAATTGGAAAATATATACAAACACGTGCCTTTTGTTTCTGTGTTTTTTTTTCCCTTTTTAGTTGGGATTCAAACCGACACCGGAATTTTTGTGACACTTTTCTTTGGCTGGGAGTACGAATTTCCGCGTGATACACATGGTTCTTTCCATAGAAGCAGTGTAGTTTTAGAACTCGAATGTAAATGGAATTCCGTCGGCATTACATATTGGGAAACTGTTATACGATAAACTGTTCTACGATAAATTGTTTCCACGATAAATTGTTCTACGATAAATTGTTCTACGATAAATTGCTCACGATGAATTGTTCACGATAAACTGACAGTAAATTGAGAAACCGCATCCGTGACGACATTATCTTTTCCACTTACGTGCTGAATGTTGGATGTATATTAAAATATCCGATTAAAATTGATCAGATCTAACAGTCGTAAATAAAAATATTAGAAAAATTATAATTTAACTATATTTACAGATATTTTCTGTTTATATTATTTGTTTAAATTTGTGCATCACCAAAACTATTGATTATCTATTATCTCGGAATTACTACGTCTTAACGTCGTAGAATTACAATTCTAAAAGCAATTCACACATCTGCAACCAACAAAATTTTTCTAATACGTGGTGCTGATTATAGGGGAGAGAGAAGCCTCTTGCTATTTAGCACCAGCATATAGCCTATATTGACGTTCCAAACCGATTTACAACCACAGGCAAAGTAAAGCTAAAAAGACTGTACTCACTAGAGCAGCTAAGGAAATTTTTAAATCGGAAAAGTGCAAATGGTGGAAGAACGAAGTTCTGAAATTACGCGGTGAAATTACGATTACATTAAATCTGAACATTATGAGGATCCATCTTACGATGAATTCCCTAACTCAGCACTCTTGTTATTAGCAAACGAAACATTGTAGAACCGTACTTTTAACCATATTTTTCAGTCGTAGATTTGTAGGCCTATAGGGCATCGTATCGTAACGTAATTCGATTGTGCTTGAGGCATACAGGAAATTCAGATTGAACTTGTAATGTATAGTGGACCCTAATGCTTAATAGCCAAACAGTCGTCAATTTAATTTTTCTTTCATGAATTTAGGGCACAAATGATATAAACAATCTTTTTAGAACAAGAGTCACAATATAAAGATAAGAATAACAAGTACTAGCATTAGCTTATTGAACTCATCTAGTGCATGTTCAAATCGAAAATTTATCATGTAATGGGAATTGAAAAAATGAGAAATTTTATTTCAATACAGGGTCGCATTTGTCATATAGAAGAATCGAAATTTACTTAATTCATTAATAAAAGTCATTTAATTGCTTTAAATTTCCCAAGTAGTCAAAATAACTGCTTTTGGGCAATATAGGTATACCACAACATATATCAGAAATAAAGAGTGGGGGGAGGGGGGGAGATCAACAGTCACAAAATCCTTAAACCTTTATAAGAAGAAACATCAAGCACTTTCGGATTATTTTTACCATTATATCAGTTTTGTACCCAAGTGCAATCTGGCAGTACCCGAACATTCTCCACGCTATTAGAAATGCACCTTACTGATTCATCGTCAAAAAATCTTAATTGATAACACAAACTTGAGGTACGTTAAAATTTTACTCATTTTTTACTCAATTACCTCATACATGGTATATCGATTTAATAATACAATTTGTATATACTTTACTTGATTTATTATATTTTTATAATTATTTTTTGGCTCTTCATTCGTGCATTTCAATACAAAATTGTCCAAAATTGAATACTTCTATATGTAAGATAAGATTAGACACTTATCATGCGTAGTGAAGGTATATAGTGCTTGATAAGACAATTTAATTAAATTTAATTACTTATGTCTCTATTAATGTTAATTCATTAGTTTACTGTAAAATTAATATTGTGCCTGTATATGTTGAAAATTATGTATGTACTTAACTTATGGCCATTATCAGCAAAGCTCAACAATGTTTAGTTTACTATTAGAATAGAATTAGATGTACATAACATAAATTTATTTTCGAGGTAACGCACATTTCCAATACCAATCAAATATATCGGAAACTTTTATCTTTATTTGAAATTTAGGTACTTGAGATCTGTAATCGATCGAATATGTATTTACTATCTGCTGGCTTAATTCGTAGAAATGTCAAAAATAAAATTATCAGTTAATTATTCGCATCAAATTTTTATCAATACTCAACAATAGAAAGTTTATTCTAATATTGGCTTGATTCTAATAATAATGATTCAACCTAAATGTATGTTGATCAGGTTCAATATTAACGTTTATTGAACGTTAAGCCTTGTTGAATCATCTATATTTCACGTACTATCAATGTTTAATTAGGAATAGTGCGCTTACCTCGGGTGAGGGCTTCGACCACTATATGTTTCCCAATAAATGACAACGTGTCCGTCACGCAAGCCATAACCGTATCAGCTGAAACCAAGCTACCTATGCCGGAACCATAAACTCTACAGCAAAACATATGGATTGTGCATCGTTGTGCATTATACGTATATGAGTTCGCAGCCGAAACAAGATAATTCCAGTCATAACCTTATTAAGTCAAACGGAACCCTACTCTCTACAGCCAAACCATCTATAAGGCACAGAAGCACAATGGATTGTGCATCATTGTGCACTAAATGATTTTTCAGCCAAAGCCTTATAATTGCAGATGAAACCTAACAAAGCCGGCCAGTGAGCTAAAATATCATATAGTACACAATGATTCACAATACATGATGCTTACTTAAGCCATAGTTGGTTTGGCTGTAGGCTTCGGCCTGAATTATAAGGTCCCGGCTGAAAAGTCATATAATGTACAATGACGCACACTCCATATTGTGCTTCTTGTGTTGTAGTTAGTTTGGCAGAAGGCGGTATAGTTCCGGTTGAATTTATAAGATTCCGGTTGGATTTATAAGGTTTCGGCTGGCATTATTTAAGTTCCGGCAGAAAAGCTGGGTTTTATTTTAATGTGGTTATGAGCTTTGTTATTTTAAATCAAACTGCAATATATTTTTATAATTATTTCATAATTTTTATTGTTTTAATGTTATAATTGCGAGGTACACAACAGACTGATCTTTTTTATAATTTTTTAGCCAATTTACAATTTTATTATTTAAGAGTAATAAATTCATATTACATTTATTTGGTCAATACAATAAAAGATACTTTCTAAATGTTTGTAATCCAGGGATGTACAACTACTATTTCCTACAACTCCCTGCTTAAATCAAAAGTTATCCTAAGGAAAATCTTTTGATAGACTTACAAATGCATAACTATGATAATAACAGTTAATAATAATTAGCTATGCATTTTTCTAAAATTTAATAATAAATAAATTCGAATGCATATCATTTCTTTGGATATACTTCATTTAAAGTTTTGTACATTTTTGCTTAGATTCATATTATTTACTTATACATTATTATAAATTTATTATTATTATTATTACTATTTTTTTTATACAAAATTTCATGAAAGATTACATTTATGCATACATATTTCAATCAATTATTTTATTCAATCCTTAAATAATTATCATAAATGTTTTACTCGTTCCGGAAAATTTTTAATCTGTTGTTATGAACTACCTTCGATGATTTTCCAATTTTAATGGAGGAATTTTCTGGAGATATTATTTCGTCTATCTCGAAAGAACCAAGCCACAGAGGAGATAATTTACTTTGGATGCTCTCGTTTTTTAGTAATACGTAATTTCCCTTTTGAAATTGAACAGGGTTAATGGTATGATCAGTCTAGGAAAATTTTTTGGAAGGATTTGGAGGACGTTGTAGTTATTTTTAGAGCTTCTTTAGTAGGTCTGCTATGTTTATTAATTTGGCAAAGTTTGCAATTTAATATAAATTGTTTAAATTTCGAGTGCATATTGAGGAAATTATAATATTGCCGCATTCGAATAAAAGTGCGATATACATCTTGGTGTCCAACAAGAGGTGATGTATGAAATTCGTTAATCAGTTGATTAACTTCAGATTCGTCTGTTATATATTTAATTTTAGTATTTTTCCTGAGTTATTAAGGTATCATTATTTTTGTTTTCAAATGTAATTTCCGGATAAGTATCTTCACTTTCAAATTCACGCTGACCATTTGACTCTCGTTTGCTTGCAAGTAAATTTAACTTATCGATATTGTCATTATCAGAATTAGGTTTTGATGACATCGATCTGGTAATAATATTACAATTATTAATGGATGATGTTGGCTCTACAGGCAATTTTATTCGACTTAGAGAATCCGCGTTTTGTATAAGTCTGCCAGGCCTATGTTCATTTGTAAAATCATAATCTTCAAGACAAATTTGCCAACGAATTTCACGAGATTTCGGCGATTCTAAATTATGCAACCATATAAGTGCTCTGTGATCAGTTACAAGACGGAATTTATGGCCACATAAGTATGGTCAAAAATGCGACATTGATCATATTACTGCCAACAATTCTTTATTAGTCGGGGAATAATTAGATTCCGCTTTATTTAGGACGCGACTAGCGTACGCGATTGGGAGTTCAGCGAATCATTAACTTCTTGGGACAAAACAGAACCAATTGCAATATCGCTAGCATCACAAGTCAAAATAAACGGCTTACTAAAATTAGGCATTTGAAGAATAGGAGGAGTAGTATGCGATTTCTTAAGCGAATCAAAAGACTCTTGACACTCTGAAGTCCATGTGAAAAGAGCGGTTTTCTTTAAGAGATTTGTCATAGGTTTTGCTATTCCTGAGAATTGGGGGATAGATTTTCGGTAATATCCGGCTAACCCTAAAAATGATTTTATTTCCGTTGGGTTGTTTTAATCTCGTCAGGTTTAATACCGTTTGTTGTTACAATATGTCCAAGATACCTAATTTCTTGTTTTAAAAATTGACACTTGCTAGGGTTTAATTTTAAATTAAACCGACGAATACGTTTGAAAACTTCTTCAAGATTGTTATTATGCTCATTTAGTGAGGCGCCATAAACAACAATGTCGTCGAGGTAAGCAAGACATTTAATATTATTTAATCCACAAAGAGCAGTATTTATCATGCGTTGGAAAGTGGCAGGTGCTCCTTTTAACCCGAATGGCATACACACGAATTCATAATGGCCTTCGTCCGTGCTGAAAGCAATTTTGGGCCGGTCATGAGGTATCAATTTAATCTGGTGGTAACCACTCTGTAAATCCAGGGTTGAAAAATATTGAGCCTTGCCTAATTTGTCGAGAATATCGGAAATGTTAGGCAAAGGGTAGGTATCATTAATAGAAATTTGATTTAGTTTCCGATAATCCACAACAACTCTCCATTTTCATTCTGACGTTTCGGATCTTTTTGGCCCAACTAAAAGAGGGGAATCCCAGGGACTCATACTATCGTGGACTATTCCTTGAGAGATCATGTCGTTAACTTGCCTTTGAATCTCCTCTTTAGTTGAATGAAGTTGTCTAAAGGGACGAACATGAATAGGCAATGGATTTGCAATGGTACGAATTTCGTGTTGCGCAAGGTCTGTTGTACTAAATATATCACCATCTACAAAGAATGCATCGTTATATTCATTAAGAATTTCTTTTAAAGTTTCATTTTCTTCTGAATTTAGGTGATGAAAATCGATAACGGATTGATGTATATTCATTCGATTATGATTACCGTTATCAATTTTTTTAAAAGTAAAATTTTCATAATTATTGATTGTTTCTATTTTAAATTTAAGCCGTTCGGTTCTAAAAATATGATATGATAAGTACAAAATAGGTAGAGTGATATAGTTATTATGAACTTTGTGAATTGAACTTGCTATAAATATACACGAAGCTGGCTCTTGTGCAGGACAAACAAATTCAAATTCATTAGGGAGGTTAATTGGGATTGAAATGTGTTGTTCACACCGAGGAAAAATTTCTATAATTTGTAAAACCTCAACTTCCACATCAGAAGATAAAGGTAAAGGTACTAATTTACGATTAATAGGAATTTCGACTCTTAGATTTTGGAAATTTATGTTGCATTTGTAATGATTTAGGAGTTTTGTCCAATTATACCGCAAGCGCTAATTAGAAACGTACCATCTACGATTTGGAAATTCATTTTTTTTACACTGTCATTAGGTAATTTTATTATCGCATCGCATTCAGCAAGAGTTTCATGCGTTTCGTTTGATATACCCTTCAATTTGCATTTAGATTCCTTATAGACTGTTGTATCTTCGTACAGGACTGACTTCTTTATGAGACATATTTTGGAGCTACCATCTACCATAAAAGGAACATTTTTGAACTTGCAAATGTCGAGATTTAAATGAATATATTTGTTAAAAGTATTAGAATGTTTAGTGATTTTGTTCAATTCTACTGTCGAAAGTTTATTTTCCAAAGAGGTTAATGAAGGATTTGCGGTTTGGGTTTCGTTTATTGCTGATTGATATTTAATCTGAAGGAGTGCCCCTTTCTAGGCTCGAAAAATCCTACAGCGTTTCCCGATTTAATTGCGCTTGATGATGATAGAGAATTTAAACGATCTTTCATTTCGTCACTTCGCTTTTTAAGGAAACATTCTTGAATTGATGAAACTGAATTGATAGACCTAACGTTTAAGGTTGATGTTGATGCTTTATTATGATTTGGGCTGATAGCAACATTTTTAAAACATTTTTCTATTGAGTGGCCAGATCTTCTGCAAATTTTACAAAATTCTGTTTTTTTTCGGATATCAAATTTATCATTGGAAAATTTTAATGTTTGGTTGAGAGTAGCCTCTTCAACCACTGCTCTATTGATCGTTTCAGAAATTTTTGTAAAACGGCATGCTTTAACTATTAACTTAATAGAGCCATCAAGGCCTTCTTGGAATGATTTCAAAGCTATGTCCCTACAGAAGCAATACAAGCTTCAGTTAAATCATGAAGCAAGGATTGGACACGATTCGCATAGGTTTTGACACTTTCATTTTTCATTTGCAAATTAGAGGAAAGCTCCATCTGAAGATGCCCAATAGATCTGATGTCAGAAAACTCATTTTCGAGAAATTTTCAAGTGTTTTGTGTATTAAATGATAAGCTTTTCCATCAAGCTTAAGTCTAATTAATTCTAAAAATTGACCATGATCTTGTTGAGGAAGTGTTTTATGAATAAATTCGCACGATGCAGTTGATTAGAATTTCCAGAAAAACTAGGTACTAACCTGAGTACATACTTTGGATCTAAGGATGAAGTCATTATTTCTAGATTATTAACTGTTTCAGTTGGACTTATTGTATTAAGATCTAAATCTTCGTCGTCCAAACTCGGTTCAGTTTTTATATGCATTTCAGGGAATTGATTAAGATTAGGTGTTTGTAATTTTAATGGATTAGATTTGGCGGGTTTGGGTCGCGAAACCTCTATCTGAACATTACGTAATTCTAAACAACTTGGTGAATCATCAGTATCTTCTTGTGGTGATTCGCTTCCTGACATATCAATATCAACAATTTTTTTTTGTTTTTTTTACCAAATCACGTACGTGAATTATATTATTTAAGCATTAATTTGATTAAATGATGTGAAATATGTATATCGATATATATATGTACATATTTTACGAATATATGAAATATTGTTAAATTGTAATTTAATGTAGGTATAAAAATATAATATAAGTATCTAGCTATATAATGTTAATTTTTTTTAAAGAAGGAATTATGAATTTTATTACGTTACGTAATTTTGAAAAAAAAAAAAAACTTATTGTCTAAGTGTAAAAATTATTATCTTAGTCTACAGGGTTTTCATAAGTACGAGCATAATATATAATCGTACGAGTATGTACTAATTATCAAAATGTATTTAATTCAATAAATTTAATTTTAATAATTTTATTAATTTTATAATTTTAAGTTTCAATTACTTATTTAAAGGTTTTATCTTTATTTTTTTTTAGAAACATTTATAAAATTAATTAAGATTAAGAAATTGGTTTAAATAATAATTTTTTCCCCATTTAGATCTATAAATATTTCGAAATTTTATGAAAATTAATTTACCAGTTTAAACCATGATTAGCGTTGAATCCCATCTTTGTAGTTAGTAGGGGTAATCCGTAATCCATGCATTGTATAAATTAATCCGTTTGAATGTTACGACCTTGTCGTCATCGTAGAACGTTTCTGCACATTTCGTCTTAAAATTTGTTTTTTTTTTTTACCATCACAATTTTTTCATCAGTAACGTAAAATTTTGCTTTAAGGTCTTAACAGAAGATTTATTGGCTTAGATTTGTTTAAATTCGTTACTATTCATTCAACACCAATTATGTACATATTTATTTATTTTTAAGGATTTTAACGAATTTTAGCACAGTTCGAACCTCAACGGCATCTCTTATGTATACATACGAGTAATATTGCACATTATATCGATTATTATAATTTTTATTTTGTTCTAGCTAATTCAGTTCATAGTCACAGAATTTTATTATTAGATTTTATGATTTTAATTTATTATGAAGATTATTGTGTTAGTACGACGTACGTATCTAACTACGGTTTAATTTATCACGGAACTTTCTTTTGTTTATAGTTTTGTTTACACGTTTTTAGCAAAAAAAAAAAAAAAAATTTAATATCTTATGATTTTCAATTCCGCAATTAACACTTTCATCACTTCATGATTGAATGTGATTTAGAATTGTTTTTTTAATCACTTTAATTTCTTTTTGTATCACGAATGAATGCAACAGATTTTTTTTTAGAAAACTGTTTAAAAAAAACTATCTCGCCGCTGCCACCACTGTTGCATGCCTCACGGTCAAGGCTGGGTTTTATTTTAATGTGGTTATGAACTTTGTTATTTTAAATCAAACTGCAATATATTTTTATAATTATTTCATAATTTTTATTGTTTTAATGTTATAATTGCGAGGTACATAACAGACTGATCTTTTTATAATTTTTTAGCCAATTTACAATTTTATTATTTAAGAGTAATAAATTATATTACTGAGTAATGTCAAACAGTTATGGTATTTTTATTCAACATTGTTTGACATTTCCTTATGGAAAGACTTAGCCCGGCACAGCGTCTACAAATTATTCAGCTGTATTACGAAAATCAGCGTTCTACGAGGATTGTGTTTCGTGCGCTTAGAGCAACTTATGGTCCACTTGACAGAGGCAAACATCAAAATTTACCTTTGATGTGTGCATAACTATTTGTTAATTGATGTTGCTCTACCCAATCAATGAACAATAATCTTCCATTCCTCCTGGGTTAACCCTTTCAGCACTGGGACATATGGTCCCAAAGAACTTCTGCTAAATATTAAACAATTTTAGATGCGCGCTTACAATACGAAGTATTCAAAAATATTTTTAGTATGATGTTGACTGAATGTTTTTTTTTTATTGTTGTTTTTTTTTTTTTATTTTTTTAAGAAGAAAGTGATTTGTGCTAAATTTATCCTTATTTTAAGTTATTAACCAGAGAAAAGTAAGAAAACAATTATGGTTAGTGGCGTGGGGTTCTTATAAGTTTTATTACCAGGATCGTATTTTTTTATTTTAGTTTAATAAAATGGCGGATATTTCATGTGCTACGTACTTTTTACAAAAATGGTTGAAATCAATTTACTTGGTTGGCGAATGGTTGAAATCAATTGGCTTGGGCGAGCAAGATGTAATCAGTAAAAATGTCATTGTTTGCCCAGTACATTTTGAAAAGCACTATTTCACAAAAAAATTCGGCCAATCTTGAAAATACATGCCCTAAAATTATTCAAACCACAATCCCTTATCATACTGAAGAAAACATAGTTGGATGTTACGAGTCCGAAAACTCTTATTCTAAATCTGTCTCTCAGGAACTTTGCCTTACCTCTATAGATGACTCTGACGATATAAATGGGACTAATTTTAATGTTTCGGATTTTTTTAATCGTGAAGGGAATTTTAACAATGATAATATACCCGATTTAAACAAAAGTGATACTAGCATTCGTATTTCGTTTTTGTTTGTAAAATTATAAAACCATCCAATTCACACGAACAATTTTGACAACAAGCAATGATCTCATCAGATACTGATCTTGATGCGAGTCCAAGAAACAAATTTCGAAAACGAAAACTACAATTTTTAAGGAATATAGATACAAGAAACTGAAAAAAATGAACCTACGGCAAAAAAAATAGTAGACAAAGAAGAAAAATTATTAATTTGGGTCACCTGATAGACGAACTTGAGGTGAAAAATTTAATTAGTCCTTGCCAGAAGGATAAATTTTTATTTTTTTTTTTTTGTTTGTCAGTTGTACTGCTCGTTGGGAAATTCGTCAAGAGGAATTTCCCAACTAATAGCTTAACATCTATACAAAAGAAAAATATGATTGAGTTGTGTTTACGTTTATTACACGATGTTGGGGTTGTAACAATTGGAGTGACTTTTAATGGGTTTCCAACAAATTTGAGTTTAACTCGAGCACTAGGTTGTAACGTTCATTTTCCTAATATAAATTTTGCTTTCAAAGTGACTCATGTCAACACATGCCAAACTCGTCAGGAACGTTTTAGCTGATAAAGGACCTTTAGGTGAAAGTGACGGCAATATAATTTCATGGCATTACTTAGAAGAACTACATAAGATTCAATCGAAGGAAGGTTTCCATCTCGGGAATAAATTACGAAAGGCCCATATATATTTTAAGTACTAAAAAATGAAAGTTAATTCAGCAGTTCAGACATTTAGTAATTCCGTAGCAAGTGCATTAGAATTTTGTGATAGTGTTTTAAAATTGCCATAGTTTGAAGACAATAGCGGAACAATAAAATTTATTAGAGTCTTCAATAATTCATTTGATATTTTAAACAGTAAAAAATTCCAAGATTATGGTTATAAAAAACCAATATTCCAAAGTAATTTTAGTTTGGTTCAAAATTACGCTAAATTTTCAATTGAATATACAGGGTGTCCCCGATTGGGATACTAATCCGTTAAGGGGTGATTCCTTGGTTCATTTAATGAAAAAAATCGTATGGTAGGGGGGGTCAATTTTTGATATCCTTTGAGATACAAGGTGTTTAAAAAATTTGGTTCGGGAAAAAAGTACAAGGGAATATTAAACTGTAACTTACAAAATATTTATCGGATGGCAACCAACAAAGCTATAACGTTTTAAAGTTTAAAAAAAATAAAATAAAATGATTTTTTTTTGTAAAATTGAGTTTTTCTCAATAAAACCTCTAATAATTTTTTTTTACCTAATTTTAATCCGCTATGATCTCCTCTACAATCCTCCAATCCGTTATTTGTACCCACTTGCTATAGTTTTTTTTTCTTATGAGATGAAGAAGAAAAACCCTACATACAGTAGTGTAAAAACTGCAACAATTTTTTTTCATCAGTAAAATAATAGGCGACGATTTATCAACTCATTTGTTTAAATGTTGAAAAACAAAAATTAAATATTTTCATTAGTTTTGAGAAACAATCTAGTGTTGTGTCGTTGCTTTGAAACAGAAAATAAAATTAATTTAATAAAACTAATATCACAATGGCACAGTTCTCGGGTGAGGAGTACGTGGATATCCATTTTGTATATAGATTTTGCGATGGTAACGCATCAAGAACTCGCGCGAAGATTCCCAACGACTCCCATTTCAGCGAAGATTCCCAACACGTCGCGATGCCAGATATAATAACAAGTTCAAATATGCGGGCGGAGCCCCATGCAGTTTCATCAGATCATTTGGATGTCGATGATGAAATAAAAAGAAATGCAACAGCAAATCCAGCATAAGCATACGGAGGCTCTGCTTACAATTGAACGTCTCTCGCCACTGAGTTCATGAAGTATTGCAGAAGGAGAAACTTCATCCATATCATACAACACCCGTCCAAGAACTATTACCGATAGACCACAATAAAGGATTGGAATTTTGTAATTGGTTGATTGAAAAGAATTTTGACAATGATAGGTTTGTGAAACGTATTCTTTGGACGGATGAATCTCAATTCACGGCATAACAAAGATTCACAATCTACACACGTAGGCTACTGAAAATCCACATTCGAAAAAACAAACGTCATTTCAGCATCACTTCAGTGTAAACGTATGGGCTGGTGTAATTGGCGATAATTTAATTGGATTTACCACTCCTCCTGGATGATGTTTCTCTTGAAAGGAGATTCTTCCATACATATCAACATGATGGTGCACCTATTCACTACGGTATAATTGTTAGTAATTTTTTAAACGAAAATTATCCAAATAATTGGATTGGAAGGAATGGTCCAATTCGTTGGCCTGCAAGATCGCCCGATCTAACTGTATTAGATTTTTTTATGTATGGGGAGTGATGAAGGCACGCATGTACACACCAAAGAGATTGAAATAAAAGAAGTGCTAATTCAAAGAATACACACAGCGGCTCAACAGATTAGGGAAGAATTTCCAAGAATTGAAATAACGAAAGGTATACTTAAACGAACATTAGCCTGCATTTAGTCACAAGGAGGACATTTTGAGCATCTTTTATAAATGTGTGCAGTTGTTTTATTCTCGAACCGAACCTTGTATTACAAAATAACGGATTGGAGGTTGTAGAGGAGATCATAGCGGATGAAAATTAGGTAAAAAAAGAATATTAGTGGATTTTGTAGTTTTAATTTGTCTTTTAAACAGCTTATGAACAACAGCAACAGCAATGTCAATCTAGAATTTTGAGTCATATTAATCAAATGTATGTTAATCTAAATTATTTCTATTTAACTTACAAGTCTATAACCTTTAGAAGATTTATTGAGCGGCCAATTTGTTATAATATCAACACAATTATTGCAGCATTTAGATAATTGTTCTTGTCTAGTTTTTAATGTGCTCTTCCATTTCGCTTCCACTGTTTCCCACGGCGAGAAGTGAATCTTTAGCCACTCTTGCTCCTGTTTATCAAATTCACCTGTTAAAACAACAATAACATTAAATCAATTAAAATGTGAAACTAACAATCTATGAAAATAAAAAATTAAAGAACAAGAATAAAAGCTACTGAGTTAGAAAAAATTCTCCAATAGAAGCTGTTCAATGCACATTGTATATACAAGTTGAAAATTGCGACTTCTAAAATATTCCAAATTTTTTTTCTAAATCTTGCGAAGTTTTATTATTTTTTTCAGATCACATTTTATAAAATTGAACAAATCAGACTTTTCGATAAATACACGTGCATTACTTATTACGAAAAATGGCGGTTTTTAACTAATTTATTTTTCACTAATAGTACATGAATTATATCAGGTTTAATTTATACAAAACACCATAATACGTATAAATACTAAATTTTCCCAGCACACACTAGTTCTAAATTGAATATTAATTGTATACTTACGTGCTTTTTATTTAATAATTTAATTTTAACAACTTTACTTTAATATTAGCACAACCTAATTCTTTTCACAATTTAACCTAAATTGATTGATTGAGTATGAACAACTATACGACACGAAATGCCTAGAAAACCGAAACAGCATCAAATGCTTCACTTTTGTGATCCATAGTCATAAAATGTGCATAGTATACATTATATCTGCAAAAATCGGACAATTTTATCGAATGATTCAAATAAAATGAACAAATATATAACTAAGCATGCGCACATTTAAAAACAAATGAGCATCTTTAAATATGCGCATGCGTTAATTAAACGTGCATAATAAAGTATGTAATATGAGTTATATTCATATGGTTGAAACCGTCAATATTTTTTTAAATATTATAATTGATTGGATTGAATTATGAATAAGCATGCACTGATATTTATTCATGATTCCTGATTATTATTCATAACTTCTGAATTAAATCCATAAAAATCGAAAAATATCCATTTCATTATTCATGAAATTGGTATTCATGGTCCATGCAAAGTATTTTCTCTCTGTGCATAATCAAAATTTAATCATACCGCGGGGGAAATACATTAGTGCTACAAAATAGTCCCCCACCCCCCGCTTTGTAGGTGGGGCGGGGGTAACTTTTAAACTAAGATAGGAAGCCATATTTTTTATTGCAGATACGGATTCTACGACTAAAAGTACGTATGATTTGAATGAAATATTTTGTTCGGTTCATGATAGATGGCGTTGTAATCGACGAAATTCAATTTTTTCTATTTCTTCTTCTTAGAACACACGCATTCGATTCTGCAATACGTTTGAAATAAAAAATATCACGTTTTCATTGGAAATACTCGAAATTCGTCATCAAAACAATTTATTAATGTAAATGGCAGGTGAATAAAATAATTTTAGCTTAAAATAAGTGTTCAAAATGATAGCCTGCGACTTCAATGCACTTATTAATACGCATTTCCAATGATAGTACACAACTGAGAAGTGTGTTTGGTTGAATTTCAGCACATGCATTTCTGCAGGCTCACGTGTTGTTGGTTCTTGTTTGTAAACTTTGTCTTTGAGATAGCCCCACAAAAAAAAATCTGGCGAAGTAATGTCTGGTGATCTGGCGGGCCAATTTATCGGACCAGCTCTACCGATCCATCGACCATTGAAATCACGATCAAGTATTTCACGTGCCACCACCGAATAGTGTGCAGGACAACCACCTTGTTGAAACCACATGTTCCGTCTCACTTCTAAGTTCAAATTTTCAAGTAATATTGGCAGTTCATTTTCCAAAAAGTTTCGGTACATTTGACCATTCAAGTTGCCTTCAATAATGTGGGGGCCTATGAGTTTGTTGCCAATTATTCCACACCACACGTTGACAGTCTAAGGACACTGATGTTCAACTTGACGAAGCCAGTGCGGATTTGTAACACTCCAATAATGCATGTTGTGTCGATCAACCGTTCCATGGTTTGTAAAAGACGATTCGTCAGAGAACAATACGCAACGAAAAAAAATGGGGTTTTGTTGTATTTGTTCACGTGCCCATTGAAAAAGTTACGCGATTTTGGAAATCAGCGCCATGAAGATCTTGGTGTAAAGAGACATGATATGGATGATACTTGTGCCGTTTTAAAATTCTCCAAACACTGGTGATGGACAATCCGGAATCGCGAACTATTTCTCGTGTAACATGAGGATTATGAGCCACTGCTGCCAATACAGCAATTTCATTATTTTCTCCAGTGACTGTTGCTCTACGGGTCCCCTTTTTCGGTTGAACATTTCCATCAGTAATAAATTGTTTGATAGTACGGCGAAATGAAGCAAGTGAACGAATTTTATCCGGAAAACGTTGAGCGTAAATAGCAACAGCATTTTCAAGATTTCTGCCAGCTTCTCCATAAACCAGAACCATTTCAATTTTCTCTGGCACAGTTAAACGGTCCATTCTAAAGTATTTTATCGTTTATTTTGCAATTACGAAAAACATGAAGATAAGAAATAAAACAAACGTTAAATGTGATTTACAAAACTGAATAAATTGTTTTGATGACGAATTTCGAGTATTTCCAATGAAAACGTGATGTTTTTTATTTCAAACGTATTGCAGAATCGAATGCGTGTGTTCTAAGAAGAAGAAATAGAAAAAATTGAATTTCGTCGATTACAACGCCATCTATCATGAACCGAACAAAATATTTCATTCAAATCATACGTACTTTTAGTCGTAGAATAGAGATATTTGATCATCTCAGTTTAAAAGAAACACCCGGAATATGATAGATTAGGAAGAAATTCGAACCCAGCTCTATAACCATTCATCACTTCATACAAGCTTATTTTAACACACGTTCAATTAAGTGACACCTCGTTAGGCAATTGTATTCCTCAAACAGAAGTTTCTATTTTGAATGTTTCCAATTTTAATTCCTATAGTCTTATTAATTCTTCTGATAACCGACTTGTAATGTTTGAAGCCTCATCAGATGATATTTCGATTGGTCAAGAAATTTCTAAAGTAGACAAACCTAATATATATGACGAGAATTTTTGTGGATTCCCAATTATATTAAGTGAATTTACAATTAATTTTATTGAATACATAGGGGGATTTATAGTCAAATATTTATTTAGAAAATTGAATTGTTACTACAACAATGTAATTCTTATAAATCGCTAATCAATTTAACTCCTTCTCCGTCAGTATTAAAAATTTGAAAATACCCCGAAGCAGTATTAAAACGGGAATTGGCTATTGCGGGCTGCAAAAACATAACGCAACTACAATCTAATTCAAAATTGTTTAAAAAAATAAGTTATCACGTTCTTAACAACCTAGTTAGTGTAAATATTTTTAAAGATGAAGATCAATATAGTCACTCCCAAGAACACGTTATTTTATTACCTCATTCTATCATAAAAAAAATACTACGACATCCGGTTAAATTATCCGGTTAAATAATTTTTGTACATTAACAAAAAGAAATCATTGTTTTTTTTACATTTTAAAGGCATGTGAAATAAATAAGCGTAGTTGTTTTATAATTTCTATTTATTATCTACATAATATTATATTTAAATAAATTATTACTAACTTCATTGCATTCGGTCGAAATAAATTGCTAAATACGGCTCTCTTGATTTATTCGCTTTCTCTTTTACCCACCGTATTTGTGACACTTGACAGTTACTTACACTCATTCTATATAATGTAATTCTATCCAATATTTATTCTCTCTTTCTTTCTAGAGGACGAGACTCACATGTGAAATGTGCATAGTGGCGCTTTGCACTGATTGTTTTGCAAAATATCACTCCTAAATATTTTATCTATTGTAAACGTACCATAAATTGCTTAGGTTGATTACACAGTTCTATATTTTATTTGTACTAGATTATGTATTTTATTTTTTAGTATTTGACTTCAATAAAATACTGTTGGAATGTACACGATCTATTATAAAACACGATAGGAACAATATATCCCAATTGTTTTACTGTTATTTTCAATAAACAATATGATCGTGCGATTAAATTTTTATTTTTTTGTATTACATAGTTGACGATAACTCTAATGTGACATACATATTCCATGAATTATAAAAAGAAAAAAATCGCGTTGAAAGGGTTAAAGTTGTAACTGCGATGATTTTGGAGTAAATTAGATGTTGGTAGTCACCATCCCTATTCACATTAGGTAGATTGTTAACATGGTCAGAGGTCCCTTAACTAACCTTAGTGATCTTCTTAGATTTGTATTTAGCCTTTCTGGCTGTATTTTTGGTTGGTGTTCACTGGTCGTAGATTTATTATCCTTGAGATTGTCGTCTATGGGCAAAATTCATATTTTTTTAATTGATTTTTTTAAGTAGTTATTTCCCATGCAAGGAACCGTAACCACACAGAACTTACCGTCTGTGCCGGGATGCACAATAGCTCCTAAATTTTTCCTAGAACCCATTGAGATAGTGGTAGATTCGGTTCTTTGATTATAACTTTGGTTATAATAATTTTAATATATGTTGTTAAATATTCACCCGACACCACGGGTTGTTTTTTGGGCTTCTTTAGGCTTAAGGTTTCTTGAAGCCGCGTCAGCGGATTTGACTTGAAACCTGATGTTCTTTTGTATTTCAGCTACACGATTTCCACGAATACCTTCCATTTTTTTTAAGTCCCTTGAATCTTCACAAGTGTAATGGCTGAACCCGTTTATGCGTACATTGATGATAGCGATTCTTAAGACTGCCTTACGTTATTCATTAATCTTGAAAACAAATCTGCTCCGTGTATTTCTTTTCTTTAACCCATTTGGGACCAATACATAGTAACCACTTATTTTAAGGTTCTGGACTAGTCTAAAGAATAGACAAAAAAAGAATAGAAAACATAGAATGAATAAAAGTACGATTACTGTCAATTTTAAAACGTTCGGAATGTTCGGAATGAATAAACGAAAATACCCAGTATTGTTGTCACAAAATTTATTTTTCTGGCATACTATGGTAAACAGTTAGTGTAAAATTTTTCAAAAATAAAATTAAATTTAGGTAAGGTAAAAATATTTCCTAAATTATAAAATTTTAGATCAAACATGATTTCTCAGTAGGCCAGAAAATTATATTTTTGACAAAAACGCTATGTAAATATTTTTCCTAATTTCTTTTGCTCTAGGAAAACCAGAATCGAGCTGCAGGACGTATATTAATCCGTATTTCTTTCGTTACTTTTTAAAGCTCGATTTATCCTTTTTTTGTCCTGAATTGTCCTGAATCAAATACTGTAGCTGTAAAGCGTATTCATAACGAAATTATATTGCTTCAATTCCAGTGGACAGGTAGGTTCCAGTTAGGCAGGTAAGAGAACAATGTTGCTTAGTATCGATATCGAAATTTCAACCTGCAATTTTTCAAACAAAAGTTATTATGTGATCGTCTACTAACTACGGTTACATCATTTCTCTTATTAGGTAATTAGACAAAGTACAAATCGATATTGATTGTGAATATTTTGATTTATTTTATACGTAATAATTTCGCGATATTGCCATCGCAATTGTCTATACCCTATTATCGATATCAATATGTAAACAATTCCGAAAAATACGCAGTTACGTAACACTGCTACCAAAGACTTTCATGTAACTGTTCAAGGTCATTCTCCGGTTTAACAAATATAACAGGCCACAAGACCCCGAAAGAGGAGTATATACCTTATTAATGGTATTGGAAGTTTATGTCTTATTCCAAATATAAAGAAAGCTGCCAAATTGGTCGTTAAATTGCATATCTCTGTGATTTCGTTTTAGCAATAATCTTCTAATAAAAATCATTTCATTCACTTCCAAATTTATAAAATTATTGTGCATACCCTCCCGAAAACTGATTAAAATTTTACAATTTGCTGTTTAAGTAAATAATTATTTATCTAATTTAATTACCTTATCACAAACTGAAAACAAAAATTCTATTATAAGAAATGTTGGGTATCTCTATCTATTACTCGTATGAGTAAACATTGATTGATTGATTTGTGCGCGATTAAACGTTTATTGGCTAAATGTTTAAGGTACGCCTAATAAGCGCAATCGATTGTATATTTGTGCACTAACGCACTAACACGAACAAAATATAAAACAATACAGAATTATCATTATTAATTATAAAAATTAATTAAACGTCGATATCGATTTTGGCCAAATTACGATTTTGTGTTGCATCAATCATTGTGTACTGATTGAAACATAAAAGATTTTTGTAGTATTTGTTTACTTTATTTACATCACAGATTACACTAACACATTTACATAATAACACACTACATTTCCCAAATTATTTCATTTTGTCGTTGGCTTCAGCAAAACTCTCATTGACGTAACCCAAATTTTTTGCCTCCAACTCAATTGTATTTAATGGTTTTGGGTCTAATTTACTCTCTGATTTTTCCTGTACAGCTGCTGCTTTTACTTTTTCTTCCTGTATATGAATTCGATATAACCATCTACAAAAAAATAAAAAAAAATATTATTACGTGTACAAGGTACAATAAAATAATTTAGATTACATAAATATGACAACGGCAGGAAGTAAAAGAAATCCGCCCATCAAGAAAAATGCCCCCGGCAATATATTTAACGTGGCTGAATAAACTGTAGTGTATAGTGGTGCATACACCAATGGCATAAGCGCTTCGGTCACACCAATTAAGGAATTCACTTTACCCAATTCATCACTACCCACCAACTTCGATGACATCGATCGTAGCGCTATAAATGCAGTTCCGCCCAATATTTCAACCATGCAGCCGGCATATAGATGCCATGGTTTTATCGCAAACGCAAATACGCAACTTGCGATTATCCTTGAGCATGCTGACATAAGGCCGAGGAGGGCATCGTGCCATTTCAAAAAATGCGAAAATATACCCAGTGATATTGCGGTGCCACATAAATGTGTGACGGAAGCGAACGTCGAGTATAAGCTGTATTCCACTTCACTCCAATTAAACTGATAACGTGTGTATAGATAATTTACCGCCATTTCGCCTGAAAATTAATAGAGAGGAAAAAAAGATTAGTAAAACTGATTGTGGCTTATCAAAATTAACAAAAATTTTTTCGATTTTATCAGTGCTGTATTTGTAGCAAATTCGATAAAAAAATATATAGCGAAAAATCATTGTCCCATTATTCTTACAAGAATAGTTGCAATACTATCTTTACAATAATGTGTTCAAATAATGTGCCTAAACTGGTTTATATCTTTAATAAATTGTATTATCCAAATTTCGAAAAATTAATTTAATTTACTGTACTTATATTGCACTTATGTGTAAAATTAACAAACTGGTTTCTTAATTTTTTGCTTCTTAACATTGCAAATTATAACAAATTACTGTCACAAATCTTGGTTACATTCTTTATTTATTAATTTGCCATCTATAGGGACAATAAAAAATATTTACATTTAATCGTCATTGCGGCGTAAAAACGAAAACTTATCGTTTGACGTAATTTCTCAATCGATCAGAATTGCAATTTTAATTCTTTTTAAACTAATTTATCCAAATTCTACGTTAATTCAAATCCAATCTTGATAAACGTAAAGTATACCTAGATTTTAAGCATGAATATTTCAGTGCTCTCTTGGCGCAGTGTAGTCGCAATAAATCAGAGTTTTGGCGCCGGCTACACCATTACACTCCAGAATTAAAAATTTATTCAAATTAGTGTGGAATCGGATTCAAAAAATCCAAATATTGTTCCTTCGGCTGGACGAATGTTTTCTGAGACCACCATGGAGCAATTTGTGAATCTAAAGTCAAATGGCTCGTTCAAAATAAATTAAATTATCTTAAATGTTGTATTTATTTATTATTTCGTAAATGTACAACATTTTTAATTGATGAAAAATTATTCTTTCTTATATTGCCCATTTTGTAAAAATTACATAATACTTTGACTGTCTGCAAATACAAGGAGCAAATGTAAGTTCACGATGGAAAAATGTCCTAAATTTGGAGTTACACACTAAATATTGGGTACGAACATAAGTTTATATTAGATTAGAAATTTGTTGCTCCACCTTTGTTTTGTCTCCCTGCTGCTAAACGTTGTGGCATACTTACCACTAGATTTTGTAGGACTTCGAATGGTATTTTTCCCCATTGTTCCTGAAGTTCCGCCCAAAAAGTATTTTTATTAATTCTAGCACTCAGTAAAATTTTAGAGTCTAATACTAACTATAGGTGTTCTAACGGATTTAAATCTGGTAGCTAATCCAGATTTTCAATACAACTTTCAATAAAATAATTTTTAGTAAGCCGCGATGTATGCTTATGGTCATTTTCTTGCTGGAAGATAAATTGGCATAACCACATTTTGGCAGCTGATTCTGTTAAGTTGTTCTGTAGTACGTTTACGTATAAACTTCCAATGATCCTCTCGCCAATTTTGACCAGCTTTCCTACTCCTGATTTAGAGAAACATCCCCAAACTATGATAGAACCACCTCCATGTTTCATAGTTTTTTGAATGTAGTCATATTTAAGGTGATCTTTTTTCCTGCACCAGACTCGTTTTCTCTTTTTTGGGTTTTTCAATTCGAACTTGAATTCGTCACTCCAAATTATTTGGTTCCAATAGGGTGGACTGTTTTCATGAGCCTTTGCAAAATTCACTCTCTTTGTTTTATTAACAGCGCTAATTATAGTGGGCGTTTCTTGGCAATATAATTATTTAGACCAGACTCTTTTAATCTTCGTCGCACTGTCCATACCGAAACATGTATCTTCATTATGAGTCCATAATTGTTTATTTGAAATATTGAGAGTATAACTTAGTTTTTTGGTTTATTCTTGCAGAGAAAACACGTTTATTTCTAACAAGGAAGGGTCTCCAGGTGTCCGGCTCCGATTTCGATGAAACTTTAATATGTTGTAGAGGAGTGGAAAATAAGTGACACGTATTTTTTTTAAGTGCTCAATCCCCTTCTAAGGGGGTGAAAACCGCCCTTGAAGTTGGGGGTAAAAAAGTGACTTTCGATCATTTTCCTCAAAAAATATGAAAAAATTTGCAAGGTTTTTATTCCAAAATAGGTAGTTCAGAAACTTACATTATAAATTATTTTTTCAAGAATTTTGGTACTACCTAGGGGGTGAAACTACCCCTAGGAAGGGGTTGAAAAATCAAAAACACTGTCTAAAAATCCAAATTGATGCGAAAAATTCTGGAAAAAATTTATATTACTCCATAAAAAAAAATAAGGTTGACGTGTTCGAGGATTTTTCGAAACCACCCTTTCTCAGAGGGTTAACCACCCCTAGATACGATTCTGGAAATTCGCTCAGGACATCTGATTTTTTCGACTGAAAGTTCTTTGTCCTCCTCAATTATGATCATTAACATAGATTCTTACCGATATCATTGATGTTTAGGGGTGAAACAGCCCCTAACGGGGGTGAAATTTGTAAAAATTGTTAAAAATTCCAAGAAAATCTCGCAATTTGGTGGAATAATTCTAGAAAAAATATGTAAGATCGCGAAATTGGGATAAAGGTTTGCATGTTCAAAAATTTCGTGAATCATCCGCTTTGACTGGTTTCAACCGCACTTGAATTTGGGGGTGTAAGAGCGACTCTCCATAATTTTCCCTACAAAACATGAAAAAATCCGAAAGTTTTTTACTATGAAATACGTATCTCGGAAAGTCAAGATTTTTATTATTTGTTCAAAAATTTTGGAAATACCGGGATGAAACAACTCCTAGGAGGGGGTAAAAATCAAAAAACTTGCATAAAATACCAATTTGATGCGGGCAATAGTGGAAAAAATAAATATCACTCAACAATGAAAAAGAAGTTTGAGGGATTTAAGGATTTTTTAGACTGGAAGTGTTTTGCTATCCTCCTACAGTTTTGTAATCTGATGGGCGACAATCTGGTGAATAGGCAGCATGCGGTATAATTTCCCATTTAAGTAATTCCAGCTTATTTTTTACATGTTTTGCGACATGTGGTCGAGCATTGACGTGCAGCAAAATTACTTTACGCTGTTTGTTGGCTGGAATCGGACGATTTTCGTTCAATGCATAGTTCAGATCTACCAATTGTTGTTGGTAACGTTCACCAGTAATAGTTTCACGCGGTTTTAGCAGCTCATAGTACACCACTCCTTTCTGATCCCACCAAATGCACAACATAACCTTACTTCCATGAATGTTCCGTTTTGCAGTTGTTGTTAATGGTTCACTTGATCAACCCATGATATTTTGCGTTTAGGGTTATGGTAGTAAATCCACTTTTAATCGCCATTCGCAATTTGAGACAAAAATGCTATCTTCGGTGTCTTGTAAGCAAAGAATTGCAAACCATTAAACGATTTTCAATGTTGGCTTAGTCAGTTCATGTGTTCCCCCATTTTCCACCTTTTTAAAAAAAATGATGACATGTAAAAGCTTGCTTATGGCTGCTTGAGTAACATTTAACTGTTCTGCATGCTCTTTTTCTGTTTGAGCTAAGTTTTCCTTCAATAATGCTTCCAATTCTTCATCTTCGAATTTCTTTGGTTGACCAGAACGTTCTTTGTCACTGACATCAAAATCACCACTTTTGAATCACTTTAAACCAGCTTTCTCAACTTTGTTGAGTTGGCGCATGTTCACCATAGGGTTCTTGAGGCAAACGAAAACTTTCAGCAGTTTTTTTGTGTTGATTATAGCAGAAAAGTAAATGCTGTTTTATTGGTACGAAATCCGACACGTTTAAATGGGATTAAAAAATTTCTTGTTCACGCTTTCACGAACAATGATAAACTAAATTTTAATGTGGAATGTCAACACTTTAAAACGCCGTACGTTTAGTACTAAAGTTACGCCATCTCTTAGAAAATCCAAAAAACTAAGTTATACAACCAATAAAAATTACCAAAAATAACGAAGTTTACCTACCTTACAGACAACTACAAGTGGATCTGACGGCAAAAAATTAAACTTATTGGGTCTATTTTTATATGTTAATTTTTATTTTCTTAAAGTATGCCGTGCTAAAATTTCATGGAAAAATAGACTCAATGGGCCTATTCCAGTCGTCAATTTTATTTATCAAACATAAAACTTTAAAACAAAAAAAAATATATAAACCAAATTTTGGTTTAACAATTACAAAATTTAAAAATAGTTCTTCAAAATATTTTTATAGTTCTCCTTTGATAAATTAAAGTCAAATAGGTCGTCGATTAAGTTGAATCATTTAGCCATCCTATTAATGGGGTTGTTTTCTCCATAATTTGTGGAATGGTGTTCTAGTGCTAAAAACTCATGTTTTACAAAATGTAAGCTGAATCAACGTGACCAAGCACAACGTTACCAATAAAAGCCGCGCCCAAGAGAAGTCGTCTATTTTCAAGCGTGCATATTTTGTAATCCGTGCATCTTGTTCAGTATGGAGGTAAGCGAGCCACATTTTCATGGAATGGTAAGTTGTGGTCGTAATCCCAGTCACTTTCCTTTAACAAAAAAATTAGGAACTTCTTTTGGAACGCTTTCAATTCTTTTTATGTGCACAGCATAGTATGGATTCTAGACCGTTACATCGTATTCCAGTTGAGATCGAACATAAGCGAAATATAGTGAACATATATAAGGTTTGAATATCCTTAAATTCACCTGTCCATCTTTTAACAAATCCGAACATTGCATTCGCTTTCGCAATACAATTTTCAATATGTCCATTGAAACTGGCGTTTTTGACAAATGTAACACCTAAGTCTATAATCTCCTTGACTCTTTGCAGTACTTAATTCGTTGTTGACTTTGTATGAAATAATAACCGGATTTCGCTTACATACGATGGAAAGACATGATTTTGCATTTCTTAATATTTAAGTATAGTGATTTTCGATCACACCACTCACTTAATCTATCTAAGTCTTCTTGAAGTTTATCCGTATCTAAAAACAATTAATAGTACGAAAAAATTTCACATCATCTGCAAATATGAGCACGTCTGAGTCTTTGATTATCTCGGTTATTCGGTCTATGAAAACAACAAAAATCCAAGGCCCGAGGTGTGTTCCTTGTGGAACACCAGATGTAACTTTAATAACGTTTGATTTCTCATTTCCCATTATTTTGTTAATTGTGAACCAAGGTCAAAGAAATGAGTTAAAAAAATTTCATAGTACAATACTGTTATGTCTATTCTGTATTACAATACTGTTATGTCTATAAGTCAACTTTATTATGCACCGAAAAAAACAAAGCAATTAATAAATCCGAAATTTTTCCATTAATCTTACTTTTGTTTTTAGTTGTTAAAAGCGATGTTAGTCGCAATATAAGTATGTATGTTCATTAAAAACAATCGATAGAATCAGTTTTGAGATAACGGTTTTCGTAAAATTACTTCCTTGCATTGCGAATGTGTTGCGTCAACTTTCAATTGTTCCCTAGTGTAAATCGATTATCTTCAAAAAACATAACCATTACAAAAGCATACTACGTATCATTATTTGACAGAAGGCAGAAAGTGCGAAAAACGGCCACATTTGACGAAGAGTTTTATACCCCAATTACCGAAGTCGTGTCACTTCAGGCGACGTGACTATAGTCGTGTCACGTCGTGTCACGTCGCATAAAAATTGATATTATTGAAGTCGTTTGAAGCGGAGACGACTGTAACTAAAAATATATCTGGTAACACTAATAATTGCTTAAATTTGACAAACATTTGCTCAAATTTTACAGGTTATTTGCTGTCAAAAATTATAAAAATAAAAATTTTGTTATATCGTTATATGTGAAAAAAATCATTTTAAAAAAATGAGGAGTGTATTATTTTATGATACAGATAGCGATGAGGAGGGAACAAATGGCGATATGGCTGTAGAACGAAAACTACTTCGCGATCGTTCCAATCCAATGGAAATACCGGATGCTTTGTGAGCGTGATTAAAAATTTGCTTATATGTATTGTTTTGATATAATTTTATTTGTAGGTTTCTAAAATATTTTAGAGTGAATAAAGATGCATTCCAATATTTATTATCTGTCGTCACACCAAAAATAAAAATTACAGTGCGTTCTTCGTCAGTGCCACCCGCCCTTAAATTAGCTTCCGCGTTGCGGTTTTTTGCAGAAGGCGGCTATCAGACGGGTACAGGCAATGAGTTTGTGGCGGGAGTTGCACAACCAACTTTCTCAGTCCACTTGGCAGAAGTGTTAAACATATGTGAAAGCGAATTATGTCCAGAGCTGATAAAATTTCCGAATGATGAAGAGAAAGCAAATATTAAACTAAGATTTTTTAATAAATTCGGATTTCCGGGCGTGATAGGATGCGTAGATGGGACGCATGTAAAAATTGTTGGACCACCAAAGAATGAGAGGCACCTATACTATAATCGAAAGGGATACTACAGCTTGAATGTGATGCTAGTAAGTTTATTGTGAATCCTTTAAAAATAAATTAAGTGCATAATATTACATTGTAGGTATGCGATGACCGATTATTGATCAGGTATGTTGACGGAAATCATCCGGGATCGTGCCACGATTCATTCATTTTTAATTCGAGCGAACTGGATAGTGAGCTTCAACAAAATTTTGAAAATGGAGCAATAAATACATGGATTTTGGGTAATTTACATTTATAAAATATATAAGAATAAAATTTAATCATCTCTCATTTAAAGGTGATGCTGGGTATATGCTTAAACCCTACGTTATTGTACCATTTCGGTCGACACAAGAAGGCGACCCAAGAAAAAAGGAGTTTAACAAGAAACACACTAAAGCTAGAAATGTTGTAGAAAGAACCATAGGGGTCCTCAAGAACCGATTCCGCTGTTTACTAGGCGAAAGACAGCTGCACTATAGTACAAATAAAGCAAGGCAAATTATTAACGTTTGCTGCGCCTTGCATAATTTATGCCTTCGATATAATGTTCATTTTGACGAACCTAGTATAACTATTGACCAGGAAGATCTGCTAGCACCATCGGAAGGCGACAGTCCTGAAAATGCTGGAGATCGCATTAGACTAAACATAATGAATTCGATTGGTTAAAAAAATAATTCATCTTTATTATATAAAACATAAAATAAAAAAATTTAAAACATAACAAAATATAAAAATTGGAATTTCAGTTCGTCCTTATTACATTGCTAGTGGGGTGTTTAGTATTCACTATTTGCACCGCGCCTTTCCTTTAAAGCTAACTTGTGCTCTTTTAATTGGATTTCTCTTAATTTAATTTCAAGCTTTTCCTTTCGGAATTTCCTTTTTTCCAAAATATCATCTTGCAATAACTTTAATTGTTTTGCTTTAATTTCATACGTTTTCCTCATATAACGTGCCATTTCCTTACTATGCCTCTCAGTTTCTTTTATTGATTCTGTTTGCTCTTTTAATAGACGATTTCTTTCTTCATGACGGCCTTCGTTTCCTTTTTTTGACCTGCTGTTGGAAGCTGTTGTTTTTGTGGTTTTCGGTTCAGGTGATAAATTGGATTCGACGGGTTGATTTTCGCAGGGATATTCTATCATGCTATATTCTATAGCTGAGTCTGATGAATCGACATGTATTGGGTGGCTACGTAATTCTTCGGAAACCGAAATAACTTGCACGGCGTTGGAGTTGCTTGGGCCCAAGCCAAAGGTTCTACGAGAAGGTTGAGAAACTTCTCTGAGCATTAATATGTCGATAACACTTTCCTCTTGGGCAGAAAATGTATAGAGTTTGTTGCAACCTCCACCTGTTGACTTTAATTCTTTCTTATTATGTCCCAATTTCGCTTTAACTTTGGATTTATAATCATTCCACACCTGAAATAAGAAAAAATTGTGTTTAATTGATATTGCCTTCAAAGTGTAAACTACCTTTTGCCATTCAGAGGTTGTCCGTACTGGAGGACCGAGGCTATTTAATTGGTCACTAAATCCATTCCATATGTTTGAGAATTCATCTTTTGTGCTACCAAAATTAAAGAAGCCTCTAGCGATGGTAATGTTTTTCTCCATTAACTGAACTAGCAGTTCAAACTGCTTGCAGTTGGTTATTTTTAACCTATAAAAAATTATTTTTTCCTTTTTTTAAATTTATATACAATACCTTATATATATATATATATATATATATATATATATATATATATATATATATATATATATATATATATATATATATATATATATATATATATATATATATATTTTATATAGTTTTTAAACTATTAAAAACTTATATAAAAATAATTTAACTGTTTTTTTATAAAAAAAAAACAATATACCAAAAACTTACTGTTTACGTCCTTCCATTACACTGGATACTTTTGGTTTTGAAATATTGCAATAAATTTTTATTTTTTTTAGTTTTGTTTTATAAAGCGTATAACTCTTGTCACTTGAAAAAATGGTGTGACAAGAAAGTCATTTCAAGTGACAGCAGTCGTCTCAAGTGACTTGAGGCGTAAGAAACGACTTCGACAATAGCAATATTGATGGGGTATTAATTTTAGTGTATAGTGAGGGTCGGACGTAAAATAAAACAAACGAAAAGTGTAGTTTTAATGTTTTTTATTTTGTTATATTTTTTTCAATTGTGTGAATGGTTTTACCAAAATTGTAATTTAATAAGTGATAATGTAAACATGATGGGCCTTTTTTCCCCTAAAAAGACTTCTTCGAACATTGAACGCTGAACACAATCTATAACAAAATTGAATCAGTTTCATGTAGAAAATAAAAATATTGCAAGTGCAAGTGTGAACCAAGTCGGTAAAGTTCAACATAGTGCTTAGTGACCATGGTCAGTGTGAAAATAAATTAACGAGGTGTTAACCAAATACCTCTTGACAACCGATTCTCTCAATTTGAAAACTGAGAAGTCGCCTCCAATTTATTTAAGGGAAGCATCTAATAATGAACTGGTTAATAAAATCGCAATATTAACAGATTCTAAATTTTATATTGCCCCGCTCAAAGAGCTAATATGAACGAAGTAAAGATTTAAACCTTCGAAACCAATGGCTTCATAGCCCTAGTTAAACATGTTGACGGAGTTGGTAAAACATATTACACATACCAACTTAAAAAGGTCAAAAAGAGCTATCCGTTGTGCTAAAAGGAATTGAAAGCTGCGTAACTGTTGTTCCGAAGGTTTCCGAACTAGGGCCAGAGAAAGAAAAGTCAAAAGGAATTCATAACCTAAAATATTTGAAGAATCTAAGAAGAGGTCTGTCCCAGTTCAATGCATAAAGTGTCAAGAATACGGATACACGAAAGCATACTGCACCTTAAATGAAGTTTGTGTTATTTGTGGTAACATCTGTTAAACATTGTATTAACTGCGGTAAAAATCATACTGAAAACTTCAGGGGTTGCGCAGTGTATCTGGACTTAAAACGTAAAATAAACCCTAAAATGAGTGCTGAGCAACGAATACTCAATATGCAGTTTAATCGGAGGGCCATGTTACTACAATAGTCACCAACGAGTGCACACACAAAAAATGATAACTTGGAGACATTTGCCAGCAGTTTTGCACAGCCAGGTGTTTCTTACGCAAATATCCTAAAAGGTAACAAACCGAAACCCAAAGTTCATTTTAATGAGGAGGATTTAAACGGTAAATAAATTAACTGGGACTCTCCAAAGTTTCTTGATGATGATGTAAAGACAAATGAGTGCAATGTTGGAAAATATGAATACGCCTACGCAAATTATAATCAAAAATCAAAAATGACACTTCTAAAAATAGCTATTTGGAATGCGGACAACCTCTCGCACCATAAAGCTGAGATACAAACCTTTCTTATCGAACAAAATATAGACATTTTGTTAATATCTGAAACACACTTGACAAAACAATTTTTTTTAATACTACCGGCTATTCCGGGAGTCTATATATTATGAAACATTATTCGCTTTCGAAAAATTCGATATCTAAAAATTCGATACGCTTCGAATATTTCTATTATGAAACAAAATGAATCGTCCATTTGTGTAGTGAATTATTTTGTAACTTACATCTTAGTTAATATATCTATTGATATTTAAAAACAATATAATTATTGTCCTAATTAAAAAATATAAAAACACACAACTGAATTTATTTACACGAAAAAAAAAATTATTATTTTAAAACAACATTGACACAATACGACATTCGTCAGACGAATTTTGACGTCACATTTTCGTTTCGAATCGTATTTTTTTTTTGTTACATAATCTGGCGAATTTGTCGATTTCAAATTATTCCGAAATCGAATTAGTTTCATAATAGACCCCCCGTTTATGACACCAAACATTCGGATGGAAGAGTACACGGCGGCACTGCAGTCTTAATAAAAAGAAGAATAAAGCACTACGAGCTCCAGAAATATGCTAAAGATCACATCCAAGCTACAACTATCTGTTTGGAAGATTTCTAATATCGGCTGTCTACTGCCCACCAGGTCATTATCTAACTATAGTATGCTATGCGTCTATGGCTGTAACCAATACAGCAATAAAAATCCGCACTTCACGTCTTGCTCTATTGCTGTAGTAATGTATGTTCATGATTCACTTGGCAAACACCATGCCGCTCGAGTTTTATTGGATTCAGGATCTCAGACCACATTTATCAGCGAAAGTCTAGTTTAAAAACTAAATCTTGCTCGATCATTCGCAAATGTCCGGGTAACATCCAAAATCGACTCTGCTCAATCAACTAAATTCGGGTGGGTCATATCTGGATCAAATAATCTAACCTAAGAAACGTCTGAATCAGAAACAACATGTAGACATCAGGTTCTTGAGAGCTCTTCACGAAACTCTGATAGTAGATACGTCGTTACTACCATTTAAAAAGGGTTCCGGAGAACTGGCACACTCAAAGGCAGCAGCCAGTAGTCGATTAATTGCCAAGGAACGTAAATTAAAGAAAAATCATGAATTACAAGAACAGTACAGGATGTTCATGAATGAATATTTAAATCTGGTGTACATGGACGAAATTAAATCCACCGAACCGACATGTCAATGGAGAACAATTGTTTTATTTACCTCACTATGCAATTGTCAAACGTCAAAGCACAACTACTGCTTTATTATAGTAGTATTCGATGGATCTTATAAATCGGCAACAGGAGTTTCATTAAATGATAAATTACTAGTTGGTCACACTATTCAAAAGAATTTGATATCCATTCTACTGTTATTTAGAACACATGCCAAAGCATTTCCTTCCGATGTGGAGAAAATGTATCCAGCCAATGAGAACCTTTAAATTGAACACGGCGCCATTATTAGCTCATAGACGATTGTCTATCTGGGGCTGACTCAATCAATGATGCGAAAATGGCAACACAACAACTTACCGACATCCTGGCCAAAGGTCAATTTAAGCATCACAAATGGAAACCCAATTCATTAGAACTTTTGAACACTAATGCAGCTGAACTAAGAGAGAAAAACAGTCTTTGCATCGATGACAATAGTGAAACAGTTAAAACATTGGAGCTTCACTGGAATCATATCAAGGATACGTTTTTATATATAATTAAATTCGCGGAAAAAACTATTTCTTCAAAACGCGAAATGTTGTCCCAGATCGCACGAATTTTCGATCCATTAGGATGGATCTCCCCAGTAGTTATCGTATTAAAAATGAGCATGCAGAAACTATGGCTGAGAAAACTAGGCTGGGATGACCCACTTCCTGCAGATATAGAACATCAGTGGAGGGCAAATAAATCAGCATTGCAAGAGTTAGAAAGTATAGAAGTTACGCGTTTTTCACTTCGTATCATACACAGTCAACGCACAATGAGCAAATTCATGGATTTTGTGATGCATCTGAGCATGCCTACTGAACACGTTAATCAAGTACACTGAACGAGCATTAAAAATTAGTAATGTGCAATATTTTGCATGGACTGACTCAAAAATGTGAAATAGCACCATGTCGCTTCAAAAGATATTCCAGCGGATATTGCGTCACAGGATGTAACTCCTCTGCAGCTTTTAGAATACAAGGAGTAGTGGAATGAACCATATTGATTAATCAAACCAATAGAACAATGGCCAGCAATATATAATGCAAGTTGAATTAACCAACTGAATGAAAAATCTCCTCACCGACTTGAGAATCTCTTACAATTTTCAGAGTTAAACAATTATATCGAAACCAAAACGGGGTGGATCTATTAAAAAGGGCTGAATACATGTGTATAAAATGGGCACATCCTAAAGAATTTCATGATGAAATCCAGTCGTTAAATCATCACAAAATAATTGGCATGAACAACAGCAAATTTATATCGTTATCTCATTTTTTAGAGAATGAACGAATCATGATAGTTGGGGGAAGATTAGAAAATTTAGATGCTTCTTACAACACAAAACACCCTATGTCTTTTTACCAAGCAAAGGTATCCTAAGTGAATACAAGAAAGTCTTGTTCGGTACTTGCACCCAGGCCCTACACTACAAACAAATATCATCTGGCAAAAATTCTGGATTATTAATTGTCGGAATATGGTTCGAAGCTACATTATTAAATGTGTCAAGTGTCGGAGACATAGCTCAGCTATATATCACAACGTCCATTCTTACACACTGGCGAAAACTATTCGGGTCCAGTTTTTGTGAAGTGAATAGTTGGGTGAGGTCGCATTCCACTCACTAAAGGATATATTTGCCTCTTGTGGGCTTTTCCACGAAGGCCGTTCTCATTTTATTTGACAGACCACAAGCTAGTGGTCCACATTTTGGAGGGATGTGGGAAGCCGGGATTAAATCAATCAAACATCATCTCAACCGGGCTATACGCAACACCACAGAGGGCTTAAATTGGGGCGATACATCTATCAAATAATAACGGAGTCAGATATCTCCGTTTCCCACTGTTTCTTCACTTCACAATAAAATTCTAGACACCGATGCACGGCAATGCAATAAAATTTCAATTATTACATTTTTCGTTTGATGCACTGAAGCGCTAAAAGTTAATTGGTATATCGTCCAGTAAATTTTACTGTTATCGGACTTAATTATAATGGCGTACAAAATTACTTAGCTTCACATTCTATACTTATTTTTATAGTTTTATATACTAATTGACAGTATAAATCATCGACAATTATATTGACTGATTAATTAATTAAATTCGTGAATTAATTAAATTCGTGAATTCGATATGCAATGTATATATATAAAAAAACAACTCACAACATATTAACATAATTGTACAAGGTTCACGATTATTACGGTCCATAACGTAATACACTAATTTCATGACTCATTAATAATCGATTAACTGACATTCTAATCTAAAATCAGCTGCAATATATGTACAGAGTACAGACAGCAAAAATCATTGACCTAATGAATTATTAATACAAAACTTCTTATCAAGGTGTTGTTGTAAAATTTAATTGTTTTAATGCAACGCTGTCTAAAAAAATATATAAAAAATATTTAAAAAATGTCACTCGTTTATCACAGGTATATGCAATCGTAAAGTTAATAACAATAATTGTTTGTTCAGTCTTCTGCATACTGCCTCTAAATCATGTTTATAATTGCAAATGCCAATATAGAAACCGTATTTGATTATAACAATAAAACTAAGAAGGTTTCATTGTTATTAAATTACAAACGAGAGAGCGGTGTTGACTCTGCACATATTGCAAAATAAATAGCAGATGGAAAATAGAAATTGATCTTTACATAAATATATCGTCGCCTCAGGACTAGAGTATACGCTAACCGCCAAATTGACATTTTACGGTTGTTGATGGTTCCTTAGGTTTTAAACCAGCCTCTTTCGTTTGCCCGAATTTATTTTTTAATCAGACTGCTTGTTACTGAGGAAACGCTATTACCACTTCAAAACTGTATCAATCAATTCCGACAAATCATATTGCTAGGAGAATGGCTCGATTTTCTGATATTCTTATATGGGGCCAAATGGAACTTGGAATACT
Source organism: Nephrotoma flavescens (assembly GCA_932526605.1). Classification (NCBI taxonomy): domain Eukaryota; kingdom Metazoa; phylum Arthropoda; class Insecta; order Diptera; family Tipulidae; genus Nephrotoma; species Nephrotoma flavescens. The sequence goes on along the minus strand of OW052220.1, from coordinate 56,864,430 downwards.
ATACCATACGGCTGATACTACCCTTTTAGTCATTGTAAGCCCTTACTATTACCAACTTGAAACTATATTCGGGGCTGATATTGTTCTCATCTTTAATCAAAACTAACAATTATTTAAATCATTTTACTTTACTGCTATTTTAATCATTTATTCATACGCAGAGTAAAAACAACAATTAAATGAAAAAATTTGGAATGGACATTTTGTTGTGGAGAAAAAAAACCATTAACATAATTCCGTCTTATACAAGTTTATTTAAACCTGTGTAAGACGGAAACGTTTTAATGGTTTCGAAATTTTATTTTTTGTTTTTGGGATGAAAAACTCAGAGAACTTCACATGCTTCCCGTGCACCATAATTCCACCCACTCTATTAAATGAGAGTTTGAGCCCCCAATATACACTCAAATACATGGAAACTTTAAGTTAAGCAATGAGGAAAATGAAGACATTGTTTCCGAAAAGAAAATATTCAGTGTTAAGTGAGGTTTCTGCCAAAACAACTATCGAAACTATAATATCAAATTAAAGTTTTGATTCTGAAGGTATTTTCTATTCCTAATTTTTTGTGCTGATTTTTCTAAAATAACAACATAATAAAAATAATTTTTAATTTACATTCACCATATCATGACTTAAAGAAATCAGGAAACCATGAAATTATCAAATTATATGGGGGACTTTATCTTAATTTTATAAGTTTTATTTTACATAGATGTTCTTAGCTGCTCGAAAACTTTGACGTAAAAGACTTAGACATCCCGAAAATTGGAAAAAACATAAAAGAAAAGCTAAATGCCAACGCGAGGAGGAATTCACTGATGATATGGGGATACTTCAAAAAACGAGAAATTAAAACAGGTTGCGGAGCAAAAATGTTCATATGCATGCCATGAGCAATTTGATTTGTTAGAGAGGAAAAATTTATTTGAGCAGTTTTGGCAATTAAACTCTAAATCGAAAGACGATTTTTTGGATATTATTTTGAACCACAACATCGAAATTTCCTGCTAAAAGCAAACTCTCGAAAAATAAACTATTACAAAATAAACTGAATGATGGTGCTGTGCCATGTAAATAGCTTCGCAACAGTAGAGTCTCATTATTGTCGTCCTTTTAACCAATAAAATGTTTTCGGAACCACATGACCCTGTAAAGTTTAGGTCGTATAAACGGGTTGCATACGAAAACTTACAACAAAATCCAAAAATCAAAATCCTTAAATTCAAAATCCTTAAATTCTAAATCCCCAAATTTCAAAAACGTCAAATTCAAAATCCTCAAATTCGAAATGCTCAAGTATCAAAAACCTCAAATCTCGTACAGACGTAACCTATAAGTTAAACTCTAAAAAAATTCAATTTATATGAATTTAGAAATCGATAGGAGCGGGAGTATAGGATCGGATTATAGCCTATCGATTTTTAAATTCCTATTAGCTGAAATTAAATTTTTCATTTTCTATGGAATGTACATTGCAAAATGTCAAAAAATGTTCATAAAAAAAATTAATTAGCATAAGGTGATATTATATGCAATTGACCGTAAATAGTCAAATGGTCCCATTTCTTCTCGCTTTTTAATTAACCTTTAGATTTTTCATATTTTTTAACTTTAGATTTGTTGAGTGATGGAATATCTCCAACCACCCACCCCTATTCCCCTAGTCGCATCACTTCAAGTGATGTGACTACCCCATCTTCATAGTTACTAGATCATTAAATCGAAACTTACAAAATAATTGTTCAATAAAGTCGTTCTGGTTGTTTATTAAATCTTAATATGCTGCTTTATAAATATTTCATTGCGACTGCTATTACTTCAAACGACAATTTCTATCACTCGAAATTTTGACGTGACAAATAAGTTAAAAAAAAATCAAACTATATTTTTAAAAAATTCATTGAGAGTTTTGCACAAAATTATTTAGTAAATTTTGATTTTAAAATCTAGTAGCCAGGAAGATACATAGATACGTCGCATGAAGTGATACGTCTAAGAGTGTGTTTCAATTGGTTTAAATAGCGCATAAAAAGTTAAAAATTGAGGTAAATAAAAATGTCAAACTTTTTATCTGCTTCAAGTGCTAATAAAATTTTTATGTGGAAAACATTTGGCTGACAAAAATATTTGTTTGTAAACATTAATTTGTCATCCACAAATTTTGAGAAAAATGGTAATAATTTAGATGTAAACTGACCATAATTAACTAATATGTTATTGTCAAAATTTTAATCAAATGAAACAGATAAAAAGTTAAAAAGAATTTACCACGAATCAAAAATATTTGTTTGTAAACAAAAACCTGAAACACAAAATTCTCATACATGACATACGGTTGACAACCGAGATTCAGAAAAACAGGATTTTAATAGACACCAATAACATGCGTAAAATAGTAGAAATAAGGTTAAACCCCAAACTACGCATTCCATCAGTAGGTAAACCAGGCTCCTATCTAAAATGTTAAGATATTTCAAAATGCAATAACTGACAAATTAAAATTATGGCTAAAAGGTTTTTAAATTAGTATAGTCAAAGCCGCCTAGATTATCAAGCTAAAATATAAAAAATAGAGCATTTACAGAGTGGATATTTGCTTTATTATAAATTGTTTTCAGTTTATTGGACACTAGTTAAATACACATCAAGAGCGACAACGACGAGCATCGACGAATAAATAAAAATATCGCTGTAGCTAACAGAACAATAGAACGCCAGCGTATGGTGATAAAAAAACAACCACAAATGACATAACGACGACGTATTTTATTTATGTCAAAATCGATTCTAAAAGTTAGCATAATAAAAATTGTTTATGTTTTATGTTTTTGGCATATGACGTTGGGGCGTTACCAACTTATATATATGAACAAACAGTTGGCAGCATTGTTTTGTCTGCGATAAAAATAGAAATAGACTCTAAATTTATTTCAACGAGAAAATCGTCGTCGCCTGCGTCGATAACATCAGCGCTAAATTTAAAATACATGCATTTCCATAAGAGCCTCTATCTGTTCGCTCTTATGGAAATGCATCGACAATCAACGTCAAAATATAAAAATTTATATTTTTTTGGACGATGAGTGACATTTAGTTAAAAACAAAAAAAAACTTATTTTTTTTATGAAATGGACGAGGTGATAATACATAACTAAATTTTGTTCTAATAAAGAAGTTGTTTGTTTTAAATACTCAATTGAGTTTTACAATTTTCAGGATACATTTAATGAGAAATTAATCTTTCAATAAATTACCCATTGTGAATAACAGCATTGCCATTTTCATTAGCATTATTGTGTTATCACTATCCATTTCTTCTATATTGCTGGTATGCTTATTTATCCACAAAGAAAAACATCTAACATATTATTAGTATTTTAAGTTTGTATAGAAATGACAGAAATGTCAAAAAATCTATCTGTTTGACAAAAAAAATTTGAACTTTGATCGCCGAAGATCGGCGATGTGCGCCGCTATTCTGTTTGAGGTATTAGGGTGACCGCATGGGAACAGTATAAAAGAAATATGGATTGAAATTTTTGTGGATTTTGTTTTTGAGAATTTTGAGTTTTTGGATTTTGTTTTTGAGGATTTTGTATTTGAGTATTGTCATCTTTGAGAAAATGTGGATTATGATACTTGAGGATTTTGTGTTTGAGACGTTTGTATAGGTTTCCCCGTATAAAAATATATTTGAAACGAAGTTTAACTTGGGTTTTTTCATCCCAGAAAAACATTTGTGTGCAAATGCGATGAGCACAAGAGAAAGGAAAAAATTGCAAAATATTAAGTCAAGATGAACTAAACGAATACACGGATCACACTCAAAACAAATTGGTGTAATGGTAATTGATCTGCAAAATGTGTTTACGTTGCCGAAAGCAAACGTTAACTGCTTCTATTACAAGCGAAAACATTTGTGCTTTAACCTAACAGGATATTGTAAGTATAACCGAAGCAGTAGTATCTGGAATGGGACAAGTAAAAGAAGAAAATTAATTAGCAAGTGCTTTCATAAGAATTTTGCAAACCGATGATAACCGATTTTCCGCAAACGGAAACAATTTCTATTTGGACAGATGCTTGTGTTCCACAGAACCGCAATTCGTTTTTATTTTTAAGTTTGTTGAACTTCATGAAGTAAAATCCAATTGGGTTAGTGAGATTACTACCAAATGCCAAATGTTCAAAAGTTAATTTGAAAATGTTACAAATGAGAAGCACTGATTTTATGCACTTTAACCAGGTTGCCAAATATTTAATTTCTCGTGTTTTTCGTATACCATAAAGTACGACATTTAAAGTATAAAACACGAAACTTAAGGAATGTTTCATTCTAGAGTATTTAAATGGAACATTTCTTAATAGAAGCCAACAAGTAGTTCCAGAAGGACAAGAAGTAACTTGAATGAGGTTCAAAGGGAGTTTTGTTTCGATGTAGCATCTTTTCAGATTGCTAACATTAAGATAAGTCTGGAGGAACGCTTGGATTTTGTACGTCTTCTCAAATTTATGCCTAAAGTCGACCACAATTTATACCATACTGCGCTAAAGCCAGAGTAAAATATATGTACAAAATTTTAATGAAAAAATTTATTATTATTTTTTTTTTTCACTGAATAATAAAATTTGATTTTGTTTGAAAAAATTAGTTTGAATTAGCTCGTTTGTTTTTTTTTTACTCTATTTTCCAGCGAACTTGCTGTTCACAGTTTCTTAATGTCATATAGCGTACGTTAAAAAAATTTCTCATTGGAAAATTATTATTTTTAAAATAAGTTTTCCCAAAATTAAAATGCTTGTGTCACACTGCAATTCTCAAATAATCAATGCATTAGAAGTAATCTGTAAAACTTTGAACTATTGCTTCAGACAAGGTCGTAATCCCCACGTAATTCTAATTTTCATTTTTCTCTAATTTTGTCGCTTAGCGTACTCTAGTCCTGAGGTGACGATATATATTTTAAAAATTGTGTGCAAGGTTTAAACCATAGATATTTCAGCACACTGGCCCAGTTTTAAAAAATGTAAGTAAAATACGTCAGGTGTAAGGCCAGCTTATACCTTACGAGTACATATTTTAAATCAGTCCATGCGTCACAATTTTTGACAAGAAATCCTTTTTTTGTCAGGAAAGCAGCGAAATGCACGTGTTCATATGTTGACCTAGGTTGTGATTGGTGAACCACCTTCAATTTTTTTTAGATTCTCCCATTTGGTGCAAACGCTTGGAAATAGCTGTTTGGGTGACTCCTATAGCTGAGCTGCCAGCCAAGTTTTATAGTTTCAAGGAGTAACATTTCACCCAATATCTGGGGGCAGTCTGGTGTAATCAATTATTATAAAGCTAGTAAAATCGACCTTATTACATATTTGAAGCATTTACACTCTGAAGCCATTTCCGTCTAACCTGACACAAAAACAATTTATTACACACCTGGATATGGTTGTTCTGCAACCTTTGGCTCAAAATCTGGTGGCAGTCTGGTATAATAAATTATTAAAGTTAGTTAAATTGTTGTTGTGCCGCTCATGTGGCCTTGAACTAAGTTGTTCAATGTAATTAATTTGTAATAAATTCAGGGCCGAGAACCATCCCGATAGCATATAGCTACATCAAAATTTACAATTTGGCGGTGCAGGTTTAATTTTACTTAGTAAATTTTACTCTGCACACTGTGTTTTTATTTGCGAACTGTGCTCACACCGCGCATATTCGATTCTTCAAATTTTACGCTTAACAGAAAGCCAGGGTACGAAGACACATTTTATTAAACACTTGTTTTTTATTTCGCAAAATTAGATTTTTTTTTTTTGTTACTCAGCCGATGACTAATCGCTCACCTGCGCGATCAATAGATTAATTTATATTGCTTTTTATTGCTTATTTTTTGTCCCTCCTTCTTTTGTTTATTTTTTGCTTTTTTCTGTTATATATAACAAATTTTTACTTTTACAAATCAGTAGATATTCCTGATGATAACCTAACAAGTCGAAATCGATCGAGTGATTTTTTTAAATTTTTGAACAAATATTTTAATTAAAATATTCAAAAAATCTAATTTTGCGAAATAAAAAACAAATGTTTAATAAAATGTGTTTATTAAGTATTAGTGTGTTTCGCCATAGAAACTCACTTTCTGGCTCAAAAAATTGAAGTGGCCTTTAAAAATAATTTATATTACAATCACGTCGATTATAAAATCCGCTAGGACGGATCGAATACGGATTGGAAAATGCATATCAATAAAATGGAAAACTGGAAAATGGAAATTGCTATAAAACAAAGTAGCCAAGAAAATTTGAATTGATTTCCATACAAATCGTTTTTTATGATTCCCAGTACAAACGCAATAAAATAATTGCAGATCTAAAACAAATTTTACTTTACTACTCGTAATTGTATGAAAAAAAAATAGGAATTTCTATGATACTACGATTTAAAATTTTATTTTATGTTTTTTTTATAAGAATTTTCCAATTCGATCCGTTCCCGCAGATTCTATAATCGACGTGAATATATTTTTTTTATTAAATTATTAGAAACCATTCTTTGTCATTTTGTTTTTTTAGCAGTAATATTTTTATCAAATAAAAAACCTCTTAACGAGGTAAATGTTCGAGTGACGAAAGCCGAATTCAATTCACAAAATTTCTGATATCAAATTTGTGCCGAAAAAAACAATTGCATTCGATTTGTCAACGATTTTTCGGAATGTTAATGCATTCAGCGCGTTGTTGTTGAACATTCCGAAAAATCGTTAGCAATCGTTATTCTTGACAGCTATAAAGCAAAATGTAAACAAACGCGCCGAATGCACTAACATTCCTAAAAATCGTTGACAAATCGAATGCAATTGTTTTTTTCGGCACAAATTTGATATCAGAAATTTTGTGAATTGAATTCGGCTTTCGTCACTCGAACATTTACCTCGTTAAGAGGTTTTTTATTTGATATCAATGATTTTGGCACGGCAAATTGAAGATGAATTGAATTGCGATTCGTTTTATTGTTGTCAGTCAAAACAGTTCATACACACACTCGATAGCACGCAAGTGGCCGCTACGTGTTAGTGTGCCTTAAGTCATATTCATACGACGGATAAAATCCGGGATAATTCAACAATTTTTTTGCATGTTTCTTGCATGGGAGGAGTGGTAAGATCTATTTTTTTAAAGAACCCATCATAAAGATTAAAAAAGTCTCGATTTTATGCAAGGAGATTGTTCAATGTTTTTGGTGATTTTTTCGATCACATCAATTTGTCAGTTTTTTCATTTTTTTTGTTATGAAAAAAGAGTCACTGGTAAAAATTCTCTTAGCAATGATAATAATATGATGTATTTATATTTGTTTCATTGTAATACGTTGATTCACTATCATTATGAACCGCAACGGACCGATATTAGGGTGCATTTGAGCCAAAAAATGAAATTTTGCAAAAAATTAGGGTGGCTTTTAAGTTATGGAGGTCAATATCTAAAATATACGAGTTTTCTGAGACAAACGGTTGATGTCATATTGTAGGTGAGATTTGTGGCTAATAATCCTGAAAATATGAACCAAAAGTCTTGGGCTCATTTTTTAGCAATTTGGCCGAATGTGGCCGGCTGATTTCGCATTTTTCAGTTTTTTGGCCAAAATGACCCTCCAACCTAATTTTTTGAATTCTTTTTTTTGCTATTTGATAGCTGGCGTCAATACCTTTCCAACGATATGCATATATCTAGGATATGTCGAATAGATTCCGCACTGTGGACGTGGCAAAATGGCCAAAAATGGCCGTTCAGAGGCCGGCCGCGGCCAACATGGCAGCCAAATCAAAAAGTTGTAGAACAAAAGTTGCTTAGTTTTTTAAGTACTACAACTCCTGAAAATATGAGATCAAATAAAAGAGGTACGGACAAACAAACATATATACCAAAGCAAGATTATATGGTGACGTCATAGAAAAATTTAAAATTGTCATAACTTTGGTCAAAATCATCCATTTTGGACGTTTGAGGTGTCGTTGAATTGGTATTGACGTCTACAATCATAATTTGCCAGTTAGAAAATAATTGAGGCCTTTTTTGGGGCAGTTATACCCGAAAAACTGATTTTTTGGGGCAATTTTTGGAAGGTCATATCTCCACTCAATGTTGGTAGAAATTCATTTTTTATACATTATTTAGGTTTATTTTTCAAGGCCTTTCCAATGATATATAACATGATCCTGGCGGCCTTAAAGGGAAAAAGTTCAAAACTTGCTGTATAATATACTTCGTTCGACTTCCAGCACAGTAGGTGCTTTCGTCACTCGTTTGGACTGCCGTCCAAAGTGATTCCACTACGCTTTTAATAGTCATGATGTGAGTTCGGTGTAGGGGAAAATAGCAAAGCAATTTGGCCAGGGCGCAATTAAGGATTACAATTCCTATTTAGAAGTAACATCACCTATTTTATTTGCAATTGGAGAAGATCATGTTTTAATTACCGAAAATAAAGACCAACAACGAAATCCATTCATCACTGAGAAAACTCATGTTCAGAAACGACACAGTTTATACATGTTTCGAATATAAAATATATTTGAAAAGACGACAACAACAATTTATATCCCAATTTGAAATGTTTTATTTAGTCTGTTTTAAGTCCATTTATCAAATAATTAATAATTTCGATGAAAATATTAAATATCAAAACTAACATTAAAAATTTCGTATGTAGCTATAAAATAAAGCTGCTACTAAAAAAAATGTTTCGGAATTAATAAAATTTTATGCGTAGGGTGGATAGTTAATTTGTAAAATTTCCAAATATTTTATGCCTAACTTGTAAATAAAATATTTACAATTTAAATGGTTAGAATAACTGATTTGACTATAATGATTTCTAAATATTGAGACTTTTATGTCAGATTGACCCATGTGCCTGTATCACCATGTTTCATTTTGACTTATTTTTAAAAGCACTTCCTTTCAAAAAAATAAGAACTTGCTTCTTCTGGATGATAGCCAGTTACCAAGTGTTTGGTAGCTTGGTTCAAATGAACAAGACTGAGAAATCTCATAAATTAAAAAATTCAATTATCTCGTCACACTGCTCATTGCAGTGGTCACCACAAGCTACAATCTAAACATGAAAACTTCAGGTACCTATATGAAGCAAATACAAGTTGACTTAGCGAATTATATTAAACTACTAATAAGCGTTGAACATTTTATTATTTCGAGTTAGTGTAATGTACTTAATTTAGTATAGAAATATATTATGCTATAAAACGATAAACAATAATTATGATTTGGTTATAAAAATATCTCTTAAAACTATTTCTATGTAGTAAACATTATATTTCTAAATTTCATATAATGTAAAATAGGAAATAAAATAAATTAATAGGAATAAAGATATTCACGTAATGAAAATTGCTACTGTTCAATTCGGATATATTTTTGTCTAAGTCATGTATGCTTTATATAATATGCAGGTATAATTTGATTGACATGGTTTATGCCCGATTTTCATATGTGGATTTTATTCAGTGTACCAAACCAACCAGAACGGGTGGTATTTGTTAGTAACCGCCGGTTCCGAAAGTAAATATTTTAAGCTTAAATAATGTTATTCTAACTAAATTCAATCTTCACTTTCTCAATGAAAAAAATAAACGGCTACAAAGAATCGAAGCTTTTCTATCGAAAGTTGATAAGCCCAAAAAAGTTGGAGAACTAGAAAAAATTGGCAATGGCGACGAAATATTGGCATATCAATTTAAATTTCAGATAAATACGGTCGACAAATTGAAAAAATGGAATAAACACATAGAGTACCGCCCGCAATGCAAAACGTACATAATTAATTATTTTTCGGGAGTTTATGTAACTGACATGGCTTGCAAAGAGGAGATAAACTATTTGTGTAAAATTGATATCTGATGTAATTTTTACAAAATATCTTGTGACCTTAACCTAGGACAGGAATTTCACGTACTGAAAAGTGTGGCCAAAAGTTTCCCTTTCGCCGCTTGGAATCTGTAATTGACTTAATCAGCGCAGTGTTAATGAAAGCGGACAATCGCTGGCCAAAAAACAGAAACCGAAAAATTATAAACTCATAACAAAATTAACCAAAAATAGTGCCTCAGAAAACCTAATTGCGGATCCACCAATAGTTTCCAACACTGACACAGGAAGTGGTTACGGGTATGACTCTGAAGACGATAACTAAAAGCATCATCTTATATATTTCTTTGTGATTTTTATTTAATTTTTTTTTTTGCAAAAAGGAACTAGGAATTGTGAATTTGTTTATTGAATAAAATTTTTTTGTTTTAATTTTTAATTCAAGATTTATATTTATATTTCGATTATTAAGGCGATATTAATATATTAATATTAGATAATAGGTACTGTTTCAATATTAGACTTCATGCCATAATACCAATATTGTCCGCTTCCGATTTCGTTAATGTCAAGTTTAGTCAGAGTTTTAATGGCGTTCGTCTTGTAGATGATTTTTTTAGGAATTGCACTCCTCTTCCAATTTACTATAAACATAAGGTCATGTTTATCACTGACATGATAAATCGCTGATTCAGAATCGGAAGGTACCTCAACTGAGGCTGAAATTCTAAAATATATAGAGATGATAATTCATCCGTAGCAATTTTTACTGGGCCGTCCGAGTTTGCCTGCGTCGTTTGTCCTGTGAGTGCTCCGATTGATGATGCTGTAGCCAAATTGACAGATGATGAATAATTTGAAGGACCAATAGAACCAAACATATATTTTTTCTATCTTTATAGCAGTTCAGTTTTCTAAAATAACTAGAAGTATAAGGGGTTTTGTTCGTCTTGGATTTATTCATTTTTTAAACCCTCCACTTTGAAAACACGAGTTGTACTAAATAAAATTATCAAAAGAAAATTACACGACATAAGACGGTGATGTAATAAAATTTAAATGTCTAAAATTTAAACGCTTGGTAAATATTTGCTTATTTTCGACTGTAAAAAAAGTGTTAGGGGACCTTTTAAGAAATTCGTCTTGCAAGGGAAATTTTCAGGTAATTTACGTCCTTACAGTCGATCAGCAAAATTAAATTTCTACTGTAATATTTCTAAAGAAATTTTACCCTTAAGGTAGAAAAAAGGGAAAAATATAGAAAAAGATTCTTATTTTTCGTTTTTAAATGTTATAATCGTTTTCAAATTTGTGAAACTTTCGACTTAAAAGTTATAGTAACTTTAAAGTTGACAGTAAGTAGAGAAAGATAATTATTTTCCTTATTTTAAACCCTATTTTTTTACTTACACTGTTTTCGACTTTAAACATGATTCGCTCGTTCAAATTAGATCAAACTCTCTTAATATTAGACTATAAAGTAAAATCGTTCAAAAGGTAGAAAATATTCGAAAAAATTTCCTAAATTTTTACTAATACTGCTGAAAAGTTGAAAAATAGCGTAAAAATTACGAAATTTCTACCTAAATATAGCACATATTACACCAAACAATGGAATAAAATACATAAATTGTTAGGTAGGCAGGTTTCAGTGTATAGGTGCAGGTTTAAAGCACTGTTAAATCGCACGATCTCGGCGGTTATAATTCACATCGCCGCCGAAAAGTTTCATTAACTAAAATTAGGAAGAACTTCTCTGAGTATATTTTGCTGCGGATATTGTGACATTTAACTGCGTCCAATAAGCATAACCTTTTATATTAAGTCCACCAGTTTCAACTTCTCGCGCCAGTTTCATTGCAATTCTTAAAATATTTGGACACTCAACTAAGTTAACACTAAGCTAAGACTGAATTGTAGTTAACCAATCGAAAAGTAGGAAGTAAAGCTTAAAGTTAAAGTGTCCCAATGAGGAAAATCAAAACAAGAAGCAAAGCATACCAAAATTTCAATAGAATCTTCACAACAGTGCCAGAGCAAAAGTTTTAGCCACTGCACTGCTTGCCATGTTGGAAATTTGAGATTAGGAATTCAAATGTATCTTTTTTATTTACCTAATTCCATTTAAATTACTATCCGACGGAAGTTTTGTGAGTCCCAAAACCGCATTCGTACTTTTAGGCACATCCAACGGGTTAATTATAATCTTTAAATATTTCGATGTTAAAAGTAGTACACCGCTTCAACAAACATTTTACTAAATTTATTCTTCTATAAACTGCAAACTCATCGTTATTCTAAAATTTTACTTCTTAGGTCAATGTTGAATAACATTAATCAAACTTGCTATTTGCATGACGCGAATTTGAGTTGTACAATAAACCTCAAAGTTTTCGTTAAAGTCGATAACATTTTTGGAAAGTATTTGGTCTCAAAATATCTTGACCACCAAAATCGTTTGATGAATTGATTTCAAACTTGATTTTGACACATTTTTGTTATTCCTAATGTGGTAAGTTGTTAATAAATCAAAATAAACTTGAATGATATGATTATAAATCGTAAAGAAAGTTCAATGTAAACAAAATATTATGATCAATTTGCCAACCAGTCTTAAGCAAAGTGTGCGATATTTACTTAATCTCGGGAATTTTTTCTAAATGTTTGTCTAAACAATTATTATTTGTTAACGAAATTAGCATCGTTTGGACGGAGTTTCGTTTTGACTTAACAAATTTATTACCAGCTTGTTATTTTCTATTTAAATTGCAAAGCGAATCGAATTGTTAATATTTATTTATATAAATTAAAATTTGAAGGAAATTATGCTAAAAAGTTGTTTGTGGGTGGTGGGAGGTCTCGCTTAAGTTTATCTCTCTTAAACGAATAAGATCACAATATTTGGCAAGTCGGGCTTTTAAAGCAGTTCCTTTCCATTGATGAGAAATTGTAACTCGATTATGGTTCATGAAATTTATCTATACTGTTTCTGTGCATTGCTCCTCTCCTTCCACACGGGATGCTACATCGCCCTATCAAATCCGGCTTGTATCAATGGATTGTAAATACAGCTAAAGAATTTGACAGTTACAACAATAATTCTCGTAGCTCACACCGTGCTTACGATATCGGAAACATATTTTAATAATTACCTAATACGTAATTAACACTTACAAATAATGGAATACTGTCGTGTGTGTCAAATAATCCACGAATTTTCCTAACTCTCTTAACACCATTTACAATTACTTTTAGTCACACCACTTTAACTCCATTCATTATTTCCCCGCTACTTACTTACGATTTTATTCTATTGCGTACCGCATCTTAACCGTTTCTGCAAATCTGTTATAAGACGACCTCTAGTGGTACTACTAAATCCTAGATGTCACTAATTTCTCTAATTTCTCACTAAGGTCGTCCCCCTCATGTCTATTACAGCCACCACCGGCACGACATGTTCGGATATTTTCCGATACATACTGTCACCCTCGAAAACAGTCGACACTTCCATTGTCAACGCTTTTTTTGACCGCCGTCACCTGACTCTCTTGAATTTTCGCAAGCGCACACATGTTTTGCTCTATCGGGTTTTCCCATAGGGACATACAATTTTGTATTTTAATATATGAACGCACACTTAAACGTTTTTCATGATTTGTCAACGTCAAATCGTCAGTCACGGTTGACATTTTTATCATATGGTGAAGTTCACAAACGAGCAACGTTTGGAAATTATTACAAATTACTACTTCAATTCTGAGTCGGCGGTCGCAACTTTAAGACCGCTTACTCCAATTTTCGGTCGAATTAATCGTTCCACCAGATAGCTGTTGCGTGCTATACTGAATAAATTCGAGTTCAAATATTCATTAGTGGATGTTTCTGTGCCAATGAAGCAACACACTGGTCGAAGTACCGAAAATATTTCCACCAGTTCAAAATGGGCCAAATCGGTCAGTTCCACACCGTTCACAGGAATTAGGAATCACTCAAACCACAATGTAGCGAATTTTGAGTAAAGATCATAGCACCCCTACAAGATTAAATAACCCAAGAACTGAAGCCGCTTGACCACTTGAAGCGCCGACATTTCTCAGATTGGGCTCTGCTAAAGTTTGTTGAAAACCCAGAATTTCATTCGAAAATCGTCTTCAGCGCTGACGCTCAGTTTTGGCTTATTGGCTTTGTCAAGAACTGGAAAATTAGCTCCAAAAAATGCAAATGAGATCGAATTCCATAGTTAAATGGAGTCCGTTGCAATCTGCGTTTAATTTTCTCCGAGACTTCACCATTTCTAGCATGAGCATTACCACTTTCATTAAATTTGCTGCACAACCTGGATTACTATCGTTCTTCATTGCATAAGCAAAGCTTGCACTAAAATCATCCAAACCATATTTGCTAGGTGATCCGTTTTCATCACCATTCATTACCAACTCTTTTGGTTCTTGCTGACTAATAAATGGCTCAAACGTCGATTCTGCATCTGGCTGTGCAACCAAATTCGTTTTTTAAAATTTATTCTTGCAATCTGTTCTGGGGCCTAAGCACTTCCAACTCACGGTTCGCTTTTTCACATCATATTTTAAACAGTGCCTATATCAAATCAAGGATGTACGGCTTAAAGATTGGATTTATGTTTCACCATTTGCACATTGCACAGCTCCATGCCAGCTTATAGTTGTGTTCATTTCCATTACCTATCGTAATCAGATAATGTAAACCCTATTTTGCATCATACCCCTGCCAGGATTCGAACTCGGAGCCTCCCGAACCAAACACCAAAACTTTATAACCACTGCTGAATTGTTAATTATTTTCGAGCTGCCCTACTGATTCTCCTTATCTGATAGCTCATTAGCACCACCTGATTCCAAAAATCCCAATAGTTCTTCCGGCCAGTGGCGTCCACTTCATGAGCTTCATCATTCGGTTCCACGATCTTCTGCTTCATTGCACATGTCTATCATATACAGTATGTGACAAAATACACCGAGCGACGCTCATCAAAAAACAATTTTTGGCATAACATTTCAGCTGATTTCTTTTTCAGCCTTATTTATTTATGAAGTTAAACGTACATTCAACATTTTTAAATTCAATAAAAAAGAATAACAAGCAAGATAAGTGAAATTTTAATTGAAAAATCATTTAATTTTATAAATTGGACTATTTTTACTGTGACAAAATAAACAGATCGATGTAAAATTTCATTTCAATAAACAATCTAACTACTAATTTCAAAGAGTTTAAGCATTAATATTTTGTTGGTCCTCCTTTAGTGTTTTTAACTGCTTGCAACCTATATTTGGCATGCTACCAACTAGCTTTGCTGTGACCTCTATCCCAATGTTTTCCCATGTCTCTTTAATTAAGTTGAACAATTCTCTTTTGTTTGTCCTTCTAGTGGTCTCCCGACATGTCGAAGATCGACCATAAATTCTCAATTGGATTAAGATCTGGGCTTTGTGGAAGCCCCTCAAACAGCTTAATTTTATTTTTTTTTTAAATGTCGATGCAACTTTCGAAGTGTGTTTATTTATATTATCCCGTCAACCAATATGAGCTCACCGACTCCATTAGTCGAGAAGCACCCCCAAACCATAATATTACCAACACCGTGTTTCACAGTCTTCTTTAAAAATCTATCTTTGAGTCCCTTACCCCGACCTCGCCAAACTCTTTGACGCCTCTTTGACCCAAATAGTTCAAATTTCGACTAGTAAGACCATAAAATTGAACGCCAAAATTCTTTCTCTTTCCCCTGGTGCTTAGCTACAAAACTCAGCCGTTTCTTTTTGTTGATTTTGCTAATGAAAGGCTTACGCCGTTGGTAGCAATTGATCAATCCACTTTCTTTTAGCCGCCGTTGAATAGTTCGAGTTGAAACATTCAAATTGTATTGCTCCTTTAATTCTCTAGCAGACTGTTGGGATTTTCTTAACCACTCTTTCGAGCATCACATCATCTCGAACGATTTAACAACGAGCCAATTTGCTCAAATTTCACGCATAGTTCCCTTACAGTAGATTTCGCCACTGTAAATTTGTTAGCAAGTTGTTGGTATGATAATCCGCTGTTTCTATCCGCAACATTTCGATCTCGGGGGTCCATAGATAATTGAGAAATTAATTAACATTTTTTTTTTAAATGTTTGTACACCAAAATAAATCTATGCATACCAATTGATCAAGCTTATCATAAAAATTTATGCTTAAATATATCACAACCAAAGCGTTCGGTTTATTTTATCGTACTAAAATTTGGGATCGGTTTAGTAAACAAATTGTTTTCTCAAAACGGGGATTTCCTAAATTCTTTCAATTTAAAAATACATATTATAGTAGGTTTCTAAATAATCAAAATGACGTATAATATGTTGAGAAAAAATATGAAAATATTGACACAACTAGGGTTTTTAGTAAATCAATATAGTTGGACGGTTTATTTTGTCGCATACTGTACATAGATCTAGCTGTATTACCTATTCGATACCGCATTTGTCCGGATCTAACTCTTGCCTCTCCATAGCCTCACGGTGTACTGCGGCTACTAACGCATTTCTGCAACCACCTGTTGGTAAATTACGCTACCCCCATTGAAATTTTAACTCCGTGATCGTCTGTTTTACTTTTTTCTATTTTGTTTATAACCATATGCAGATAATAGCGATGGCCAATTTTTATTTTATCAAGAAAAATTATTAAATGGGGTCAATTGAGCACATCCACCGTGTGAGACGTGTTTTTATCGCTCTTCCGTTTTTTTTTTTAATTTTTTTTCGTTTCAGTTTAAATTTACAAAGCACAACAATGAAAAACGTTCAAGATAGAAGTGACGATGTACAATTTACAGACAAAAAATTCAAAATAATTAGCGTACAACAGTATGGTTATGTAATACAATGTACAATGCATGCGTCCGTGGAGTTTGCGACATATATCTTCAGTCATGTAGTGTTTGAGGAATTGTCACAAATATTTGGAAGAATCTGTCTCATTTGGACCGATTTAGTGTATGCTATTTCCTTTATTTGCAACATTTCACCCCTCCCGCTCCACCCTGCCAACCCCTTCTATTTCGTATGTCGGCAACATCCATGAACTGTGTGGATTACATTACGGTTTCCACATGGTTTATGAATAATTTTAATAAGATGAGGCGATAACTCATGGCCAAGAATTTCTGAATTAACCATTTTGACGATGTATCCGTTCGTAATTTTTGAAATATCATCCAGGAAATTTAAAATGTGAGTACGTGACAATCCCCGCTTTAGAAATTCTTTAACATGAACGATTGCCTTCACAATTCGAAAAACAGATTTTCTAACCAAATTATTGCGGGGGGTACCGTTAGCTAGCTGACAATATTACAGATTTTCTAATTGGCTTATCCGATGGCTTACCGCAGTACTCGAAGGCTTTTTATAATTCAAGTTATAATCTTAGGTATCCAGAGTAATTGGTAGGTTATTGAAGTAATCTGGGCCAAGTATAATTCAAATCGAAAAATTTTCCAAGTTATTATAAAAAAACGAATATTTAACGAACGTTTGATTGGGAGGTACCCGAAGACATTTCATGCTGATTCATGCTAATTTTATCGACAGTTATTGGTAGGATTAATAAATTGACCGAAGATAAAGTATATTTGATAGCTGTCGGAGTTTGTCCAAGTTATTATGAAAAACCCGAAAATTTAACGAATAATTTTTTTGGAAGTCCCGAAGGCTTCTGATTATGCATGTTAATTATACACAAAAAATATTTGTCATATTAATTAACTGATTTGGTCAAATATGATTCAAATCAACTGAAATATGTCCAAGTTATTATGAAAAATCCAAAACCTTATTAACCTTGAATTTCGTTCAAACGACGAATTTCGTTCAAAGCATCCAATTGACATTTTTAGCCTAAGGGACCAATTTCAGTTATTTATTCGAATAGACGAATTCAGTGGCATTAGTTGTTGAAATGAAGCGTCAACTGACTTTCGGTGATCGAGACAAGTGTTGTATATGTCATATATATTTCTTCTTTCATAACAGTGTCCAAAGCGAAACTTGTTAACATAACTAAAACTTGCGCAACATTAAAGCATAAGGGACACATTGATTTTGCAGATGAAATTCTGAATTTTAGTGAACTTAGTCTGATGCAAATTAAATATGCAGGCCAACTTAGCATGTCCTAATTGGTTTTGATTATAAATCAAAATAGCCTTAAAAATAGCCAACTACAGTTTTCTTGATTATGATAAAATTTGCACTATTATTAAATAAAAATGGGTAACATTCTTCGATCTAAACGATAATGATTAGGAATGCTGTTTGAAGTGTGACTGTTTTTAAACAGACCATGACATTATTTGGTATGTTAAACTCGAATTAAACTATAAAAGCACGTTTTGTCAGAGCCTCCTAAATATAAGAGCCGTAAAATTCCGTCATTTTTTTCATGAGCTTGCCATAGAGGAGAAGCTTTTTCGTACTTTTTCATACCAATCAGAGTAATTGCATATTTTTTTAGAAGTTTTTTTGTATATAAAAACATACATGCTTCGTTTGAATTTTCAATTTGAATGGTTAGTTCAATATTCAGGAAATGCATATTTTAAAATTGAGTCATATTACGTCGAGTTAATTGAGTTGTACGGTGATAGACATTCGTATAAACGCACTCGAGATAATTAAAATACCAGTAAGAAAAAATTTGGTATTTTATTTATTTAATATTTTGTAAAACTCGATTTGGCATTGAATCTACTAATTTTTTCAGTGTTTCTAGATCAATGTTCGCCCAACAATCACGAATTGCACTTTTCAAGTCATTAACATTATCAAATTGCCGACCATTTGCATATAGACTTTGCCAGCCAGGATACCCCAAAAGTTCTCGATAGGATTGCAGTCAAGACTGCAAGCTGGCCATTCAAAGAGAGGGTTATTTTTCTCGCGAAACCACTGTTTGTATTCATTTGACATATGGATAGACGCATTATCCTGCAGGAATGTGCAATTTTCGTGATCAATACCATCAAGCTAACAAGAAAAACATCTTCCAAAAGATCCATGTACATCGTTATGACGAAAAGAGGAAGCTTTGCGTAGCAAGAAGAGGCTCCCCATATCATTATGCACCCTCCACCAATGTTACGTTCCGACCTGATGACGCCATGTTCTTTCAAATTATGCCTGTAGAAAACTGTAGCAGTCAGGACCATCGAGGTTAAATTTTTTCTCGTCAGAAAAAATTACCTTCTGCCAATCCACGACATGTATTTACGAGCAAATTAGAGGTGGCTTTCCTTATGCAACGCAGTTAAACGCGGTTTACTTTTCAATTTAGTCCATTTAATGTTTAGTGAACTTCTCAAAACACGGGCAATGTGTCGAGTCGTCACAGAAAGGTCCTATTTCTCCTTTCATGACAACCGATTTCGAGTAGCCTCATGTCGAATTTGATCAGTTTGAAGTGCTGAGATCTTGGTTCGGCCTTTTGTTGGGGCTTTTACACCATAATTTAGACCTCTTTTAAAAAAATTGCGGATTACGCTTTCAGATCGCACAATTTTTGTTGCAGTTTGCCGGTTGGAATATCCTTCCTCCTTATATATTTTTATCGATAACTGCTCCGCCTTAGTTTGAATATGTATCAAAAAGTTAGAAATAAATTAAAACTTAAATAAAAAATCACTTTTCACGTACTGCGTTTAAACGAATGTCTAGGCAAATACTGACAGCTAGAAGATTTTTTGTTTTATTTTGTATATTTCGCCGTACTGTTATTTTGTTTTTAGTGCAGGCCAGTTTCCCTTAGATGGACAATAAACTACATATAATTAAAAAAAAAATTGTTCAAGAAAGAACAGCGAAGAAATAAATGGTTAAAGTGGAAAAAATTAGTGCGTTTATACGAATGTCTATCACTGTATTACGTCGACGCATAAAAAATTAAATTAGTGTAAGACAATTTTTTTTTTTTGTAGAAGCTTTATAGAATTTGTTCACATGTGTATGTAAAAATTAGTATAGTGAGCAGCATTAAACGTTCAGCAAAAATGTCTGCATTAAACGTTCATTAAAAACAGCTTTTGGGGTAACAATGTAAAATGAGGGTTATTGCGTTTTGGATTCTATAACGGTTAAAAATTTGATTTTTCATCTAACGAATTCGAAGGCTATGGTGTTTCATCCTATAGTACAGGACCGGCAAAAGCGTCGACCGCGGTCTACTGGTCGACCGATTAACTATCGAAAGTCGCCCGCGAGCAATATGAGAAAATGCATATTTAAAAAACATCTCTTTATAAACATATTTAAAAAACAGTTCAGATTTATATGGTAACAAATGTCTAATAAAATAAAAAAATAAACATTTTTCATTTCTCTTTTAATGCTGTCCTTATTTCTTTCGACTTTTTCATACAAATTTTTTACATGCGATTTTTTTAATTCAAATTGCAGTTAAATTTTTTAGTAAAAGGGGATTACCCATTTTATTTGAACATGTGTTTTTATTAGGAACGCATCCATACATATGCAATTTTGAATGTGATTTATATATGAGTATTGATAATGTTTTAATTTTCATGTAACAAAAATAAACCACATAGCTGCAAAACCAAAAATTCCGTGTCTGTTTCTAAATATAAAGTTTGAAGTGTTGAAGTTTTGAATAATAGAATATAAATTTCAATAATTTTGTGTTAAAGAAAGTTGTCCGAACGTTTTCATTATCTGAGTAGTGAATAAGATTAATTTTGATAAGGAATTTATTGCAACTTTAATTATTTTCATCTTAAAAAATAAAGTAAGTATAATAATCGCAATTTTTGGGGTTTTTTTGTTTGTTAATAATTCTAAATATATGTAATTTTTCTTAGCCACAATGACACAACCGAGTAAAAAAACTAAAACGTACCACTATCATGCTGAATGGGAACAGGAATTTTTTTTCATCATGATGAAAGATAAGTGTCTTTGTCTTATTTTAATTCAAACGTAGCACTACCTAAAAAAGCTAACGTTGAACGACATTTTCGAACAGTGCACCATAATTATGAAATTGACTTTCCATTAAACTCTGAGGTACGGAAAGAGAAAGTGAAGCAGTTAAAGTCACAATTAGGTGCACAACAAACTTTTTTTACTAAATTTAGCTCAAAGTCTAAAACAGTTACCGTAGCATCATTTAAGGTAGCTAATATTTTAATCAAACATAAAAAACCTTTTGGAGATGGCGAAATATGGAAAGAGGCATTTGTAAAAGCTGGTGAAGTTTTATTCAAAGATTTTAAAAATAAATCTGAAATTCTGGAATCTATTAGCAATATGTCATTGACGCGCAATACTATCATGCAAAGAACGGTGGATATAAGTAAAAATTTGGAAGATATTTTACAGCAAGATATTCAAAAATGCTGCTTTCTCTCTTTGCAATTTGATGAATCTACAGATATCACAGACACTGCTCAACTCTGCATTTTCATTCGAATGGTTTTCGAAGATATGTCTACCACAGAAGAATTATTGACTATTCTACCAATGAAAGAACACACAAGAGGTCAAGACATTTACAATTTATTCGAATCATTTATAAGCCGCACTGATTTTCCGATTCACAAATTAGTATCAATTACCACCGATGGAGCTCCGTCTATGATTGGAAAACATGTGGGATTCGTAACGCTTTGCAAGAAAGATGAAAAAATTCCGAGTTTTCATTCGTACCATTGCATTATCCATCAACAAACCTTGTGTTCAAAAGTGTTAAACTCTAATTATGTAATGAATATTGCATTTAAAATAGTAAATTCGATACGTGCAAGAAGTCTACAATGACGTCAGTTTCGGACATTGCTGGAACAATGTGAAATTGAAAATACCGAATTATTATTACATACGGATGTAAGATGGCTTAGTCGTGCAAAATTTGTAAAACGATTTAGAGATCTGTTGCCGGAAATAAAGCAGTTTTTGACTGGAACAGAAGAATTATATTACGAATTGGAGGATAAAAGTTGGCTAATGGCTCTTGCTTTTCTTTGCGATATGACAGAGCACTTAAATAAATTAAACTTACAGCTACAGGGGAAACTTAAATCTATTCTCGATATGATAACGGCAGTAAAAACGTTTAAAGAAAAGCTGTCCATGTTTTTTCGTCAACTAGAACTGGGTGATTTAAAACATTTCCAAAATATGGAAGAAGAATCCAATGATGAGCCAGGAATTCTTTACAACGAATATGCTAACCAAATCAGTACCCTTTTAAATGAATTTACCACACGTTTTGCTGATTTTACTAAAATTGAAAATATTGCTACGTTCATGTCATTTCCGTTTAACGATTGTATTAATACTGAGGAGATCGCTACTCAGATTAATGAATTTCTGGACTCAAATTCAGCTTGCTTAGAAGATGAGATAATAGCATTGAAATGCGACATATTCATCAAATCAAGAGCTACAACCGAAGACAAGTTTTGGAATCTTCTTTCAGAAGAAAAATTTCCAATTTTGCGGAGAGTGGCTGGATATATGTCCGCATTTTTTGGATCCACCTATCTTTGCGAATCAGCTTTTTCTTCAATGAATGGCATTAAGACAAAACATCGATCTTGTTTAACGGATGATCATTTGGCATCATGCTTGCGAATCGCCATAAGCTCATATGATCCAAAATATGAAGAACTTGCTGATAAGATGCAGTGCCACGTATCAGGTGCTAGTAGTAGCAGTAGTAAATAAACTTATATTTAATAATTTTAAAATTCTTGTATTATAAGTGATATAAAACTTTCTAATTTTGTCTTGAATTTAAACAATAAATGAAATACAGTTAAAAATTAAATATAGTCTCTCTGGTAGACCTCCAGATTTAATTTAGTCAAAAGTCGCCCGCAAGACTTGAAAGTTTTGCCACCCCTGCTATAGTATAAACAAAACAGAGGTTCATAAAATAAAAACATTGTTATTTTATAAAGCTTTTCGCAATTATTAAAATAATCAAAAGATGTCGCTAAGTATAAATTATAAAACTAACCCAAATGTTTGTTTAGAAAGACCTATACCCTTGTTTAGACCTAAAAATATAAATTATAATTGTTTTGATTTTTATTAATTATGTTAAATTATTATATTAAAGATTTCGTAAATAGTTGTTTAATTGTTTTATTCTTTTCTGTAATGTCAAGTAAATTTGTTATAGAAACATCTGTAAACGGATTTTGAAATTACAGAAAGCTTTTTATGTAATAATATCAATGTGCTAGATGAAAAATGTGACAAAGTAAATCTAACTCGAGTTAGCTGAATTCAATGGTGCTAGTCCCTTTTCAAAGTTACTCCCCATTTTTGAGATATCGCTTTCGACATGTTTTGGCTCTGAGTCAAAAAATTATCAAAATATACACTCATATTCTGCTTTCGAAAAGCAAAGTTATTGCGCAAGTCAAGACAAACAACTTTGCCGAACATATCAAGACCGAAAAACGACATCCACCATATATGTATGTTTTACTTAGGCCAAGGTTAGGTAGGAGTAGCTGCTTCCACACACTTGGACCAGTAGTGGCCCGCTGTTATTTCCTCTTTACCCCTGTTCAAAACCATTCGGAGGTACGTAGCGCAAAAAAACTCGCACTCCACAGTCCGTGAGATCTGAAAAGCTGTCCATACTGTACAAAGTTGTTTGTCTTATCTTGCGCAACAACTTTGCTGAAGAAAGCAAAACGAAAATATTAATGGTTGAAGAAGTTTCAACGTGAAAAGGAGTATAATTTGACAAATTTTTGACTCAGAGCCAAAACATGTCGAAAACGATCTCAAAAATGGAGACTAACTTAAAAAATGGGCCTAGCACCATTGAATTTAGTGTACTCGATGTAGGTTTACCGCCTGGTTGCACAGCTTGTCACAAGTGTAATTATTGTTTGTACATGGTGATCCATAAAATTTCGTTTCTGCTCACGTTTTCTCTTTAAATTTGATATAGATGTGATCGCTAGTAAAGCGTCTCACAAATTCCGATGTGCATGGGACCAGAATTTACTAAAGAAGTTAAATATTTACAAAACTGAGTTTTAATTTGGTTAATTAAACCAACACAACTAAACGGAATGCTCATTTTTATGGAAAATTAATAAATTTATGTTCCGATTTAGTTTAAATTTAATAATTAAATCCTACACTATGATAGCTGATTTTCAAATATGCGTTTTTGAATATTTTATTAAAAATATAAAATTAAAATTTAGATGATTTGTTTTACTACTAACTTTTTATTCATAAGTTTATGTTCAAAAATTTTCCAATTACCACGGTTTCTTATAGTAAAAGCTTCCCCTCTATTTGAAGCTCTCTCAATAAAAAGCTCTCGTGTAAAGCTCCCTTCAATAAAAGCTTCCCCTCTATTTAAAGCTCCATTTTTAAAATTACGGCTCTTTAAAATCATAGATGGCTCTGATTTTGATCATAATGGAATCGGTATATGATAAATTAAAATAATTAATCATTTATTTAAAATTTATTGAAATATATGGAAAGTTCAATTATGTTGAAAAGTCCATTTAAAAAGTATTCCAAACTTTCTCAGAAATCAATCCACGATTAAACTTTCGAGGATTTTCGTCTTGGTCAAACGTCCCCTCCGTGATTTCTGCAGCACAAACTTCACAACCATAACGATCACTTAGGAATTAATTAGTTCTCTTTTGCAAATCAGAATTGTATAAAAAAAAATTTGGAAAATAAAATTAGAATAACTTGCGTTACACGGTGGAAAAGAGAATGAACTCCAACATAAGATATCGAAACTAACAATCCTATGGGCTAGATCTCAATCGTCGATTTAATAGTAGCGTTAGGTTGCAAAATAAATCTGAATTAATAATATCGCAAACGAAGAGACCCTCCAAGAGTTGGAATTATTTCGCCAAAAGTAAAAATGTCTACATGATTTTGAGAAGATTACAGTATCAAATTTTAGGGCAAGTTAGAAAAAATCGTTCAGTGGCAAGTTCCAGAAAACGAACTCTTGGCTAGGAATTTCACTGATGTTTATTTAAATTTTCGACCCGCTCGATAAAACTAGAACTAGAATCATTTCGCCAAAACAAAAAATATTTCGAAATTTTAGGCTGATTAATCGTTTAATGGTAAGCTCTAGAAAACGAACTTTGGGCTAAGAAGTTCACAGGTTTTTATTTAAATTTTCGCCTCGTTCTATCAAATTAGAATATTTTCGTCAAAACTAAAATTGTCTTCAATCAGGGTTTCAACAATTTTTAAATGTATATACTAGTATAAAATTTTAGGTTAAGTTAAAGAAAAATCGTTCAGGGGCAAGTTCGAGAAAATGCGCTCTGGGCTAGAAATATCACTGATTTTTATTGTATTCACAAAATTTTATTCATTATCGAGTTCATTCTTTGGTCTCCTAGTATTGTTATTGCACTGTTAAATGATTAGTTTGCAAAGTATGTGGATGCAGTTTTCCTTAGCTCACTGCGATTGGTAGTAGCAAGATTTTTTTAGGAAAGTTTGTTTTATTGAGATACTTTCTGGTATATTTGTCTGTAATTTCTTCTGTTTGTTTGAATTCTGTGCATGTAATTGGTGATTATGGTTGATTAAATAGAATCAGCTTTTTAAAGGATGGTTTAAGGAACGAATTTGATTCGGAGTGTTTGATTAGGATTTTCTTAGGGTCCTCTAATTATCTGTACATAACAATAGATCCTGTTTTGCAATCTAAATTGAGTTTTAAATAATCTAGTTAAACTTTTCGTGGGACAATGGTTTTTATGAAAGCACATTCTTCATGACAAATAAGAATTAACCGAACCCCATATTATTAATTATTGAGTCTGTTCTTTACATTATATTTTGCATTCTGTTTCATATTTAATTAAATGTCATTACATATTTTAAATTGTAACTTTGAAGGTCTCATTAAATGTAAAGAATCAACATATTGTATATTGAACGTGCTTCTGCTAAACAATTTGAAGGACGCACGAATGACAATATTCAAATCATAAACCATGTACGTAGACATTATTTATATAACAATTTAATAAACAAACAAATAATAATATAAAATTCAATGTTACTTACCAAATATTGGGCCAAATATCACCATAATCGCGATCATGATCATGATAACCTTAATCCGTCGTTTGTTTTCACCTTTCTTGAATGCCACGTGTAACGTTTCGACAATATGTTTTCTATCAAAAAAATCTACCAAAAATGGTTTCTTTTCGGCTTCTTTGATTTCCGGTGATTTTTCGAGTTGCGGTACCTCTTTGAAAATAAAGAGAACATATAATATTCCGAGAAGACAGAAGCACAGTGCTATTGAAAATATTCCATAAAATCCAACTTTTCTTAGCAGTATCCCGCTACACGCCAAACCAATCGGAACACTTATACTAAAACACATATTAACCATTCCGATGCGCACGGTTCTTTCTTTTTTGGTGGTCACGTCCGAGACATAACAAAATACACCAACCAGAAAAGTAAACCAACTTCCTGATATAGCGGGAAATATAGCCTCAGTTACACCAGCCACTTCCATCGGCAAATCTTTAAAGTACACATTAAGTATTAAACCGATCGCAGTACACAATTCCCCGAGCATTGGAAGTAAAATGATTGGTTTTCGGCGCCGGTGTCGATCACTCCATGAACCCCAAAATAATATCAAAATTGCCGGTAAACCACTTTGTAGCACAGTTTTCCATGCTTGCATGCTAGCTACAGCTTTTTGTACAGCTTGTTCCTCACTAAAAATCGCGTTTCGTATATATACATATATTTAGACAAGCTTCTCACATTATATATATTACATTTAACCACTTACACTTTATAATTAGCCGTGTCACGTCTCGTTAAGGCATCACAAACATCACTGCCATACTCAAATTTGACACGACACGCTTTTTCTAAATTTAAATTTTGCGCGGCCAAATTCATGAGCACACTGGGCATAATGTAACACACCACAATCGGTTCGACCGTTATATGAGTACAAAAATAACGAAATTTTTCCGCGATACTCATTCGCGTCGGATCGATCCCATTTTCATTTTTCACTTTTTCATCTTTCATTTCAGATTTTTTTCCGCTTTTACCAAATTTAATAAAAATTTACGTAAAGCACCGCACCTTATCCAACGGAATAAAAGATTTCAATTAAACAAATTTTTCAATAGGCGACGAAACCACAAATTAATTATTATATATACAAAATAAATTTTTGTTCAATGCAAAAAAAATAAAAAAATTAAATAAATAAAATTGATTTAAATTGGGTGGCGCATGTTTTTCACGCAGAATAGCTTTAGACCAGTTAACTTTTAAAACTAATCGTTGCCGATATATTATAAAAACTATAAGCACCACAAATTTCAGTCAATTTATTTTTATTGAATTTTTTGGTTTCTGTATTTATTTATTTTTGCACATCACATGTTAAAAACCTTTCAACCGCGAAATAATGATAGTCATGATATATACATACATATATACATTTTATGTGTCTATATATACGACCATAGATCCGCAACGTACTTATATACAATTATTTATAAAGCAATTCTGCGATTACGTATAACCGATATGTGATAAACCGATATGTGAAATTTAAATCTTGTACTCGCGCATATCTTTGCTTAGATTTTCGCGGGTAAACATAATCATGAAAAATTACTTTCACTCTTGAGCTTGTAAACATAATGACGTTTACAATGCTTTTTCTCCCACTTTAGTATAGTTAACTATAAAGTTTGGTTTTTCATTTTTGTATAGTTGAGAAAATATAAAATCACGTGACGTGTTATAATTGTATAGTATGAGAATTATAAAACACATGTGTTCTCCATATCAGTTATTAAAAATCTTATAATTACAGTAATGGAAGTGTAATATAATAGTTTATGTGTACTATAGGTAAACATGCAAGACTTAAATTGTATGTACTCGTCTTGCGAATTGTTGAAAGCACCTGGGTCGCAGATACCTTTGGTAAAATGTTTATCGGAGTGGACGAAACATGCGCCCTGTGCTCATAAAATATATTGAAGTTTGAAAAACCACTCAAAAATTTAAAATTTCTAATAAACTCGTATATTTTTTAAACTAAACTAACTAGAAAAGTTTTATTTTTTGGGAAAAGTTTTGAGTGAAAGTAATAAAATAAAATTCTTTAAAACAAAACCAGTATACTAATACCACAGAAGTGATGAAATTGGTTCAGAATTAGAATTTGATGCAAAAAACCAATTTTATAACCCACATGGTCGGAAGCCGCTGGTATTTGATGTCCTGAATTATGGACCGAGTTAAATAATATCAAATGTTTAAAAAATTTTGTATTACACTCAATGATATTCTCTCTCGCATAACAACAATTTCTGAGTTTTTCAAACATGTAGATTAGTATAAGATTGGTTTCTTACATCAAAGGCTAATTCAGAATAACTTCGATCACCTGCGTTCAAAGTTGTTCCGAATTGACTATATGATGTAATTAATACATTGTCTACACTTGTAGACAATGTATGTATAAAAGTTAATAACTCACGACGACAATGTAGACAATGTCAAAAGTTAATCATAATCATTACTTCTATTAGGTATTAAAAAAACAACAAGAAATATTTATTATTCACTCATTGAGTTCTTTGTTTATTACAAAATCTTTAAAATAATATAAAAACAATGCTAAATTCATGAAGATGAGCCTAGATTTAATTTCAAGCACATATTGTAAACAAACACACACTGTTAAGAAAATTATGATAAGAATTTTGAACGAAACCTAACAAAATACTCAAAAAATTTAATATACATTCTTCATAACTGTCCGAAAATATTTCTTTTTTAGTATCCGTCACGCAAACCGGAGCCAAACCAGCCTGGTTGTGCACTATATTATTTTTCAGCCGGAGCCTTATTAATCCAGAATCATGTGATTGTTCGGTAGAAACCTTATAATTCCAGCTGGATCAGGGTATCGCCGAACTAACCACGACACAAGAAGCACAATGTGCATTATTGTCTATGCACAATTGTGCATCATTGTCTTTGGAGTCGGAACCTTATAATTGCAAACGGAACCGAGGGTATGGTCAGTCAAACTAACTCTGGCACAAGTAGCACAATATGAGGTATGGCTGGTATATAAGGCTAAAACATGGTACGAACTGAACAAGGTTACAGTGTACTAACCGTACCGTGCTTATAACCGGCCAGGCAGGGGCCCATTTAAAAATAAAGTTCAGTCTCTAACTATGGAACCCAAACACGAAAAAGGTTGGTTCCTCGAACATTAGGGAAATGAGCACAAGCAGCGATGATCCTTTACTAAAAGGATCCTGACTTTACTAAAATTTATAAGGGAAAATCCTAGACCAGCTCAGGCTTGCATGGACAAAGTATGGCCATGTAATCGTGTCAAGTTGATGTCTTATGCAAACCAATGGTCATTCACTCTGTACAAAAAAAAACCTGTAGAGAGCCTAGGTGAAGTCGGAGGCCTATTATGAACTTGATGCGAAGCGAATCGCATTTCGCATTTCTTGCAATTTAACAAATACGATCCCTTTCGTATGAGCTTATTTCCCTTATTTGGGAAATTTATTTTCTGTCAAATTGTTGTAATAAGTGACGTTAATTGTATGAGTATTTCAATAAAAATTATTTTTGAGTAAACAAAAAACGTAAATCTGACAAAAAAGTATGGATACTGCGGCTTTATATTTTTTTCTGTGATGAGGATGAAGAAGTGGAAACTAAATAATACGAGAATCAGATGAAATTACTGCGGAACGAATTATGTCCTTTGGATATTCCCGAGAAAAAGTTATTTATTAAAAGTTATTAATAACACTACCTATTATTTTATTAATTTAATTCTATTACAGATTAAAACGACTTTTTCGACTGTCTAAGGAATCATTTAAACATTTGTTGGACAAAACAAACCCTAAATTTAAACCGACCAAATATAAAAGTGCTATTCCACCAATTTTAAAATTATCGGCAACGTTACGTTTTTTGGCTGAGGGTTTTTACCAGCAGTCCGTTGGTCAAGACTATATTTAGTCGGAATGGCACAACTTACAGTTTCATTGGTTATGTCGGAAGTGATTAATATTTTAGAGACGTTTTGTATTGATTACATAAATTTTGACCAAACGGAGGAAGAACAAAAAATGTGTAAACTACATTACTATGTAAAGAGAGGGTTTCCTGGTAGCATCGGTTGTATAAATGGGACCGATGTTATCCGGCCAACTAAAAATGAACATCATTTTTACAACATAAATGGGTATCACAGCATAAATGTCATGGCTGTTTGTTTATTAGGCTAAAATTTAATTAAATTTTTTCAAATTACATTATTATTTTAGACGTGCAACCACAACCTGTTAATCACTTCTAGTGTTGCAAATCATGGCGGATGATCTCATGATTCTTCAGTATAGTCAACGAGCTTAGAACGACAGTATTTGGAAACTAAATATAGAACTGGAAATAAATCGGCATGGCTGTTAGTATAACATGTAAACATAATTTATTATTTTCATAATAAAACATTTTAATTTTACAGGTGACTCTGGGTATCTACTAGAGCCATGGCTAATGACACAATATAAAAATGCTCTAGATAGTATTACAAATGTAGCGAAATATAACGAGCTAGATTCTAAACGTCGAACTACCATTAAAAGATGCTTTGGTATAAGAAAAGGTAGGTTGAGACATCTACTCTTAGGCGCGAAATGTGTCAGATATGCTCCACAACATTTGCATAAACTATAATGTGGAGTTTGACGAGACCTTGTTTGTGAACGATGATGACTTTGAACATGTGAACAATACAATCACATCGAAATCTCAATCAGAAGCAAAACAAATTCGAGATGGAATACGAAATGAACTAGTTGTGTGGTTTAGTTTATATGTAAATATCAGTTTATTATAAATTCATTAAATTACTTCAAATTAATTATAAAAATAAAAATAATTCATTTGCAAAATTTGTTGTTTATAATTAAAAAAATTAAATCGATATTTGTACATTAAGACACTCTGTTTGGAGTTCTATTAGAGTAGTAGTAGTTCATTATCACATTTCTCAATAACAATTTTAAGCTTCTTTTCTTTTATTCTTCGTATGTCCTTCAAGCAACGTAAAATGTTTCTTTGGTGACTTGTTGATTCTTCATAAAATTTTATTGTTTTTGAAAATCAACCTGAGAGTCAACCTTCTTTTGTACCAAATCCAAAGTGGTTCTTTTTTTCATTGGTGGATTTGGTAAGTAGGATCATTTTCAGACAGTAGGATCATTTTCTTTATCCACCTCCTGTCCATGTGCATAATCGATGTCACGAATAACGTTGTCGACTAGTGTTTTGTTGGTTTAAATCTGGCTAGGGGCTATAGTGTGCTTCACTTGGGCTTAGACCAGCTTCACAGTCAATGTTGGGCTTTGGGCTCCAAAAGTTTGGGCACTCAATCCATCAAGATCCAAAATTTAAATCCAGTATGCCTACAATGCCTACAATTAATTTGTTCCTCGGAACTGGAAAATTTATAAGATCGATTCTGGCCATCCTCTATCCCATGAATTGAATTTTTATTGTGCCTTAGCTTCTTTTTAATGTGGTATTTATAATCTTTCCAAACCTAGCATTAAAAATAGTATCTTGTAGAAAATATTTTACGATATTCAAAACCTACAACGCCTTCGCTGGTTAATTGGGTTGTCAATTCCGAACATAACCCATTTATCCGTTGTTTATACTGTGGAGCACACAAACAATTTTTAGCTAGCCCTTCATTTTTCACCATGAAGTCGACGATAACCTCAAATTGCTTCGGAGTGGTGGTCCTAAATAATTAATATATATATATATATATATATATATATATATATATATATATATATATATATATATATATATATATATATATATATATTAATTATTAAAATAAATAGTAAAATTTTAGTGTCCAACTCCAATAGTCTCCTCACATGATTACATCCTTAGTTACGAAAAACTGTTCTCCAGTTGGTTTGCTTATTTCTTCGTCTGGCGCTTAGCAGACTGAAGTTCCTGGGAGCTCCTCTATGCTAGATAACTTGACGGACCTCGGTAAAATAATCGTGAAACATATTTTACGCTTCGTTGAGAGCTCAAAATGGTTCAATGAGTAGGTGAGGGGGGAAAACCACTTGGCACGGTTACGGACCTGATTATGCCTTTACCAATCCTATATAACTTTATTATTTATTTTTCTGGCGGTACATCGCTTAGAGAGATTTCGCCCTTTTAAGGTTCCATAACCAATTTAATTTCAGAATAATGTATTTGAACTACCCCATTGGATTATATAGGTCTCGGGGCACGTGGAAGGTCAATTACGTGTAGCTGTTTCCATGCGGTCACTCACATTTTTACTAACCCAAGCAATCGTTGCTCGACATTGCTGGGGAAGTTGTTCTCACACTTTCTCCCTCCACTGTGCTCCTCCTCCCAATAATTCTCCATTTCTTCACAATTTAGTTGCTAAAAAGACACGGTGGAAAAACAGTACGAGCTCGTGTTGCACGCTCGTTCTTCAAATGTATGTATTCGTCAGCTTTATTGTAAGTCTTAGTACTAAGTAGTAGTACTAAGGTAGCACTAAGAATCTTGAAATTGTTTCGAATTCTACTCAACGAGAACAAATTCAAGCAGCTACTGCTACCTTATGTCATTGTCATTGTTTGTGTGTTTGTGGCATGTTTCGGGATTTTTATAATGAGCAGTTGTCACCGGCCTTCTATTCAAGTACCTTAGAGAGTTAGTTTAGAGCATTTACTGTTCTATTCTGGATCTCAAATCTTATCGTCATTATATCTGATCTATATAGTAACATTTACTTAAATCTATAGTAATACCGTGAGTATTGACAGTAAGGCAGTGCAAAATTCCCCAAAGTATCTTACAATTGATTCGAATCTTATAAGATAGAGAAAACTCTTGATCTTATGAAAGGTCCTGCAGAACCTTGCATGCATTTGTCATGTAACAGTAGCAAGGCCAATCAAAATTTTTGTTTGAATTTTGTGACGTTCTTCTCTCATTCCGCAGTCGTTGGAATTCTCATTTCACAGATTAATCGTTCTGCAAGAATACTAATATAAACACCAATTAAGCATACAAAGGACTTCCCGACGAATAATAAGTAAGGACGCCAAGAATGGTTAACAACCCATCCTACTCCGAATTAAAGTTAAATGATACAAATAAATATATGTACTTATTTCTAAAAATTGTGTCAGATTTATTTAATACTGCATACTTTACATCGAATGTAATTTGAGTTTCAGCTATTACCAATCAGACCATAAAAGAATGCAATACGTTTGAAACAACATGTGCCGTCTCCGAGGACTTTTAAATTATTTCCCGCAAAAAACGTAGGTAACACACATTTTTATAAAAAATTCCCCAAACACAACTGAATTGAACCGTATCGGAATAATTTAACGCCAAAGTGTTATATTAAATTACGTAATTGCACATTTCAATTAAAACAATTATTATTAGCATTGCATGCAAACAATATTTACACAAAACACTCTGATTGAGCATACACAGATTAATTTTTATACGTATACCGAGAATACATTGTGTCGCCGTGTATCTAATATATCTGGCGATTTCTAATCTAAAGGTGACTTTCGCAATTATATTTGTAAAATAAAATGGCACCAACCAGAATTTGGTGCAACTTGGCCTTACCTAAATAACTTTTACATAACAATTTAGATTCATTATTTACACGTGGACAGTATTTATGTGGTCACGGGTTCTGTACGGTTATTTACTATTTCTCCGCTTTATTCAAATTGTACGCAAAATTTGAGCGATATATGAACATGACGTTAAGTCAATTATGAATTAGTGATGTTTAATAAGAGATATCAAAATTACAAAAGTAATTGAAAAGTTGACAAAAAATAATTGTAATTTGGCAGCGTAACTAAACGGCAATAAAAATTTGTGTACGTTTTGTCGGTTGAGTTACTAAAAATATCAACGCAATAGATGCAAATTTTGTTGACTTGTTTTCGTTTCACCTCCGTGACAGTACGACATGTCGCTGGCAGGATAAACTTAAATTATTGTTCAATAAATAGAGTCACAAATTTAATAAACTAAAACTAGTTCAACTAATTAAACGTAAGTAAAAATTTTAACAAAATTTCAGTATAGGCTCTAATTAAATCAAAAATTCTACTTAACACCCGGAAATATTTGTTTACAAATTTCACTGGCGGTAAACATTTCTCTTCAAAACAAATATTTAAGGTTACAATAAAATAACGTTTTTTAATTAATTTAACCTTAAATAATTAGCTAACGGTATAGGTACTACCACTCCCAATTATTGACTCATCAAAAATAATACACTGCTAAGTGAAAGCGAAAGAAAATGATGGCGTTTGTGAACATAGACAGACTACAAACGCTTTGTCGGCTTCATAAGAAGCCCAAAAATCGAATACTCTTATTATAGTCAGTTGAATCAATAATTGCACTGGTCTGGCATTAGTTTCAGAAAGCTTAAAGGTATTCTCTCACGGCCAAAATTTTATTGAGCGAAATTGCTAACTTTATTGTGTGGTGTTTTCCAAGCGTTTTTATTTTTTATACTATTACTTCTACGTAAAAACCTAACCTTTAAATTCCAATTTCAGAACAGTGCACGCAGAGAGAGAACGGCAGAGAGAGAGAGAAGTCGATAACACTCCATCAACAACAACAAGTAATAATTGCTATAATTACTACAAATTTGGGTGACGCCATGGGAACACATGGAAGAAAGTAAAAAATAAAACGACGAAAAATGAATAACACGCCCTCCCCAGCCTGTCAGAATATCTTATCCAGATCGGTCGTTAAGCACTGTCTTAGAAGCTGAACATTGCTAACTTTAAATCAGGTCTGAATTGTTTTATTATTTCCCAGCCGTGTCTCACTCTGTTCACTAATTTCAGCGCTCTAGAAGAATTTGCTATTTTTGACGGATTGATTCGTTATAAATCAACGTAAAAACTGTATGGGACCATCTGGTTTGATGGAATCGCCCACTTTCAAAAATATACGAAACCTACTCAGTTTGGTATAAAATCCGTAAGCAAAATTAGAGTCCGATTGGACTAACAGTGTGGAAATATTTAAGAATGACCCCTTTGATTCAGAGGACGGAATCCTCAGATTCGACCATATAAATAGTTTAATATAACCCCCTTCCTAAATTTATTCCCGGTATAAAATTTAAAAAAAATTAAATTTTAGAAATAATTTACTAGGGCCTGTAAGCCTCGGGTCCAACCTCTTCACAAATGTCCAGAACTAGATTAAGTGGCTGAAACGCATTTTCGGAACTAACAGATGTTTTTGAGAAAAAATTTTATGAGATCACCTACACCCAGTGGGCCAACCCCTTCAAAAATGTTAAGAAAATCCGCTATTTTTGATGCAGAATACCCATGCAAAAAAAGAATCCGATTAGATGAATAATGTGCAAAATTATAAGAAGTGTCTTTTTGACCCAGAGAACGGACTCCTCAGATCAAGCATGCCACTAATTCCATATAATTCTTTTCCTTAACTCTTTTCTGTGAACAATTTTTAAAAAATTTCAATTCTAGAAAAAAAATGTACCGAGGTCGGGTTCAACCCCTTTAAAAGTATCGTAAGATTACTTCTGGACAACTTATGTATAGTAAACTTTGCATGACAATCGGTTAGACGACAGCGGGCCGACGCATTCAAAAATATTACGAAAACCTGCTAATTTTGATATAAAATACTTATGCAAAATTAGACTATGATTGGATGAATGGTGTGGAAACTTATAAAAATGGTCCCAGAGGAGGGACCCCTCAGATTTGAGCATGTCACTGATTTTATATAAACTTTGAAACTCCTAGACCCCAGAATCAACCACTTCCAAAATATCGTGAGGTTAGTTCTGGACATGCGAGCGGCTAAAACGCGCTTTCGGAACAAACAGATATCTTTGGGAAAAAATTGTATCTGGATCACCTAGACCTAGCAAGCCGACCCGTTCAAAAATATTACAAAAACCGTCTAGTTTCGATATAAAATACCTATGCAAAAGTAAGAATCCAATTGGATGAATAGTGTGCAAACTTATAAGAAGTGTCCTTTTGACCAGCGAACGGACTCCTCAGAATCAAGCATGCCATTAATTTCATATAATTCTTTTCTGTGAACAATTTTTAAAAAATTTAAATTCTAGAAAAAAAATGTACCGGGCCCTAGATCCCAGGGTTTAACCCTTTCAAAAGTATCGTAAGGTTAGTTCTGGACAACTTATGTAAGGTAAACTTTGCATGACAATCGGTTGAACGACAGAAACGCCCCTTCGAAACAAACATAAACGTTTGGGAAAAAATTTTGTGGTATCACCTAGACCCAGCGGGCTGACCCATTCAAAAATATTACGAAAACCAGCTAATTTTGATATAAAATACTTATGCAAAATTAGATTACGATTGGATGAATGGTATGGAGAGCTTGTCACTGGCTAAAACGCGCTTTCGGAACAAACAGACATCTTTGGGTAAGAATTGAATTGGATCATCTAGACCCAGCAGGCCGACCCTTACAAAAATATTACGAAAACCGTCTAGTTTTGATATAAAATATATATGCAAAATAAGAATCCAATTGGATGAATGGTGTGCAAACTTATAAGAAGGGTCCCTTCGATCAAGAGGACGGACCCCTCAGAGCGTGCCACTGGTTTTATATAACCGCTTTCCTTAATTCATTCCCGTGGAAAAATTAGAAAAAATTAAAATATTAAATAGATTTTTGCCGAGTCCCTAGACCCTGAGGTCTAGCCCTGGTTGTTCCGGTTTAGAAGCTTTCGCAGGCATGCACACAGCAACACGCCAAAGTTTCAACGCAAATAAATGCGATAGTTTTGTGAAATCTTTTGCGGTATGTTTACAAAGACTGTAATTGGGAAATCGATCTCCATTGGAATACCGTCTCTCGTATTTTCTTGTTGAAGCTCGGTCGTTGTCATTACAAACGCCAAAAAGGAAAGGCATTTCTGCATATTAGCGGTGGGAATAAGCCACATGGCTTCACATGTTGCGATTTCGGCATTGAGGACAAGAAGCGCTACAGAAAACCAAAAAAATTTGAAGACACCGAGCTGCAAGCGTTATTGGATGAAGAGGATACGCAAACTCAACATCAACATGCTATGGGAAAAATTCAAAAGGGTGCCGCATGAGTTGACTGAGAGACAGATGGATAATCGGAGAACCACTTGCGAAATTTTGCTTTCGCGGCATGAAAGAAGGAGCTTCCTGCTTTGAATTGTTACGTGAGATGAGAAGTGAATCATTTTTAAAAATTCCAAACGCAAAAAGTCGTGGCTTTCCCCTTGCGATGCAGTGTATTGAGAAGTATTGGATAAAATACTTTCCTTGTAATATGCCCTGATCAAGCATATAACTTAGTCGACCGTTTTCAAACGTAGGTATTAGGTTTTCAAACGTAGGTATGCTGACAAAGGATAAATATGTATAGTTGTGTGTTTTGTTGCTGCAGCAACTCAACCACAGCATCAATTTCATACTTGCTTCATAGGCAGACGAGGCAAGACTTCCGTCATCTATAGATAATGGAACGAATTTTATGTTGGCAAACAAAATTTTAAAGAATGGTCAAGAGGAATATATAGGTTGGAATGTAATGGAAATGTGCTAACTACAATTTCCAACCAGGACACATAGTGACATTTTGTGCTACCATCTTCACCGCACTCTTTTGGACTGTGGCAGGTGTCAATCAAAAACACCTTAAAAGGACTGCCGGTGATTCGAAATTAACCTTTGAAGAATTTTCAAAGCTGCTTTTCGAGATTGAAGCCTAATTAAATTCCAGGCCTTTATGCCGTTTTACTGATGACATAGATTTAAAAGTTCTAACGGCGGGACACTTCCTAATTAGAGAAAGCATGATTACTTATCCAAGTAAATGAGTCGCTAATCAATATAAACATTAGCTTACCTAAAAGGTACGTCAGTATCAATGCTGGGCGAATAAATTTGGATAAAGTGGATGAGGGATTACGTCCCCGCGTTGCAGACTAGATGAAAAATAACAAGAGCTCAGCTCAACATTAAAAAAGGAGAGTTAGTGGTTACTTTCACAAGGTGAATATTTTCGTCAGGGTTGTAACATTAAGGGTGCAAAAAGGCAAGGAAGTGAAGCGCCGTCACTATTCGCGGTTACTGCATCTTCACTTACAGCTTCTACTGTTTTACGAGTACGAACTGGACGACGATGTTCAAATGCTCGACCTGTTTCTGGACACTGATCCAGTTTGTTCAACACGTTCAAAAATTTTGTAAATTCCAGGCTCTATAAGACGTCATGTTGACCAAAATCATCACGTAATTTACGATTTTGGATAACCAAAAAGCGTTGTTGTGTTATAAACGAACACATGACTAAAAATATCATATAGTCTTTACTTTACATTTGTCAAAAAATTTTCAGGCTCCACAATAAATATTTTTTAGCTCAAAAAGACCAACAGATGGAACACGATTTATATTAATTTCATTCATTCATTTTGTTAGTAAGCTCGTTGGTGCTTGCTTACACATTCTCCAGAAGCACAAGCAGCTCTTCTCCATTTTCATATAACAAATGCTCTCTACTTAACTCTAATTATACACTGTGCACATATAATTCTGTTTTCAAATAAACATTGTCATCAACAAAACGCATCATCAAATGATACACATAAATGATTACACAATATTTATCTTACAAGGTTGGAGTCCCATGCAATGCATCATACTCTAATGACATTTCCATCCAATTAAAATCAAAATTATTTTCACATTCCCTCGACTAGACATTCAGTTTTACATTGATAAATATTTACAAACACTCATACAAGATTTCGAATAAAATAATCGTATAACCCCCTTATGAAAACGACCCATCCCTAATCTATACGAACAACATATAGATAAAAGTATCACACGTCGATGAATGTTTCTTCATCCTAATCACCTCAAGTATTTTGTAAGTGGTTTGATTGAAAAAGCAAACAACTTTTTGATTTCGGTGTGAGACACTTCATTTTTAAACTAGGAGTGTCCCAACTGAAAATGTGTTGTTATTGTTCAACTTTAGGTAATCAATAACTTACTCAATTATCAACTGTCGTCGAGAACCTTATTAACGAATCTTATCATAATTTAATTAAGGTCTTTGGCCTAAAAATCATATGTAAATATCTCGCGTTACACCACAGTCGTAAAGTTTTATTTAATAATCGCTGATTTTGCAATTAATGAAAGTAAACAAAATACTTCGCTTATCGCGTTTTTGAATTACGCGAAGCGTGCGTTGGTTGTTAGTTAAAGGAATTTGAGATTAGAAAATAGTGACTAAACTCTTCAGTATAATCAATAGCTCAGAATGATAAACA
This sequence comes from Nephrotoma flavescens, assembly GCA_932526605.1. Lineage (NCBI taxonomy): Eukaryota > Metazoa > Arthropoda > Insecta > Diptera > Tipulidae > Nephrotoma > Nephrotoma flavescens. The sequence continues at coordinate 56,824,966 of OW052220.1, read as the reverse complement.
GTTTGTGATTAACTGAAATCTCGAAATTTTTGGATATCGTTATTTTAATGTCCATTGCGATATACCTTCGATAGCTCAGTTGGTAGAGCGGTGGACTGTAGAGGTGAAGCAAAGAGTAATCCATAGGTCGCTGGTTCAAATCCGGCTCGAAGGAATAAAATATTTTATGTTTCTAAATTCGTTGAATTACGATGAGTAGTGGATTTTAACTATTAAATTTAGTAAAGGTTATTGATTTAAAGTTTCAAAGAGTTAAACGATGAAATTAATGATTTGTAATTATAGTGTTAAGGTGACTGCACAACATTTTATTAAAATAACCCAAAATAACCGCAACTAATTCTAAAATATATTCAAGAAGTCGAGTAAATATTTAGCAGTTGCAGAATGTTTAACACTCGCTAGAAATTTTGTGTCTACATCGACAATTAGTCTTTCTTAGCAGAATAAAATACCGAAAGATATTTTGACGCAAGCAAGAATCTAGAGACATAATCAATAAACTCAGGAGTGACTATAGCCTCATTTACTCTCTTGAAACCAGGTTGTTTTGTACGGGTTTCACAAAAAAATAAAATGGTACGAAATTGATGATTAAATAAATCAATTCCAGCGACGAGATCATGAAATCCGACCAGAAAAATCAAATGTTCTAAAATATTGCAATGAACTGCACTGTTCTGTATATGAAGGCGATATGCTGTATTATATTTTTAAAAATACAGTACGTGATAGCGTAGTGTCTTAAATGTTTAGCCCTATACATATTTTTCGCTTATTTAAATTTAACAAAAATTGGTAGTGTAAACTCTCCTTTACCAAACAGAATAAAACAAAATCTAGTACTTCTTTTTTAAATGATATTAATCGTCAAAACAAAATTGTAAATTTCTAAATGTCATTTGTTCAGCGGTTTCGTAATAAAACAATAGGTGTTCTGCGAATTTGTATTTTGTAAATTAAACAATAAGTAAACGATTTTTTTGAAATTAAAAGTTACAACCACCATATTGCAATTAAAGCAACGCTCAACTTTGGGGCCGCCAGAAGAAAACGTGTGTTCAACGATGGTCTGGAAAAAGAATTTGTCTTTATTAAGAGAACCAAAACGGATAGTTCAGTGCGATGTGACAAATGTTTAGCAATTTTTCGATTGCTAACGGTGTCCGAACAGATATCCAACAGCATCTAAATTCTGCAAAACACAAGAAAGCAGATGTTGCAGCCTCTTGTAGCAAATCTTTAAATTCTTTCTTTAGGTCCAAAACCTACGATGATTCTGAACGGAAGAACGTCGTTATTGAAGGTACATGGGCTTTTCATACAGTTCAACATAAATCATTCATTCCGGTCAAACGATTGCACAAGCAAATTAATTATGAATTTTTCGATGCGAAATATTCTTGCGCACGTACGCAATACGAAGCAATCGTGTCCAATATCTTCACACCTAACTAAATTGCTCAAATTAAGATCGATTTATCATCGATTAATTTTGTAACATTATATTCAGATTGTTCAAATCACGGAAATATAAAATTATACCCAGTATTAGTTAGATATGTATTTTACACCGAAAAAAAGGGTTCAAGTGAAAATTTTAGAGACTGATCAGCTCCCGGGTGAGACCTCTGATATAATTTCAAAATACATTCGAGATATTATGGACATTTACAATCTAAACGATAAATTAGTCACCATTAGTGGTTCAACTAGCGGTGGTAAAAATAACGTGTTCCATAAACTTCAGACGCCTAGGTAGTATGGCTACTTTAATTGGGGTGAATTCCGCTGCCCATATTTTGAATAATTGCATTCAGTCGGCAATAGAATGCTTTCCAATCGATGTTGAAGTTGTAGTCGCAAAAATTTATTCATTTTTTTATATTTACACAGTTCGAGTTCAACAATTTAAAGAAATTTGTGATAATATTAACGTAGAATTTCGCATTTTATTAGGTTACAGCAAAACTAGATGGCTAACATTAAAACCAGCCATCGAACTGATTATAAAATTATTTAAACCTTTAAACGAGTATTTTCTCGTACCTGAGGTCCTACAATATTAAAACATTTTTTCAATGATCCGTGCTCGGAACTTTGGCTCTTATTTGCGCAAAGTCAGGCTTCTATTTTTTACAGTACAATTTCTCAGATTGAGTCACAAAAATTTTCTCTGATTATGAAACAGTTAAAATTTGAAATAAAGCAGCGGTGGGATGAAACCTTTTCACCGTTAAACGTTAAAAAAATTGTGTTAGAAGTCGAACGGTCTAGAAATAATAATGCAGCTGAATTTAAATCGCCCGTAATGGATTTCTACAGCTCGTGTATTGAATGTTTCAACCAGTGGGGTGCAGCTGCTCTTTGAAATTAAAATAAGAACCATTATTTTTCGGATTCTTCGGCTTAAAGTGCGTAGGATTTCTTTGAAACATTTTTTTAAATCGTGATATCTGGTGCTGTAATAAAGATATTATTTTGAAAACAAAAAGACATGTTTGCGTTAGGCTATTAGTGCAATATAAAATGGAGTATTTAACTTTACAAGAAAAAATTGAAATGAAAATTGATATCTCGATCGTGTTCTTATTCGTAGGTACTTACCACTCGGTTTTTACTTACCATACCATTTTATACCGAACAACTTGTACTTGCCTACATTGTAACCTGTCCCATATCTATCCACCTTGTTTTTCTGGCATTCAATATGATAATTGATAGCCAAAATTGATCAGTTTCAAAAAAATAAGTAGTCATTCACAATTGGCTGTGTGTAATGGACGTTTCTAAAACTATAGCCGCCTTTTTATTACGAAATTTTTCTATACGGGCTCATTTTTTAATATAGATACCGGTGCAGATGTCTCAATCTTGCCAGCCCGTTTTGTTCCGAATCCAAGTGTTGACCCATCATTTAGGTTGTTCGCAGCGAACGGTTCTTCGGTAAATGCATACCGGACTAAATTCGTAAAACTTGACATCGGACCGCGCCGCGAATTCTCATGGGAGTTTATATAGTCGCTAACGTGTCGATGTCGATCATCGGTTTGGACTTTATGAAAAAAAACTGGGTTGCTAGTGGATATACAGAAACAGAGGTTTATAGATCCGTTAACCTCTCTGTATTCAAATGATATCCCTTCCTCCTACGATGTTACTAATGTATATAGGATCGACAAGTCAACAATGGATCCAGGAGTTTTGAAAATGATATGAAAATTTTTAACAGTCATTCACGATAACATTAATATTATGACAATACTAGACATAACGTGACTCACAAAATTGAAACGAACGGACCACAGGTTGCTTGCAAACCGGAATTTGCCAACCTAGAAGCAGTCCTTGGTCCACTCTGTTACATTTAGTACCCAAAAAGAACGGAACTTGGAGACTGTGTGAGGACTTTCTTGCGTTAAATAAAGTCACAATTCCAATTGACTTCTCTTTTGTATATTTGGACGACGTGCTCATTGCCTCTGGAAATTATGACGAACGTCTCTAACATTTTAAAATTATATTTACTAAATTAGAAGAACATGGGCTAGTTGTAAATGTTGACTTGTCGAAATGTTGACTTGTCGAATACAAGGTATATTACCGTCGCATAAACGGGGTCAAGTCATCAAAAATTTCGAACGACCACACACTGTTAAATAACCGGAACGTTTTTCAGGCATGATCAACTCTTATCGACGCTTCATTCCGGGTGCCGCTGCTGACCAGGAATTGTTGAAAGACTACCTAAAAGGTTACACTATGAGTACAGTTGAGTTCCAATACAATAGTCCATGGTGGCTATCGAAACGTTTGATAACTACATCAGCACCTCTGTCCATCATGAAGGACGCTTCCGATACAGCGATCGGAGCGGTGAATCAGCAGTTTTGATCAGACACTTGGCAACCACTCGGTTTCTTTTCAGTACGTCTCAGTGATACGCAAAAAAGATACAGTGGCTATGATCGTGAACTTCTCGCGGCTTATTCAGGAATTTTAACATTTTCGATATCTTCTCGAAGGTCGTTTATTTACGCTTTATACCGATCATAAGCTACTTGTCTACACTTTTAATCAGAAACCGGAAAAAGCATCTCCTCGTCAATTTCGACACTTAGGTTTTATTGGTCAATTCACGACCGATATTCAGCACATTGCTGGTCTGGATAACGTTGTAAATTTTAGAGGTCAGTTGTTTATTTGTGACGAGAAGCCTATACAATTTTGGTGATTGTATAGTACTAACCAAAGTGGTGCAACCGGCGTGTAACTTAAGCTCTTAAGTCGTGACTGGTTGAGGCATTTTGCCGTCCCTTAAATGGTAAATGTTTTTTTTTTCTTTATGAGAAAGGGAAAAGATTATCATCAAAACACGTTTTAGATTTTTAGTTGGAGAGCGCGATTTGTGGAGTGAGTGTAGTGCTATTTTGGAAATAATAAGATAAATTAGAAAAAAAATTATTATAAAAATAACAAAAAGTGTTTTGATTAGTTTTTAAAGTATGCAAATAAAAAAACATTTGAAGTGCTTTTTAGTTTCATTTTTTTTGTTCAATTACTTAAAGGATTAATTACAGATACGTTTTCTATAATTTAATTCTAAAAATCTTTTATCTGAGCCTGAAAAGTAATGGTCAAGTGATAAAGTCGAGTCCATGCTTAAAATGTGCTATAGTTTCTAACTTAACGGTTACAAATTAAAGAAATTTAGATAAAATAAAATGGCGTGTTTTTATTGTTTTTTTTTTATTTACACCTTAAAATAATTTTATTAAATTGGTTTAATATCTAGCTATAAAAAATGCCTAAAAAGTTTGCACTGGAGCCCAAAAGAAATTCACAAAATGTTAACTACGGCTTAGTATTTCGTGAAAATATTTGTAGCTCCATGTTGATCAATGAAAGCTCAACATTAAAGGTAAATATATCATCGTCAGTTGAAAATGGCCCTAGTTTTTCATCAGTATAGACGATTCTTGTTTCGATGTTCAGAACGATACAGAAATGGATCTTTCATACTGTTAAAGTTAGCCGAAAGTTTCCAGCCGAAAGATAATGCAGATATTGTCTTGAATACAGCAAAATCAGTCATGAACTCGAATTTAGGAGAATTCAGGATCGGGTTGTATCATTCGGGTGAAGGAGAAATTATTTCAGTTTATAGGAATTTAAAAATCGTTAGGACCGAGAGTATAAAGAGAGTTTAACTTTCAGCTGAAATAGTCCAGACACTATCTGCATTATCTTTCGGCTGGCAACTTCGGCTAACTTTAACAAGGTGGATCTTTCAATAAATTACGACGATGAATATGAATCCCGATTTAATTTAACAGATAAATTTGAAAACCACCCCAGTGACGATTTGGAAAGTTTATGTAAATACTAAAGAACTGTTATTATTTAAAGAACCTGGGCGCTTAAGCATAATATAAAAATGACAGCGCTTAGCAAAAATTTTGAAATTATTTAAATCTCGAGGCTACGCCAGATTGCCAATTGTAGCCGAACTGTATTAAATACTCCCAGAAATATGACAATACTGAACGTAGAGCTTGGAAAATATGTTCATGTTGGTGTTAGTATAGCTTTTCAGACAGTTTTAACAACCTAGGAAAATTTTCCGAAGGAAATCACAATAGATTTCAATATTGATGAATTGCCAATCATTAAAAGCTCGAACAGCTGCCTTTGGCTAATACTAGGAAAATCGTCAATCTCAAATTATATTTTTGTCGTCGGTATTTATCATGGGTACAATAAACCAAAGCTATTCAATGAGTTTCCTCGACCATTTGTTAATGAAATAAAATATCTAAGCGAATATTTGTGCAAATGTCAGCGTTCTTTGAGTAAAATCTCATACTGCTTACTTTGGCTGCAAATAATGCATTCAGGAAGGAGAACATATCACATCTAGGATGACTTTCCCTGAAATTGATTGATTCAGTTAAAAGAACTGACTATTCTTTTAGAAACAAATCGGATGAGAATTACCATCACTACAATACTGGAGGAACTTCCCATAAATATGATTGATCAATTTTCATTTGACTACGTTCACGTGGTTTGCTTGGGAGTGATGAAGAAGTTTCTTCGCATGTGGATGGTCGGTATACATCCGAATCACTTTTATCGTGCGATCAATTAGAAATAATATATGCCAAGCTAAAATCAATTTCATTGTTACAACCTAGCGATTTTCAAAAAAAAACTTCGACCACTTTCTCGTATTTTAAAGGAATGGAGTATCGTACATTCTTGTTTTACGCAGCCCAATTCGTTTTAACGAAATTTTATCCAAGGACAAATATGCTCACTGTTTACTTTTGCGTGTTGCAATACGACTGCTTTCTACTAATAACGTGCCTATAAAAGAGCAATTCAACTTAGTCAAATAATCTTAAACGAATTCATAATTGGAGGGAAGCAGTTGTATAGCGCACATCATATCGTGAAAGAAATAGGAATATTAGAAATGGGAATATTAATATGTTCAGTTCATTTCCTTTCGAGAGCGTCATGTACCAAACTAAATCTTTGTTGAGAAAGAAAAGTCAACCGCTTTCCCCAATTTACCCAATTTAGAATTATGTAAAATTTACTGAAAAAATCAAATAACTTTCGCACGACTATATCTGAAACATGGCGGTCGATAATATCATAAATCGGCTCTAGCATATGTAGTTAAATTCGTCGAACTAATGTTGGGCAAAGTTGTCGAAGAAATGACCCCCTGAACCGCCATACCCTTACGGCGCCTGTCTGAACAGGTTTGTAACTGCTTGTCAATATCGACTTACAACAAAAGTGGGAAATATTTTAATTTGGCACAATAGCATAATAGTTCGATTCATTCTACTAAAGTTGACCTATCTTGGACAATAAATAATGGTCGAATACCTGTGGCGCGTAGGGCAGTTACACATCGGGCAACTCAACGATTTACTCATTTTTTCGATTAACCTAGTCATCGGTTTGAAAAAAAATAAAGTCGCTGATTGGAGAACGAGCAAAAAAAAAATGAGTTGAAAAATAATTACACACAGGCGTAGTCTGAATAAGAAAAATTCATTCCGCCATATTTTAATTGTAATAAATGTTTATATTATAAGTTGTTATCCTGTAATAAATATTTAAAAATACAAATTGTAACTCGTATTGATATTGAGGGATTTGTAATCGAGGAAATCTTTCTTTGTTTAATGTGCATTTGTTTTGCATGGGTGTAGCCGCGGAGCACCTGAAAGTTAAAGTAAAAATTGGTATAAATCCTTTGTGATCTGAAATATAATTCGCGAAATCACTAATCACATAATACCATATATATACCCTTAGGCGAAATTGACTAAGATTTTCATCTCAAATCCGGCAAGCATTTGGCACAAACGACAAAACATTTGGTAGTCACCCGTCCGACTTTTGTCTTTAAGGGTCAATAATCCATTTTCTGTTATTTTTCAGACAAAAACATAAAAATTGTTTTACGGGTTTGAATCTGAACGGACGGCACGTCAAAATTTCCATCGACCGACTCATATACCGTGTTACTCTGACCGTCGATCATAAATTACGGACTCACCAACTGTACAAACTGGATTATTTTTACCAACTCAAGAACCAGAACTCATTATTTCGGCTGACGGACCTAAATTACCTACCAAGGAACCGTAAATTCGCAAAAAAGGTTCGTTTTGATCTTTCGCCAAGTACTAAAGCAACTATATAAGATCGGGTCATCGTCATATATCCAGGACTCCTATCAGATTCTTAAATTTTCAATAGTTCTTCGATCTCTCTGGGAGGGGAGTATTGCGATTTTCGGCATCTTCACACCTTGTATCGAATTCATCATATTAATCCTATTGGAAAATTATCGTAGTATGCGTCAGGTTTTAAAAATTTCATGCAAGCTGAGAAAAAACATAAGATAAGTTTTTGTTTTTCCCTAGAATGAAAAACAATTAAAAATACAATTTTAACAAAATGAAAAAAGTATTTAATTATAGAAAATAAAAAATATCAAAAATAAAATATCTTTAAATATTAGTTGTTGGTGTATATTTTCTATTAAAAAACTTGGTGGAGCATAAAATCACTAAACGCCCCCTGATTAAAATTCGAATTTTCAATCTCCCAGTAGACGTAAAAATCAACGCTTTCTATATTCGATGGAAGCGTATATTAAATTTGGGTTTATGTGGCCACCAGTAAAATTGTCTACAAATCACATTTCGAGTCTCCAAATTTTTAATTATGAGTTATCTACAAAATAGTTTTTCTACTTCTATCTCCAAATAATAATTTCTATTTTGACTGGGAAGTACATAGACTACATAAAAACACAGAAGTACAAAGACGTATCAAAATAAACAACTATTATGTCAACGGCAACAATATCGATAATTGAAATTCCCACCGATGCAGTAAAATTCTAAAATGTTTATTCAGTGATTGTGAAATTATTACAACAAACAGAGTCAAAGGTTTGTATATAGTCATTCAAATCTTTCATTCATTATTTTATGTCTTTATGCGACTCAATTTTACAAAAGAACCAAATTCAGATTTTTTATAAATTTTTAAACAGTTCGCATCACAAACTGGCGCGAAGAGGTTCATAAAAATCGCGTGTCATGTGACAATGCTTACAACGCAACTCATCTCAAATACATCAATTTGTTTTATTCTTGTGTTAGAAATATCGTTTGAAAATGGAATCAGTTACGAGTGGTGGCACAAATTATGATAGTAGTCCAGCTAATATTCGTGCTCAACTATCAAAAATAACGGTTGAACCATTATTGCTTTTAACAACGATCGGAAATATCCTCATAAAATTGGCAATACAAAATTTAAATTTGGAAAAGGCATGTCGCATTAATTTGGAATATGATAATATCGTATGCGATGCTTTAATGGAGCGCGATGTCGCCAATTACACGGCCGAGCATGAAGCTGTACAAAAAATTGTGATCACAATGTTTGGCTGGAAAACACTCGTACAAAATATATTGCCCGCATTTCTTATTTTACTTTGGGGCTCGTGGAGTGATCGATTTCATATTCGTAAGCCGATTATATTAATTCCGGTGCTGGGAGACTTTTTACTTGTGATGGGATTAATTTTGTGTACGTACCTGAAGGAGTCACCACTCGAAGTAGCTGTACTTATTGAGGCCGGGATAAGTGCTATTTCTGGTTCGTCAGTGATGCTGTGCATGGGAATTAATAGCTACATATGTGATATAACAAGTGAATCAGAAAGGACCGCCCGTTTAGGTATTATACATATTACGTTTATGGTGGGGCTGGAGTTGGGAAATGCTCTTAATGGGATCGTTCTAAAGTCAGTATATTTTATAAATTAATTTAAATTTGATAATTAAATTATAATTTTTATAGATTTATTGGATATTATGGCACATTTTCCCTTGCCGCGGTAATACAAATTGCTGCATTTTTGTATGGATATTTTGCTGTGCAAGAGGTTGGAACAGTTAATTCCATAAAAGTCTTAATTTACAATTACTTCGATCTGAAGTACCTAGTGAATCAGTTCAAAACAATAGTGTATCACAGTCAGTCTACTAAAATCATTATGATCATAATTGCATCAATTTTAGTACACGGCCAAAGTCAAGGTAGTATTGTGGTTAAATATCTTTACACCCGGCTACGATTCAATTGGGGCGAGATTGCATTCAGTGCGTTTGCATCGTACATGGTAATTTTCAACATTTTTGGTACTACCGTATCAATTTCAGCATTTTCGAACATTTTTAAATGTCATGACGCGGTCATGGCAATGATTGCAATAGTTATGAAATGTATTTCCTGCATTGCGTACGCGTTTGCATTTGAATCGTGGCACCTGTACGTGATTGTTATTATAGAAATGTTTTATGCAGCCACTTTTATTGCAATTAAATCGATGATTTCCAAAATGGTGGCATCTAATGAATTGGGCAAGGTGAACTCATTACTCGGAATGGCAGATTATGTGGCCCCATTGATTTTTGTCTCTATCTACACAAAAGTGTATTCGGCTACCATTACTACATTCCCATCTGCATTTTTCTTGATTGGAGTGCCAATTACGATCATCGTGTTTTTTATTAATCTGTAAGTATCACATATAAGGCATTCCTGTTAATTTACCGAACTATAAAATATTAATTTTCTAGATGGCTTTATAAAACTCGAACCAAACCGGCAAGTGACGTTCCCGATAAAATTTACATACCCAGAAAAAGTTACGGAAGTATAAGCTCAATTCATCGATTCTACGAATTGAACTGTTAAAGTGTAATGCACAATTTTTGCATCGGCCAATTTTTGTAATAAAGCAAACCACGCTGCAAGGCTAAACATCTTGAATCGAGTTTAATATTTAGTCCCTGGATCACGAACTGGCAATTTGCCGGATAAAATTATCTTTTTCAATGGTCACTCGGAGACGCATGCAGATAAGTTGAAAGTGATCATTTATATATTTATATCGGCAATTTTTCAAATCCACATTATAATGACTTTAAATGTCACATTAACGTACAAATAATGAGCTACTCATTGATAGGAAGCGCAGTATAGAAATTTCAAGTTCAGTATTAACAAGAATTTAGTTTCGGGTTAAAGCAAATTGCGGGAATCTTTAGTCCCAATCTCAATGCACTTACGTTCAAAAATCGTTTATCTGTCGATATTGAGCAAAAACTCCAAGAAGTAAATTACAAAATATTTATGATACTTTTCAGGTGGCCTTGCTAAATTTCGAAAAGTTTAAAGTTTTTTAATCGACGAAATTAGTTGAGATTTGATTATGGTAGTTTTCAAATGTCACATTAATGTTCAAATAATGAGCAACTTATTAATAGGAAGCGCGATAGAGCAATTTGAAGTTCAGTAGTATCAAGAATTTAATTTCCGATTAAAGCAAAGTGCGGGAATCTTTAGTCCCAATCTCAATGTAGTTACAGTTACGTTCAAACATCATTTATCTATCGATATTGAGCAAAAACTCCAAACAATAAGCTACAAAATATTCATAATAAATTTGGAAAAAAGTTTGATTTTTTAATCGACGAAATTAGTTGGGATTCGATTGTGGTGCTTTCAAATGTCACATTAACGTACAAATATTGAGCTACTTATTAAAAGGAAGCGCGATAGAGCAATTTGAAGTTCAGTATTATCAAGAATTTTAATTTCCGATTAAAGCAAATTGCGGGAATCTTTAGTCACAATCTCGATGCAGTTACGTTCAAAATTCGTTTATCTATCGATATTGAGCAAAAAATCTAAGAAATAAGTGACAAAATATTTATGATTGTGTTCAGCCGAAAACATGGTAAGGGTTAGCCTTTCTAAATTTGGAAAAAAGTTGGATTTTTTAATCGACGACATTAGTTGGGATTTGATTGTAGTGGTTTCAAATGTTAATAACGTACAAATAATGAGCTACTTATTGATAGGAAGCAAGATAGAGCATTTTGAAGTTCGGTAGTATGAAAAAATTAATTTCCGATTAAAGCAAATTGCGGGAATTTTTAGTCCCAATCTCAATGCAGTTCCGTTGAAAATTCGTTTATCTATCGATATTGAGCAAAAACTTCAAGAAATAAGTTACAAAATGCTTATGAAATTTCTCGGCCGAAAACACGGCAAGGGTTAGCCTTGCTAAATTTGGAAAAAAGTTTGATTTTTTAATCTACGAAATTAGTTGGGATTTGGTTTTATTGATTCCAAATATCACATTAACGTACAAATAATGAGCTACTTATTGATAGGAAGCGCGACAGAGCAATTTGAAGTTCAGTAATATCAACAATTTAATTTCCGATTAAATCCAATTGCCGGAATTTTTAGTCCCAATCTATATGCAGTTACGTTCCAAATCCATGTATCTATCGATATTGAGCAAAAAATCCAACAAATAAGTTACAAAATATTTATAATATTTTCCGCCCGAAGAGTGGCAAGAGGTTAGCCTTTCTAAATTTGGAATAAAGTTTGATTTTTTTAATCTACGAAATTAGTTGGGATTTGATTTTATTGATTTCAAATGTCACATTAACGTACAAATAATGAGCTACTTATTAATAGGAAGCTAACTTTGAAGTTAGGTAGGATCAAAAATTTAATTTTCGATTAAATCATGTAGCCGGAATCTATAGTCCCAATCTCGATGTAGTTACGTTCAAAAATCGTTTGTTCCGATATTGAGCAAAAACTCCAAGAAATTAATTACAAAATATTTATGATATTTTTCGGCCGAAAACATGGCAAGGGTTTAGCCGTGCTAAATTTGGAAAATAGTTTGATTTTTTAATCGACGAAATTAGTTGGGGTTTCATTGTGGTGGTTTCAAATGTCACATTAATGTACAAATAATGAGCTACTTATTGATAGGAAGCGCAGAAGAGCAATTTGAAGTTCGGTAGTATCAAAAATTTAATTTCCGATTAAATCCAATTGCGGGAATTTTTAGTCCCAATCTCGATGCAGTTACGTTCCAAATTCATGTATCTATCGATATTGAGCAAAAACTCCAAGAAATAAGTTACAAAATATTTATGATATTTTTCGCCCGAAGAATGGCAAGAGGTTAGCCTTTCTATATTTAGAAAAAAGTTTAATTTTTTTAATCGACGAAATTATTCGGGATATGATTTCGGTGGATTCAAATGTGACATTAACGTACAAATAATGAGCTACTATTTGATAGGAAGCGCGATAGAGCAATGCAGTTACGTTCAAAAATCGTTTATCTATCGGTATTGAGCAAAGACTCCAAGAAATTAGTTACAAAATATTTATGGTATTTGTTGGCCGAAAACACGGCAACGGTTTATCGACGAAATTAGTTGGGATTTGACTGTGGTGGCTTTAAATTTCACATTGACGTACAAATAATGAGCTACTTTTTGATAGGAAGCGCAGAAGAGCAATTTGAAGTTCCGTAGTATCAAAAATTGAATTTCCGATTAAATCATGTTGCGGAAATCTTTAGTCAAAATCTCGGTGAAGTTACTTTCGAAAATCGTTTCTGGTGGAAATAATCGTACGTACTTTTCACCAATATCACTGCATTTTTAAATTCTCAACAAAAAATTAACGCTTTTATATAAAATAGTTATATACATTTATTAATGGTTATTACAAAAGAGGATTAGTATTCATACGTGGAACATAATTCTAAAATCGTCTAATGCAGAGTTGTTCTAAAATTCACTTAAGATTAACAAAATATTTGTTTTTAATACTAATTTAAACTACCAAACGTAAAAGTTATCACAGTTTACAATGTTCAATGTGAAGAGCAGGTAGGTCCTTTACAATTTCAAGTGTTTCGTGTATCACTTTTTCATCAAAATGTCCCCCTTCATCTTTCACACCATCGAACGCATTATTTACATATCCACCAAACATATTCTTACCCGCAATACTTTTGCGGTGTGAGCCAAGCCGTTGGAATAGCAACACTTCATTATCAATTTTTTTGTCCGTTGATTGTACCAGATGGCCATTTTGTTTTTCAGCATCACCCGAATTCACAGTATGATTACCATTTTCGTGCGATTTAGTTTTATCATCGATCACCGGATTGTTGAGACTAGCTATTTGTTTATTGACCTTGTACATCCAGGCGAAAATTATTACAGCCGGTATTGTAAGACCGCCACCAAGCAAAAAAAATGCACCCGGTAATGTTTTCATAGTAGCTTGGTAAAGGGTTGTGTACATTGGTCCGTACACGAGTGGCATAAGAGCTTCAGCAACACCAAATAATGAATTTACTTTACCTAATTCATCACTGCTAACCAATTTCGATGCCATCGAACGCATCGCAATGAACGATGTTCCATTCAAAATTTCAGCTAGTGGTCCGATATACATATGCCAGGTTTTACTTGCAAACGCGTACACAAAACTGGATAATACTTTGGACATCGATGACATGATACCAATGACGGAATCGTCGAATTGCAGTAAATGTGAAAACAAGCCGACCGAACAAATCGTTCCCACCAAACTTGTGATCATTGAGTATGTCGACCACAAACTAAATTTTACCTCGTCCCAATTAAATCGGTATCTGGTGAATAGATATATCACCGCCATATCACCGTGTAATGGCCCAACCACAACCATCACCACAATCATGAGCATAATAACACGTGTTCTACGCCGATTTTCGCCTTTCTTAAATGCCACCCGGAATGTTTCGACCACATGTTTCTTGTCGAAAAAGTCGGTTATAATATTCTTTTTGATATCTACGTCCGTCTTTTCTTTGAACGGAACCTCTTTTAAGCAAAATAATCCGTACGTAAATGAAATGAAGTATAATGTGGCAGAGATTGAAAAAACACCATAAAATCCGACATTTCTAAAATTAAATAAATATTAGTTAGAAATAAACATTACATTGTGAGTTTATTACTTTAGTAAAATTCCGTTTACGGCCATGCCAATGGGTACACCGACTGAGAAAAATAAATTAACGATCCCGATCCGAAGAGTGCGTTCTTCTTCTGTTGTCACATCGGCTATATAACTAAAAACCCCCATGACCATAGTAAACCAACCACCAGTCAACGCGGGAAATAATCCTTCGATAACGCCAGCGGCCTCCATTGGCCAACGATCAAAATATGTGCACAAAATTAGCCCCATGGCAGTTACGAACTCTCCAATAATCGGGACGAGCATACAGGGTTTTCGTCGACCGTGTCTAGAAATTGACAACAATATTATTAAAATTTTGTTAATTTGTAAATCGATATTTACCGATCACTCCACGATCCCCAAAATAATATCAAAATGCATGGCAAAGCACTTTGTAGTACCGTCTTCCATGCAATCATACCAGCGACTAGGCGTTGCACATTTTCTTCCTCTCTGTAAAAAAAAATATGAAGAAAAACAATATTTTACGAAATGCGACATAATATATTACTACTGTCTTTACACTGTATAATTTGCTGTGTCCCGTATCTGAAGAGAATCACAAACATGTTTCCCGTAATTTAAATTGACCCGGCATGCCTTTTCCAAATTTAAATTTTGTGTTGCCAGGCCGACGAGTACACTCGGCATTATGTAACATCCGATGATCGGTTCTACGCTCAATTTTGATTTGCAATGTTTCAGTTTACCGAGCAATGAGAGATTTTTAAATTGTGGTGTCGGATCTTTTTCGGCCGGTGGTTTTTCAAGATCCGACTTTTCGGTTGACGTGTTGTTCTCCATGATGGTTCTGCAGCTTCTGGAATTATGAAATGAGAGAATTTGTATTTTTATACTTTAATAAAGTTAAACGGGTCTAAACTGTGTCTACAACAATACTGCCGGATTTGAAAAAGTACAAAAAGTGAGTTAATTATTTGTTTGCTAAATGCTCTTTCTTTGCAAAATATAAAACAAAAAAATATGTTTGCTCCAAATTAATTTAGAAAGTTATTAGTTTTGTAATTTCTTGATTTAATAGGAATTTATGTAACAAACTTGGTGTGAAATTTTAAAAAAACTATGACAAATGGTGTATAGCTAGAAAATAAAAAATTTTGTCCCAAAAATATTTTACAAAGGGGGTTTCTGGTAAATAACTTGTGTTCGAATTCCAGAGTTCGGCCATATAAAAAACAGGCAATATTTGGTGATACACATAGCTGAAATGAGAAATTTGGCTAAAAACAAAAATCAAAAACCTCCTTTTTTACCCAAGCACAACCCTCCCCCCCCCCCCCTCTCCACTCCACCGTTTTTAGCCATATTTTTATAACAAATTAAATTTGTTCTGCAAGGCCAAGTAATTGAAATCCTGAAAAGATGATGAAAAATTACCGTGTTCCAAACAATTTTCCTCCGTGTTTTGGACGTCTCTAATCTCAAAAATGCACAAGAAAAGTTTGTCCGGACGTCTGATATCACAAGAACGACTTATGCAATTCAATTTTTTTTCACCAATCTTCTTTTATTTTTAATTCGGAGAATTCCGTATATCGTTCGAACAGTTTTGTTTTCATTTGTCGATTATTCTAGATACTTGTCGTATATCGCTGAAAGTGACTTAAAGAATTCCGCAAAATTTTTCTGAACACCTTAGTACTAAAAACTACCATTGTGTTGCTGGAAGCAGTTACAACTTTATTTTTCCCATATAATCATGTCTCAGATCATTTCAAAGGCCTTGAAAAGCAAGAATTTTTTACCAGCACTTTATTTCACAAATTCAGCGTTTTGGCGCTGGTGGCAAATTATTCCTTTACGTATCTCATATCATTGAAAAGGTCTTAAGAAGGTCACAAATTTAGCTGAAGCATATTAGTACTCCAAATTACCATTATGGCGCTGACTGATTGCTGTTATACAGAATGTTAAAAGAAAAGAGTCAGAATAATACATATATGGAAAAATTTGTGTGATAAATACTTTTGAGAGTAAAAGCTTGAAAAAGCGAATCTCTACTTTTAAAAGCTAATCAAGTTAGAATGTTATGAAAGCAAAAACTTCCAGATTTTTTTCACAGACAGTTCGATTGTACTGTTCGCGAATATAAGAGTGCTGGTGGTACGATGTTAAGTGATAAAATGTTGTTTAAAGAACGTAAAAAGTATGAATCCCTCTACCGGTAAATTGGTCTTGAAAACCGGGCAATCCCTCTTCCGGTAAATTGGTCTTGAAATTTGCTTGATTATCTGTTAATGTTTCAGTTGCGTAATCTTCGATGAAACATTACATGAAATATTACTGGTTTTTCCTCTTATCACCAGATTTTTCATTCCGGCTAACAATACGGAAAGGACCTTCGTATGGTGACTGTAGCGATCTTTTGCATAGGTCTGTTCGAATGAACACATGTGTACTTTTGTTGAATTCCTGTGACACAAATATCTTTTGACCGCAGTGACGTTATGGTGCAGTCGGGCGAATTTGATTGAAATGCTCTCGTATTTCTGTGATGAAATCTGACTGATTCGTGGGATTTTTTGATTCTGTTGCAATTGGCTAGGAACGTGAATCTCCTCACCAAAAACTAATTCGGCAGAGCTACTTTTTATATCATCACGGTATGTAGTTCGTTGTCCCAATAACACGGTAAAACTCGTGTCCAATCGCTTGTAACGTGACACATGATAGCCACTTTCAGTGTCCTGTGCCACCTTTCACTCAATCCGTTGCATTTTCGATTATATGCCGTAGTCGTTTTGTGCTCTAAATGGAGAAATCCAATTATTGAATACGGCGATTGCCATAGTTTCGGCTCTGATATCCAGAATTTCGAATGCTTCAGACCACCTGGTAAGACGATCAATAAGTGCAACGCCATATCGCTTCCCTTCCGGTATTGGTAACGGACCAACAATATCTAGATGAATCTCTGAAAATCTTTTTACCATCGGTGTATAATTCGACAAAGGACTCAACCAAGGGTGTGTTTTACCACTTTCGACCACTGGCACGCCAAACAACACTAAACCATTCGTTTCACGTCTCTTTTAATACTAACCCACACAAACTGGTTCAAGATGGCTTTCTCTGATGCCTGTACTCCTGGATGCGATAAGTTGTGGTTACCTGCTTTACGGAAATCTGTGGGGATATATGGACGTGTATTGCCTGAGGAAACATCACATACCACAACAATTTAGAAGAATTAAACGTTACGGGATTTTTTTCAAACTGGAGACCGATTTGTGATGCCAGTAATTCTTTTAGTTCGTTGTCTACTTGCTGCGCATCTGCAATTGCGCCGTAATTGATAGATTTAGGAAAGACGATGCTATCCAACCGTCACAGAGTATCGGCTACAACATTATCACATTCAGAGATATGCCCGATAAAATCTAGGTAGCGGAATTGTCTTGGTGACGCCTTTGCCGGATTCTGCATGCTGAATTTTCGATCGAACAAACAATTCTTCAGCTTCCTTAGATCACTCGATGGCTCTGGAATCGTTCTTTTTGCTACCTTTTGGAATAAAAGGCCTATAAAAGTTTAGAACACCCAAAAAGCGTCGTAATTCTTTAATTGTTTTCGGCTGAACTCCGGAAGTGGTTTAATTCCCTCTGCTGATGCTTCATGGCCCATTAAATTGATTTTTGTTTTGAAGCATTTACATTTCTCTGTGTTAATCACGAGACCTGCATTACCCAATTTAGCAAAAATAATCTCTAAATGTTCCAAGTGTCCGTCTGTGTTTTTTGATGCTACCAGCAGATCATCTAAATAAACAAAACAGAAACTCAAATTTTGTAAGATCGAATGCATAAAACGTTGAAAACAATTGCCCGCATTTCTCAGACCAAACGTCATGCGAGTAAATTCGTATAACCCAAAAGGTGTGGAAATCGCAGTTTTGGCAATATCTGATTCTTCAATTGGAATTTGATGGTATGCTCTAACTAAATCGATTGTTGAAAACATGGTGGATTGTTTCAATTGATGCGTAAAATCTTGTATGTATGGTATCTGCTTGATCATGTAGTCGAAGTCATTTTTGGCTATTGCCAGCTTTTCTGTGCTCAATCGTAGAGGTTTGACAAAAAATTGGAGGTCCACGAGTCACTATATGATGTGTGGGTGACTTGATGTTTTATTGGTTTTTGTGCCAGAATCTCGTGAGTGATTTCCTTGAATTTAGTTAATAGTGGAAGAATACGAGTGACGATTACACTGGAGTTGGTTACACGAACAGTGGGTGTATTATCATGAACTTTAACGGTTAGTGAAAACAACGTTGTTAGAGGATCTAGTACCTCGATCTAGTTATTCGTTGATTTATCGTAGATTTTAAGGCGACAGATTTGAGAGTTACCGGAACAAGTCGCCGTCTGCACCGAAGAATTTAGTTTTTTGACTTAAATTCCTCCCACTTGGGACAGTTCGTTTTGCAATTTCAAACTGCTTCCTTAAATCGGTAAGGGGAAAAACATAGTCGTGGTGTATCATTATCTGCTGATGAGGACTGTTGATTGCCGGAAAACTCACGTTTATTCGAATAGCATCGTGCTCTGTGGTATCCCGAGAACGACTCCTCTCACTAATTTGATTATAGCAAGTGAAGAATCATTATTCGTAATTGGTGGCGTATTAAGGCGGTGATACATGTACAAATTTTGCCTTTAAGGCAAAAAAAATTGCCTTGCACAAAATTGAGAAATGTTCAATTTAAAATTTTTGCCTATAAGGCGATTCAAGATGGCCGACTTTTAACCAATCAGCGCGCATAATTTTTATGCCTTAAAGGCAAAATCTGTACATGTATCACCGCCTTTAATCGACATTACATGTGTTTGAGCCATTGTTTCGAGAATTTTGCAAGGCCGACCTATGACAAGTGGAAGTTCGTACGGCAAATTATTTGTGTCCACTATACTCATTTTATGGATCTTTTGACGGAATTGCTACTCCGGCAGCCCACTGACCATCTCTCTTGAACTGAACGCAGCATTCAAACGTAGGAATATTAACATCCGTCATTGCGCAGCCAGGTCTAGGAAAGTAAATGGATTGAGCATACTTGTGTGACTGTAACCTGAGACTCTGGCAGTTCAAAGTTAAAAAAAAAGAGTGAGTTTATTAGTACTCTCAAGGTGATGTGTAAACATGGCGTGTCTATAGCGCGTGTGTACAGTTTACTTTGAAAGAAAAATGAATGAAATTTTACTAACCAGGGTTTTTCAATTGGTTATTTTCGGTAAATTGGTCTATTACTCTTTCGGTATAATCGACGCAATTGGATTGTGGTAGCTAAAATAAGATACATATACTGTCGACTCTAACTTTTCTAATTTTCATTGAGCATATCCACACTAGGGTAACTTTTATCTGGTAATTTTTTCGTTCCTTTCCCCTTTACCAATAAAATCGGTTTTATCTACGCCGCAATTTTTTGATTGATTTTATTGGTAAAGAGGAAACAAACGAGTTACCGGATACCAGTTACACTAGTGTGGCATCAGCCATTGAAAAACTGCACAATGGTCGTTCCATATCTCGTAGTCGACATATTTCGATCTGAGTTCATGTGCAAATCGAATTCGTCTCGCAGGAAGTTTATAAGTGGTCCAGCTTGAGGAACAGCAATATTGAAATCCCCGCTCATAATCATCGGCAAAAGATGATAGTCTCCGTGGAGAATTTTTGAAATTCTTTTAGAATATGGAGCAAGGACGAAATGTATGAACTTCGTTATGTCTTCGACAGATTTCTTCGGCGAGGTGAATACAGTTACAGAAGGCGTCTTATTCCGAGGAGTGATTGAACATTAAAAAATTGATTAATTTAATGATTTTCGAAATTTAAAATTCAATTGCGCCGCTTGGACGCATAGAAGTTTCATGAAACTGATCCTTAAAATGCATTCGTCCTAATCCGACACTTTTATAGAATGGGCGGTGGG